>CM076577.1:1007532083-1008020580 GCA_034641835.2 Pinus albicaulis | reverse complement strand
TCCTAGCCGACCTAACAATAATAATTTAAGGGCACAATAATAACAATATGGGGGTTACAGGGGTACAATAATAACAATAAGGGGGTTACACTAACAACAATAAGGGACTATACTAGTAATATAGGGACCTAACATGCCCCTCTCCTTCAAAAAAGTGTTGTCTTCAACGCTTGAGTAGCTCTGGGTGCTTCTGTATAAAATTCTCATCCTCCCATGTAGAATCTTCAGTGGGTAAGTTCTTCCACTTGATGAGATACTCTGAAATTGATCGATTCCGTAGTTGTCGAGTTCTTGTTTCCATGACTGCTTCTGGTTCCAATATGATTTTTCCTTCCTCATCAAGTTCTGGCAATATTGTTTGAACTGGAAGATTTTCACCTATAACCTTCTTTAAGCATGAAACATGGAAAACTGGATGTACTCGCGAAGAAGCAGGAAGCTCCAACTTGTATGCCATAGTACCAATCTTTTGCAACACCTTGTAAGGACCATAGTACTTTGGCGATAATTTATTATCCTTCTTTGCTTGCTTGAGGGACATTTGTTTGTATGGTTGTAGCCGTAAAAATACCCAATCTCCTACATCAAAAATTCTCTCATTGCGATGTTGATCTGCCTGTTGTTTCATTCGATTTTGTGCCAAATTCAGGTTATCCTTTAAGAGTTGGAGAACTTCTTGTTGATGCTCGATGTGATCTTCCACTGCTTGAACCTTCGAATTTTCTCTTAAAGATGATGTGATGGATGATGGATGATATCCATAAAGTGCCATAAATGGGGTCATTTTTGCTGCAGTATGGAAGGAAGTGTTATACCACCATTCAGCAAGAGGTAACCACTTGACCCATTGTGTTTGTTTATCAGATACAAAACAACGAAGATATCTTTCCAAACATTTATTTACTATCTCAATTTGACCATCAGATTGAGGATGATAAGATGAGATATGAGCTAATTGAGTACCCAAACAAGAAAATAACTCCGTCCAAAAATTTCCAGTAAAAATGGGATCTTTGTCGCTCACAATAACCCTTGGGTTTCCATGTGGCTTTTGAATTGTGTCCATAAATGTAGTAGCAACTGTACTTGCTTTAAATGGATGAGATAATGCACAAAAGTGTGCATACTTGCTAAGTCTATCAACTACCACCATGATGACACTCTTTCCTTCGGACTTAGGTAAACCTGTGATAAAATCCATTGAAATCTCCTCCCAACGTTGACTTGGAATGGATAAAGGTTGTAGAAGTCCCGGGGTCTTAATTGTCTCAACTTTATTCTGCTAGCAAACCAAAAATTCCACCACAAAATTTTAAATATCAAATTTAAGGCCATCCCAAAAAAATTATTTCTTCACCCTGTGGTAAGTTTTTAAAAATCCTGAGTGTCCTCCTAAAGGAGAAGTGTGCAATTCCAGAAGAATCTTTTGTTTTAGTTGGGAATTCTTACAAAGATATAAGCAATCTTTGTACCATAAGGAATCATTTTTCCAACTAAATGTATCAGATGTACTAGGATCTTGCTGCAACTTTTGAATGAGTGTCCATACATCTTTGTCCTTCTTCCATTCATCTCTTGCTTTGGTTATCCAATCTGGTTGGATAATAGAAATGGCAGAAAGAAATGCTTCCACCTCTTCATTCTTTCTTGAGAGTGCATCTGCAACAACATTAAGCTTTCCTTTTTTGTAGATTATTTCAAAGTCATAACCCAACATCTTTGTGACCCATTTTTGCTGCTCTTTTGAAGATAGCCTTTGTTCCAAAAAGTGTTTAAGACTATCATGATCAGTTTTTACCTTGAAGTGTCTTCCCATTAGGTAAGTTCGCCATTTCTTTAGTGCATGTAGTATTGCTAATATTTCCTTCTCATAAATAGGTTTCTGTAAATACTTTCCTTTGATTGGACGACTTTCAAAAGAAATGGGTCTTCCTTCCTGCATTAAAACTGCACCAATTCCATTTCCTGAGGCATCACATTCCACAATAAAGGTTTTTGTGAAGTCTGGCGTAGCTAAGACCGGTGCTAGGCACATTGCCTCTTTAAGATGTTCAAATTCCTTAGTTGCTTCAGGAGTCCATGAAAATGCATCTTTCTTCAATAATGTTGTTAGAGGTGCTGCTATTCTCCCATAATTCTTAACAAACTTGTGATAATACCCTGTTAACCTGAGAAATCCTCACAACTGCTTTATGGTTGTGGGGACTTTCCATTCCTTAATGGCTTTAATTTTGTTAGGGTCTACTTTAACACCCTCGTGAGATATAATATGACCCAGATATTCCACCTCTTGTACTCCAAAGAAACATTTGGATGTTTTTGCATATAATTGTTTCTCCTGCAATAGTTTGAGCACCCTGTCAACATGTCTAACATGATCCTTCCAAGACCTGCTGTAGATTAGTATATCATCAAAAAATACTAGCACAAATTTTCTAAGGAAGGGTTTGAAAATGGAATTCATCAACCCTTGAAATGTAGAAGGTGCATCGGTAAGGCCAAAAGGCATGACCAAAAATTCATAATGACCCTCATGAGTTCGAAATGTTGTTTTTGGAATATCTTCAGTCTTCATTCTAATTTGATGATATCCCGAACGAAGATCCAACTTGGTAAAATAAATTGCTCCATGTAATTCATCCAATAATTCATCAATCACAGGAATGGGAAATTTATCTTTAATGGTGAGCTTATTGAGCTCCCTATAATCAAGACACATGCACCATGATCCATCCTTCTTGTGTACCAATACTACAGGAGCAGAGAAAGAACTTTGACTAGGTTGAATTATACCCGCCTCTAACATTTCTGCAATCATACGTTCAATTTCGATCTTTTGGACATAAGGATATCTATAAGGCCTGATGTTTGGAGGAACACTTTCTGGAATCAAATGAATAGCATGATCATGATCACGAATAGGTGGGAGTCCTTTGGGAGTTTCAAACACCTTGGAATGATTGTCCAAGACTTGTTGGAGATCTGCAGAAATAGATGATTTTGATGTTGGAACTTCTAGTGAGTATAATTGTGCAATTACGCCTCATTGTTATTTCTTTAGAAGATTTTTCATGACACTAGAGATTATTATCTTTCCTAGCTTCCTTGCAATACCCCTTAATTTGACTTCCTTTCCTTCTGAAAAAAATTTCAAGAAAATTTCTTGAAAATTAAAAGCTATCGTCCCCAAAGATTGTAGTCATTGTACTCCTAGTACAACATCATCACCTCCCATAGGAATGGAAAGAATTGGACTATTCAATACATATTCCCCCATGGTTAGCTTGATATAATGGAATTTTCTAGAGAAAATTATAGTTCCTCCATTTGCAACCATCACTTGACATTCTAGTGCTGGCTATAGGAAACAATTCAATTCCTTGGCTACCTTACAATGAATAAAATTATGGGTGCTACCTGAATCAATCAACACTATTACTTTTTTCTTCTTGATATGTCCTTCTATCTTGAGAGTTTGAGGAGTGGTAATTCCTGCCAATGCATTACATGATATGGTCAGACTCATTTATTCCTCTTTTAGGGCTAGTTCTTGGTGTATATCCTCTTCTTGTTCATTTTCTTCTTCCTTTTCACAATCTATGTAAAATAATTTCTTCTCAGCACACTTATGACCTTTAGTTTATTTTCTATCACAACTGTAGCAAAGCCCTTTTTCTCTTTTTTCTTCCAATTTTTGTGGTGTCAGCCTTGTAGGTTGTGGAAATATCAATGTAGCAACACTTCCTTCTTTATAGAAGTGAGTGGTAGGCTTCCTTATTTCCATAATTTTACATTCAATTTTTCTTGCCAATCTGAATGCCTTCTCCAATGAATCAGGTTCCAAAATGCGAACTTCATGTTGGATGTTATCCTTTAAAGTACCTATGAAGAGATCAATCATGTGTTCCTCTGGAATATCAGTTACCCTTATATTCAATTTTTGGAAGTCCTCAATGTGCTTCCCCACTAAACACTTTTGTTTGAGATTTATCAATTGGCTAAAGAAGGTCTTTCTCTTTGTATCCTCATAATGTGCTATCATTTCCTCCATAAAAATTGACCAAGTGACATTTTTTTTACGGGAGCAAAGCCATCAATACCATACAAATGTATCTTGTTCTAAATGTAAAGTTGCAATGCGTACCTTTTGTGTGTTTTGAACATTATGGAGATCAAAATATTGCTCCATTTGTAGTATCCATGTTACAGGATCCTTTCCATCAAACTTCCTCATATCCATTTTTGGAATATGGTGGTTCTTCCAGCTAACATTAGAGTTCATGAAGTCACGATTAACATTTATTTTGTTCTCATCATGAGTTTCCTCTACTATCTTTTCACCAATAGGAAACATTTCTTGTATCAACTTTTTCAAACCTTCCATGTCTTCTTTTAGATCATTCTTCATGTTTTCCATGTTGTATTTAATTTTTTTATCGATCTTAGCTTCCATGTCATCCATCTTCGATTCCATGCCATCTATCCTAGATTCCACACCTTTCTTTAAAACATCCATTTCATTTTTTGTTTCTCTTGGCGAGAGAGAAATTTGGTGCAATTTCTCTTGTAATTTTGATAGATCATATTGCAATTCTTCATCTTCATGAGTCATAGTAGAGCCTTCTGAAGGCTTAATGGGTGTTGAATTATTTTTATGGGGAATTTTTTTTTGAACCCAATACTGATACATATTCTACAATATTCCCTTGCAATCAATTCAAATTGATTCTTCAAATAAGACTTATGTAATTCGTATAATAAATACACATCTTTTTCTTTCTTTTGAAAATCTCGATATTGAAATTGGATTATATTTGTGATTGTGGCTCTTCAATATTTGAAATTGGGCACTGAGGTAGCCCTATGAATTATCTTTCGAATGCCACAGGTTTGACTTGATTTGTATTCTCCAAGGCAAAGTTATGTCCAATCTCCCACAATGACCTAATTATGGACTGGTTCGGTAGAGTGAAATTGTATGACTTTCCACGTGTCACTGTTTCATCTTTTAGGTCTAAAATTGATAGAAAAGACACTACAGTCTGTGTACTTATGACCACTTTTTACGACACTCCAATCTGATTTTTAGAGAGAGAGTTATGAATATTTTTCCATGATCACCTCTTTGAGATGAAATTCAGGAGTTTGAAAAAGAACTACCTTCCACAAATCATATCTCCGAACATATTGTGAAATAAGCTCTAAAATTTTGCGATGGGTTTCCTTAGGAGTTCAGCTTCGCACCCTAAAAATTTCAGATTATGAACCTTCGTAGAAAAAAAGTTATAGTGCAAATTCCACGATGACCTGTTTAGATTAAATTGAGGAGCCTGGAAAAAGACCTAAATTCCATAGATCATATCTCTGAAAATGTTGTGAACCAAGCTCTAAAATGTTTTGACGATGTTCCTCCGGATTTCATCTTCGCACCCTAAAAATTTCAGCTTCTGAAACTTCATATAAAAAAAGTTATAGCGCAAATGCCACGATGACCTGTTTGGAGCAGTGAAACCCTAGAATCCAAAGCTCTAATACCAAATGTTGTGAAACTAGCTCTAAAAATAGAATAAAAGAGATATCAATGCCTTAGAAATAAGCCACTTCGATGTGGAAACCTCCAATACATTACATGAAAGAACAATTCTTGGATGATACAAATTACAAAACTTCCTTTCTATATATAGGAGTCCATGGGACTACAATGTAATCCTAGTGGGGCCACAATGTAATCCTAGCCGACCTAACAATAATAATTTAAGGGCACAATAATAAAAATATGGAGGTTACAGGGGTACAATAATAACAATAAGGGGGTTACACTAACAACAATAAGGGACTATACTAGTAATATAGAGACCTAACATTCACTTCACCTTAACCTCACTAAACCCGTAACCTGAACCTTATCCTTAACCTTAACCTGAACCTTTACCCTTAACCTTAACCTTAAACTTACCCCCTTAACCTTAACCTAATATTAACCTTGACTTTACCCTTAACCTAACCTTAACCTTAACTTTACCTTAACCTAACCTTAGCCTTAACCTTAGCCTTAACCCTATCTTAACCTTAACCTAAACTTAACCTTAACCTTAACCTAACTATAACCTTACCTTAACCTAACTTAACCTTAACCTTAACCTTGAGCTTAACCTTAACTTTAAATTTACCCTAACCTTAAGCGTTTAGTCAGTTTAAGCTTAGGGTTAGGTTAAGGTTAAGGTTAGGTTAGGTTAAGGGTAAGGTTAAGGTTAAGGGTAAGATCAAGGTTAAGGTTATGTTAAGGGTAAGGGTAAGGTTAAGATTAGGTTAATGTTACGGTTAAGGTTCATGTTAAGGGTTTGGTCAAGGAGGTTAGGGTTATGGTTAAGGTTTGGGTTAATGTAAAGGTTAAGATTAAGGTTAGGGTAAGGTTAAGGCTAATATAAGTATAAGGTTAAGATTAAGGTTAGGTTATGGTTAAGGTTAAGGTTAAGGTTAAGGTTAAGTTTAGGTTAAGATAAGGATAAGGTTAAGGTTAAGGTCAAGGTTAGCATAAGGTTAAGGTTAAGGATAAGGTTAAGTTTAACTTAAGGGTAAAGTCAATCTATAACCTTAGCCTTACACTTCACTATAACCTAATGCTAACCTTGACCAAACCCTTAACCCTACCTATAACTTAACCTTAACCTTTATGAAACCCTTAACCTTAACCTTGAATTTACTCTTAACTTAACCTTAACCTTACATTAACCTAACTTAACCTTGACCTTGACCTTGACCTTAACCTTAACCTTACCCTAACCTTAAGGGTTTAGTAAGGTTAAGCTTAAGGTTAAGGTTAAGTTAAGGGTAAATTTAAGGTTAAGTTAAGGGTTAAGGTTAAGGTTAAGTTAGGTTAAGGTTAATGTCAAGGTTAATGTTAAGTTATGTCAAGGTAAGGTTAAGGTTACAATTAGGTTAAGGTTAAGGTTACGTTAAGGTTAAGGTTAGGTTAAGGTTAAGATTAGATTAAGGGTGAAGTTAAGTTTAAGATTAGGTTAAGGTTGGGGTTAAGGTTAGGATAAGGGTAAATTCAAGGTTAATGTTAGGTTAAGGGTAAGGGTTTGGTCAAGGTTAGGGTTAGGTTATAGTTAAGGTCAAGTTAAGGTTAAGGTTAAGGGTTTGGTCAAGGTTAGCGTTAGGTTATAGTTAAGGTTAAGGTTAAGGGTAAAGATAATGTTATGGTTAAGGTTTAGGTTAGGGTTACTTTATAGTTAAGGTTAAGGTTAGGGTTGAGGTTAGGGGAAGGTTTTAGTTAAGGTTATGGTTAAGGTTAAGGTTAGGTTAAGGGTAAATTTAAGGTTAGGATAGGTTAAGGTTAAGGTCAAGGGTTTGTTCAAGGTTAGGGTTAGGTTATAGTTAAGGTTAGGTTAAGGGTAAAGTCAAGGTTAGGGTGAAGGTTAAGGGTAAGGTTAAGGTTAAGGTTACGGGTTTAGTCAGGTTGAGGATAAGGTTAAGGGTCTGGTCAATGTTAGGGTTAAGTTAAGGTTAAGGTTAATGTTAGGTTAAGGGTAAATTCAAGTTTAAGGTTATGGTTAAGGTTAAGGGTAAGATAACGTTAAGGTTAAGGTTAAGTTTACGGGGGTAAGGTTAAGGTTAAGGTTATGGTTAGGTCAAGGTTAAGGTTACAGTTAGGTCAAGGTTAAGGTTAAGGATAAGTTAAGGTTAAGAGTAAGATAAGGTTAAGGTTAAGGTTAAAATTAGGTTAAGGGTAAAGTCAAACCTTAACCTTAACCTTAAGTTTAACCTTAGCCTTCCCTAACCTTAACCCTAACCTTAACCTTAACCTGAAAATTAGTGTAACCATAACCATAACCTTAACCTTAAATTTACCCTTAACCTAACCTTAACCTTACCCTAACCATAACCTTAACTTTACCCTTAACCTGATCTTAACCTTAACCTAACCTTAACCTTACCTTAATGTTGTGTAACCAGCTCCAAAAAGAGAAGAGAAGAGATATGAACGCCTTAGAAATAAGCCACTTCGAGGGGGCAACCTCCAATACATTACATAAATGAACAATTCTTGGATGATACAATTTACAAAACCTCCTTTCTATATATAGGAGTCCATGGGGCCATAATGTAATCCTAGTGGGCCACAATGTAATCCTAGCCGACCTAACAATAATAATTTAAGGGCACAATAACAAAATGGGGGTTACAAGGGTACAATAATAACAATAAAGGGGTTACACTAATAACAATAAGGGACTATACTAGTAATATAGGGACCTAACATGCCCCTCTCCTTCAAAAAAGTGTTGTCCTCAATGCTTGAGTAGCTCTGGGTGCTTCTGTATAAACCTCTCATCCTCCCATGTAGAATCTTCAGTGGATAAGTTCTTCCACTTGATGAGATACTCTGAAATTGATTGATTCCGTAGCTGTCGAGTTCTTGTTTCCATGACCGCTTCAGGTTCCAATATGATTTTTCCTTCCTCATCAAGTTTTGGCAATATTGTTTGAATTGGAATATTTTCACCTATAACCTTCTTTAAGCATGAAACATGGAAAACTAGATGCACTTGTGAAGAAGCAGGAAGCTCCAATTTGTATGCCATAGTACCAATCTTTTGCAACACCTTGTAAGGACCATAGTACTTTGGCGATAATTTATTATCCTTCTTTGCTTGCTTGAGGGACATTTATTTGTATGGTTGTAGCCGTAAAAATACCCAATCTCCTACATCAAAACTTCTCTCGCTACGATGTTGATCTGCCTGTTGTTTCATTCGATTTTGTGCCAAATTCAGGTTATCCTTTAAGATTTGGAGAACTTCTTGTTGATGCTCGATGTGATCTTCCACTGCTTGAACCTTCGAATTTTCCCTTAAAGATGATGTGATCGATGGTGGATGATATCCATAAAGTGCCATAAATGGGGTCATTTTTGCTACAGTATGGAAGGAAGTGTTATACGACCATTCAGAGAGGTAACCACTTGACCCATTGTGTTTGTTTATCGGATACAAAACAACGAAGATATCCTTCCAAACATTTATTTACTATCTCAGTTTAACCATAAGATTGAGGATGATAAGATGAGCTATGAGCTAATTGAGTACCCAAACAAGAAAATAACTCCGTCCAAAAATTTCCAGTAAAAATGGGATCTCTGTCGCTCACAATAACCCTTGGGCTTCCATGTAGCTTTTGAATTCTATCCATAAATGTATTAGCAACTGTACTTGCTTTAAATGGATGAGATAATGCACAAAAGTGTGCATACTTGGTAAGTCTATCAACTACCACCATGATGACACTCTTTCCTTCAGACTTAGGTAAACCTGTGATAAAATCCATTGAAATCTCCTCCCAACGTTGACCTGGAATGGATAAAGGTTGTAGAAGTCCCTGGGTCTTAATTTTTTCCACTTTATTCTGCTGGCAAACCAAACATTCCGCCACAAAATTTTTAATATCAGATTTAAGGCCATCCCAAAAAAATTCTTTCTTCACCCTGTGATAAGTTTTTAAAAATCCTGAGTGTCCTCCTAAAGGAGAAGTGTGCAATTCCAGAAGAATCTTTTGTTTTAGTTGGGAATTCTTGCAAAGATATAAGCGATCTTTGTACCATAAGGAATCATTTTTCCAACTAAATGTATCAGATGTACTAGGATCTTGTTGCAACTTTTGAATGAGTGTCCATACATCTTTGTCCTTCTTCCATTCATCTCTTGCTTCAGTTATCCAATCTGGTTGGATAATAGAAATGGCACAAAGCAATGCTTCCACCTCTTCATTATTTCTTGAGAGTGCATCTGCAACAACATTAAGCTTTCCTTTTTGTAGATTATTTCAAAGTCATAACCCAACATCTTTGTGACCCATTTTTGCTGCTCTTCTGAAGATAGTCTTTGTTCCAAAAAGTGTTTAAGACTATCATGATCAGTTTTTACCTTGAAGTGTATTCCCATTAGGTAAGTTCGCCATTTCTTTAGTGCATGCAGTATTGCTAACATTTCCTTCTCATAAATAGGTTTCTGTAAATAATTTCCTTTGATTAGACGACTTTCAAAAGCAATGGGTCTTCCTTCTTGCATTAAAACCGCACCAATTCCATTTCCCGAGGCATCAAATTCCACAATAAAGGTTTTCGTGAAGTCTAGCGTAGCTAAGACCGGTGCTAGGCACATTGCCTCTTTAAGACGTTCAAAGGCCTTAGTTGCTTCAGGAGTCCATGAAAATGCATCTTTCTTCAATAATGTTGTTAGAGGTGCTGCTATTCTCCCATAATTCTTAACAAACTTGTGATAATACCCTGTTAACCCGAGAAATCCTCGCAACTTCTTTATGGTTGTAGGGACTTTCCATTCCTTAATGGCTTTAATTTTGTTAGGGTCTACTTTAACACCCTCGTGAGATACAATATGACCCAGATATTCCACCTCTTGTACTCCAAAGAAACATTTGGATTTTTTTGCATATAATTTTTTCTCCTGCAATAGTTTGAGCACCCTGTCAACATGTTCAAAATGATCCTTCCAAGACCTGCTGTAGATTAGTAT
This sequence comes from Pinus albicaulis, assembly GCA_034641835.2. Lineage (NCBI taxonomy): Eukaryota > Viridiplantae > Streptophyta > Pinopsida > Pinales > Pinaceae > Pinus > Pinus albicaulis. The sequence continues at coordinate 1,008,010,045 of CM076577.1, read as the reverse complement.
ATCATCAAAAAATACTAGCACAAATTTTCTAAGGAAGGGTTTGAAAATGGAATTCATCAACCCTTGAAATGTAGAAGGTGCATTGGTAAGGCCAAAAGGCATGGCCAAAAATTCAGAATGACCCTCATGAGTTCGAAATGTTGTTTTGGGAATATCTTCAATCTTCATTCTAATTTGATGATATCCTGAACGAAGATCCAACTTGGTAAAATAAATTGCTCCATGTAATTCATCCAATAATTCATCAATCACAGGAATGGGAAATTTATCTTTAATGGTGAGCTTATTGAGCTCCCTATAATATGGACACATTCGCCATGATCCATCCTTCTTGTGTACCAATACTACGGGAGCAGAGAAAGAACTTTGACTAGGTTGAATTATACCCGCCTCTAACATTTCTGCAATCATACGTTCAATTTCGCTCTTTTGGAAGTAAGGATATCTATAAGGCCTGATGTTTGGAGGAACACTTCCTGGAATCAAATGAATAGCATGATCATGATCACGAATAGGTGGGAGTCCTTTGGGAGATTCAAATACCTTGGAATGATTGTCCAAGACTTGTTGGAGATCTGCAGAAATAGATGATTTTGATGTCGGAACTTCTAGAGAGCATAATTGTGCAATTACTCCTCGTTGTTATTTCTTTAGAAGCTTTTTCATGACATTAGAGCTTATTATCCTTCCTGGCTTCCCTTCAATACCCCGTAATTCGACTTCCTTTCCTTCTGAAAAAAATTTCAAGAAAAGTTCTTGAAAATTAAAAGCTACCGTCCCCAAAGATTGTAACCATTGTACTCCTAGTACAACATCAGCACCTTCCATAGGAATGGAAAGCATTGGACTAGTCAATACATATTCCCCCATGGTTAGCTTGATATTATGGCATTTTCCCGAGCAATTTATAGTTCCTCCATTTGCAACCATCACTTGACATTCTGGTGCTAGGTATAGGAAACAATTTAATTCCTTGGCTACCTTACAATGAATAAAATTATGGGTGCTACCTGAATCAATCAACACTATTACCTTTTTCTTCTTGATCTGTCCTGCTATCTTGAGAGTTTGAGGAGTGGTAATTCCTGCCAGTGCATTACATGATATGGTCGAATTCATTTCTTCCTCTTCTATGGTTGGTTCCTGGTGTGTATCCTCTTCTTGTTCATTTTCTTCTTCTTCTTCACAATCTATGGAAAATAATTTCTTTTCAGCACACTTATGACCTTTGGTGTATTTGCTATCACAACTATAGCAAAGCCCTTTTTCTCTTTTTTCTTCCAATTGTTGTGGTGTCAACCTTGTAGGTTGTGGAAATCTAGGCGTAGAAACACTTCCTTCTTTATAGAATTGAGTGGTAGGCTTCTTTGTCGCCATAATTTTACATTCAACTTTTCTTGCCAACCTGAATGCCTTCTCCAATGAATCAGGTTCCAAAACACGAACTTCATGTTGGATGTTATCCTTTAGAGTACCTAAGAAGATATCAATCCCGTGTTCCTTTGGAATATTAGTTACCCTTATATTCAATTTTTGGAAGTCCTCAATGTGCTGCCCCACTAAACCCTTTTGTTTGAGATTTATCAATTGGCTAAAGAAGGTGTTGCTCTTTGTATCCTCATAATGTGCTATCATTTCCTCCGTAAAATTTGACCAAGTGACAATTTTTTTACAGGAGCAAAGCCATCGATACCATACAAATGTATTTGTTCTAAATGTAAAGTTGCAATGCGTACCTTTTGTGTGTTTTGCACGTTATGGAGATCAAAATATTGCTCCATCTGTAGTATCCATGTTACAGGATCCTTTCCATCAAACTTCCTCATATCCATTTTTGGAATATTTTGGTTCTTCCCGCCAACATTAGAGTTTATCAAATCACAATTAACATTGATTTTGTTCTCATCATGAGGTTCTTCTACTATCTTTTCACCATTAGGAAACTGTTCTTGTATCAACTTTGTCAAACCTTCGATGTCTATTTTTAGATCATTCTTCATGTTTTCCATCTTAGCTTCCATGCCATCCATCTTCTCTTCCACACCTTTATTCAAAACTTCCATTTCATTTTTTGTTGCTCTTTGCGAGAGTGAAATTTGTTGCACTTGCTCTTGTAATTTTGATAGATCATGTTGCAATTCTTCATCTTCATGAGTCATATTAGACCCTTCTGAAGGCTTAATGGGTGTTGAATTATTTTTACGAGGCATATTTTAGAACCCAATACTGATATTCCCTTGGAATCAATTCAAATTGATTCTTCAAACAAGACTTATGCAATTCGGAAAAAAAAATACACACCTTTTTCTTGCTTTTGAGGAGCTCGATATTGAAATTGGATTATCTCTGTAATTGAAAATCTTCAATATCTGAAATTCAACCCTGTAGTAGCCCTTTGAAGCTTCTTTCAAATGCCACAGATCGGACCTAATTTGGATTCTCCAAGGAAAAGTTGTGTCCAATCTCCCACAATGACCTAATTATGGACTGGTTCAGTAGAGCGAACTTGTACGACTTGCCACGTGTCACTGTTTTGTCATTTGTCTCTGAACCTGATAGCCAAGAAACTACAGTCTGTGTACTTGCGACCAATTTTTACAGCACTCAAATCCACTGCCCAGAGAGAGAGTTATTGAACGTTTCCCACGATCACCTCTTTGAGATGCAATTCTGGAGCCTGAAAACGCACTACCTTCCACAGATCATATCTCCGAAAATATTTCGAACCAAGCTCTGAAATTTTTTGAAGAATGTCCTCAGGATTTCAGCTTCACACCATACAAATTTCAGATTTTGAACCTTCGTAGAAAATTTTTTATAGCAAAAATTCCACGATGACCTGTTTAGGAGCTTGAAAAAAGACCTAACTTCCACAGATGATATCTCCGAAAATATTGCGAACCAAGCTCTGAAATTTTTATACAATCTTCCTCAGGAATTTAGCTTCGTACCCTAAAAACTTCCGCTTCTGAAACTTCGTAGAAAAAAAGTTATAGCGAAAATGCCACAATGACCTGTTTGGAGCAGCGAAACCCTAGAATCCCAAGCCTCTGATACCAAATGTTGTGTAACCAGCTCCAAAAAGAGAAGAGAAGAGATATGAACGCCTTATAAATAAGCCACTTCGAGGGGGCAACCTCCAATACATTACATAAATGAACAATTCTTGGATGATACAATTTACAAAACCTCCTTTCTATATATAGGAGTCCATGGGGCCATAATGTAATCCTAGTGGGCCACAATGTAATCCTAGCCGGCCTAACAATAATAATTTAAGGGCACAATAATAACAAAATGGGGGTTACAAGGGTACAATAATAACAATAAGGGGGTTACACTAACAATAATAAGGGACTATACTAGTGATATAGGGACCTAACACTTAACCTTTACCTAACCTTAACCTTAACCTTATCCATAACCTTAACCTTAACCTTAACCTTGAACTTAACTATAACCTAAGCCTAACCTTGAACAAACCCTTAACCTTCACATTAACCTGACTAAACCTGTAACCTTCACCTTAACCTTACCCTTAACCTTAACTTATCCTTAACCTTAACCTTAACCATAATCTTAACCTCAGGTTAAGGTTAAGGTTAAGGGTAAGGTTAGGGTTAAGGGTGAAGGTTAAGGTTAAGGTTAAGTTTACAGGTTTATTCAGGTTAAGTTTAAGGTTAAGATTTTGGTCAAGGTTAGGGTTAGGTTATAGTTAAAGTCAAGGTTAAGGTTAAGGATAAGGTTAAGGTTAAGGTTAATTTTATGGTTAAGGTTAGGTTAAGGTTAAGGTCAATGTTAGGTTAAGGTTAAGGGTGAAGGTCAAGGTTAAGGTTAATTTTATGGTTAAGGTTAGGTTAAGCTTCGGGTTAAGGTTAAGGTTAAGGTTAAGTTATAGTGAAGGTTAAGGTTAAGACATGTAACCTTAACCTTGACGTTATCCTTAATCTTAACCTTAACCTAACTTTAACCTTGACTTTACCCTTAACTTAACCTTAGCCTTCACTATAAGATAACCCTAACCTTGAACAAACCCTTAACCTTAACCTTAATCTTACCCTTAATCTTAAACTTAACCTTAACCTTACTAAACTCATAACCTTAACCTTAACTATAACCTAACCCTAACCTTGAAAAAATCCTAACCTTAACCTTAACCTTAACCCTAACCTTAACCTTAACTTTACCCTTAACCTAAAATTAACCTTAACTATACCTTTAACCTAATATTAACCTTAACCTAACCTTAACCTTACCCTTAACCTTATCTTAACCTAACCTTAACCTTAACCTTAACTATAACCTAACACTAACCTTGACCAAACCCTTAACCTTAACCTTATCTTAACCTTATCCTAGCCTTAACCTTAACCTAACTATAACCTTACCCTTAACGTTAACCTTGACCTTAACTATAACCTAACCCTAACCTTGACCAATCCCTTAACCTTAACCTTAACCTAACTAAACCCGTAAACTTAACCTTACCCCCTTAACCTTAACCTTAACCTTATCTTAACCTTAACTAAAACCTAACCCTAACCTTAACCAAACCCTTAACTTTAACTTGAACCTGAACCTTAACCTTAACCTTAACCATAACCCTATCCTTAACCTAACCTTAACCTTAACCTTAACATAACTTTAACATTAACCTAACTGTTGAGATTGCAACAAGATGATGAGCTTAGTGAAAAGAGTCACCTTCACTAAGTGGGCCCGCAGGCTATTTTTGGCGCAAGTCTATTTTTAGACTATGTCTATTTTTATACATGTCGATCATATTCTATGAGTTGCAGGATGTTATTTTTGGATGGTTGGTTAAGTTGGAAAAATATATGGACTTCTATTTTTAGACATATTGGGCGAAATCTATTTTTAGATTGCTAGTCTAAAAATATATGTGTTGAATATTATTAGCTCTTAATAATATTTGGACTATAAAAATTATCTTATTCTCTTGGAGCACTTCAGTTAAGTGCACATATGTGGCATAGGAGCTGACAGAAGGAATTACACTATTCCTGAGGGTTAAGTGGAGCTATTGCATGGAGACTTCAGTTAGAACTCATGTGACAAATTTTGGTGGAGTTGTAGAAGTAGTTGGTAGAGTTGTGTTCAATTTAACTCAATTAGACACAGTTGAGCTAGTTGTATCTAGTCTAACTGATTGATAAAATAGTGAGAGTGGTGTGAATTAATTAATTCACTAATTATTAACTCATTAAGCAACTGAAGATTACATCAGTTAACTACAGTGCATGGATAGTTTCAGTGGAGACCAGTGGAGAAGTAGGTGAAAGAGCAAGTAGACTATCAGTTGTGACCATAGTGATGCATGATTTTGCACCACACATTGATGGAGATGCTAATGAGGATTAAGCAGTGAAAACCAGGTAAATTTGAGTTCATTTAGAGCCATTATTCAACAGGGATTGCACTGTAGAGGCAGGCTAGCAGGTGGCAGAGATCGGTGCATGGGATTTGCTAGATCGGACCTGATTAGTGTGTAGCAATGGAGATTGTACTGAGAGGTTGTGAGAAGATTTGTATGATGATTTTTACATGATATATATGACATATATTATACATATAGTTGGGGGTTTTCAGATTTAATCTTTCCCATAAATCATTGTGTTAATGTGTGTGAATTTTTATGGTTTTAATGTGTGCATGCAATTGATTTAATTTCCTCAAGTAATGATCAATGGTGGAATAGATTCTATATTGTGCATGAAGTCAAATATTGTATGATCAGGAGAATCTTAGACATATAACATATCAGTTATATAATTTCTACATGGTATCAGAGTGATAGTTGATCATTGGAGCTATTGCAAAGCATTGAAGCGGTTGAGTTTTGTGCTGGTGGAATTCGAATTTTCAGTAGTGTTTTCTTGGTGTCGAAGTTGAGATTTCTTTCAACAGATTGCGATTGGATTATTCCCTTGAGGGCAGCTCAAATTATATTTCATGGAACGACAATATGGAGGCGGTGCTGGAGGATAATGGGTTGAAGGAGTTCATAGATGCAGAAATTCTAAAACTTTCTTCTAGCGATGCTGCCGCACTTGACGCATGGCAAAAGAAGATAGAAAAATTTCGAAGGATTCTGTTGGAAGGTGTGAAGGATCACATAGTGTCCAGCCTTCATGGTAAAGCTTCTCCATTCTTGATGTGGAAATATTTGATAGATTTGTTCCAAAGCAAGAGCGAACAGAGGAAGTTGGCACTCAAGGATAAACTCAGGAAAATAAAAATGGGAAAGGGAGAAAGTATACCCAAGTACCTCACAAAGTTTTTCTAGTGCAGGAATGAGATGGGAAGTGTGGGGGTTGCTATAGATGAATAGGGCTTGGTGAGCTTGGCTCTCCTTGGGCTTCCAAAGAGTTGGCATTCCTATGAGGATTCTGTCAATGGTCGGGAGAAACTGCCAGGATGGGAGCGACTTTGGTCGGATCTTGTGCAGGAGGAGATAAGGCGGAGTACCAGGGATGGATCTTCATCGAAGAATGAAGATGAAGAAAATTGTGCTTTAGCTGCCAAATCAAGGAAGAGGAAGAGCAAGAAAAATACTTCTCAATCTGGTGTGAAATGCAAGAAGCAGGACATGTCCAAGGTGAAGTGCTTTCACTGTCACCAACACAGACATTACGCCACTAATTGTCCATAGAAGAAGAAAAATAAGAAGGTTTCTAGATCTACAGCTGGAGAGGCCATAGCCTCATAGTTTGAGCTATATTTTTTTCTGATCGCATGCTTTGTCTCAGGTGTGATGGGTTCAATGTGGTTTCTTGACAGTGGTGCATCTTTCCATATGACCGGAGACAAATATTTTTTTACTGATCTGGATGAGAAGGATCTTGGAGTGCACATCAAGATGGGCGATGATGGTAGATACAATGCAACTGGTATCAGGACCATTTCCTTTGAGAGGGAGTGTGGCAAACCTTTCATCTTGGAGGATGTCATGCATGTTCTAGGATTGAAGAAGAATATGATATCTATGGCGATGTTGGAATACAAGGGATATGATGTTGTCTTTAGCGAGGGAAAGGCTTTCCTGCGCAGTAAGGCAACTGGTGAAACCCGGAGGATAGGGGTTCAAGTTAAGAACCTTTATCAGTTGCAGGTAGATGGCTGTGCAGCAATGGCAGGCAAGGCAGAAGGAGTGGTGAGCCGAGATGAGGGCGAGCTATGGCACAGGAGATTGGGCCATCTTCACCATGGTGCTTTCAAATTTTTGCAGCAGATTTCTACCAGGCTTCCCAAACGTACACTTACGCAGTAAGATCAGTGCAAGGGTTGTACTTTGGGAAAATTTGTGAAACCCACCTTTCATGAGAAGGATAGTCATGCCACGACGATCCTTGAGAGAATTCACACAGACGTGTGTGGACCTTTCTGAGTAGCTTCGACAACAAAGAACAGGTATTATGTGATCTTTGTTGATGATTTTTCTCATAAGTGCTCGATCTTCTTCATGCAGAAGAAGAGCGAGACATACTCAAATTTCTATGAGTTCAAGGCACTGGTTGAGAAAGAATCGAGGAAGCAGGTGAAGGCTCTTAGGAGCGATAATGGTGGTGAATTCATCTCTGGCGAATTCAAGGACTTTTGCAGCGCAGAAGGAATTCAAAGAGAGCTCATATCACCTCATAACCCACAGTAGAATGGGGTCATGGAGAGAAAGAACAGAACGATCATGGGTGCTACACGGGCGATGTTGCATGATCAGGGCCTTCCCATACACTTTTGGGCTGAGGCATGCAATACTGCGGTTTATGTGAAAAACCATTGTCCTCATAGGATACTTGGCATGAGTACACCCGAGGAGGAATTTTCTGGTAAGAGCCTTGATATTTCTCATTTGAAGATTTTTTGCTCACCTGTTTACATTCATGTGACAAAGGATGCCAGGAAGAAGCTGGAGCCGACCGTGGAGGTTGGGATATTTTTGGGGTACACAGATACACCCCACAACTATCGTGTGTATTATCCAGATAGTCGGAAGACTGTTGTGCGACAGGATATCAAATTTCATGAGGAGAAAGCCATGAAGTGTTCACTTGAGAGGGAGCCACACTTGCATGCAGATGAGGAGTTATTATTTCCTAAGAATGAGCCTCAGGATGTGGATCATCCCTAAGAGGAGGTTCATGGAGTGGAAGAAACCACTCATGCAGTGCCAACAATCAGAGGGCGGAAGCACACTACAGAAGCTGAGTGACTGAATAGAGATGCAGAGAAGATTGTAGGAGCACCTACATCACAGCACAGATAGAGACAGTCACTTGACAGATATACTGGATACATGGCTCTGATGAGCAAGTGTATCATGACAGAGCCATCCTCTTTCGAGGAAGCTGTGGAGGACCCTGCATGGGTAGATGCCATGGTAGAAGAGTATGATTTGATTTTTAGAAACAATGCATGGGAGATTGTCCCAAGGCCGAAAGAGAAATCAGTGGTAGGTTCGAGATGGATCTATAAAGTGAAGCAAGAAGCTGACGGGAGCATCAAGAAGAACAAGGTAAGATTTTTTGCCCAGGGCTTCTCACGTATTTATGGGATCAACTATGAGGAAACCTTTTCACCTGTCGCAAGGCATTCTTCCATACGGAGCATCCTAGCTCTCTCAACGCAGATGGGATGGCACATTCATCAGATGGATGTGAAGATTGTGTTCCTCAATGGAGTCATTAAGGAAGAGGTGTACATAGATCAACCCAAAGGTTTCGAAATCTTCAGCAATGAGTCACATGTGTGCAAGCTCAAAAGAGCGTTGTATGGGTTGAAACAAGCACCTCGTGCTTGGTACACACGAATAGACAATTATTTCACCAGTCTTGGATTCACCAAGAGTGAGGCAGATCTGAACCTATACCAGATTGTGGTGGAGGGTAATTTGTTGATCATTTTACTTTATGTAGATGATTTGATTTTGACGGGTGATAAACAGTTGATACTCTCATGCAAGGCTGATCTTGAAAAAAAGTTTGAGATGAAGGACTTGGGCCTCCTTCATTATTTCCTAGGATTGGAAATTTGGCAGCGCAGTGATGGATTGTTTGTGTCTCAAGACAAGTATGCCTGTGAGATACTGGAGAAGTTCAACATGCATGGCTACAAGCCTATCAACACTCCTCTTCCTGGTGGTTGGAGGAAAGAGGATGCTACATCGGCAGAGGTAGTGGATGCCACTGTTTACCGACAGTTGGTGGGGTCGCTTATGTATCTAGTCAATACACGACCTAACATATGCTATGCTGTTAACCAGCTTTCACAAGTTATGGTTAAGCCTACCAAGCTCTTTTGGAAGGCAGGGAAGCATGTATTGAGATATCTCATAGGCACATCGGGATATGGATTATGGTACAGACAGTCGGATGAGGTGAAGCTGCATGGCTTCATGGATGCAGATTGGGTAGGGAGCCCAATGGACAGAAAGAGCACATTTGGAGGGATTTTCAGTATCGGGTTGACAGCAGTTTCTTGGTACAGTAGGAAGCAAATATCTGTGGCACTCAGTTCAGCGGAGGCCAAGTACATGGCAGCAAGTTTGGCTACATGCGAGGCTATATGGATGAGGAAGATCCTAGTTGGGTTGTTCGGTTCACACTTAGATCCTACTGTGATATATTGTGATAATCAGAGTTGCATCAAAATCTCAGTTAATATAGTATTTCATGATATATCTAAACACATTGAAATCCAGTATCATCATATTAGAGATTGTGTGCAGTGGAAGATCATGTTACTTTCTTACATTCCTATGAAGGATCAGAATGCTGATATCTTGATGAAGGCGCTCACCAGGAGCAAATTCGAATACCATAGAGGTAGGATCAGGGTGGTAGATAATCCCTATCTTGTTGAGAGGGAGTGTTGAGATAGCAACAAGATGATGAGCTTAGTGAAAAGAGTGACCTTCACTAAGTGGGCCCGCAGGCTATTTTTGGCGCAAGTCTATTTTTAGACTATGTCTATTTTTATACATGTCGATCATATTCTATGAGTTGCAGGATGCTATTTGTGGATGGTTGGTCAAGTTGGAAAAGTAGATGGAATTCAATTTTTAGACATATTGGGCAGAATCTATTTTTATATTGCGAGTCTAAAAATAGATATGTCGAATATTATTAGCTCTTAATAGTATTCGGACTATAAACATTATCTTATTCTCTTGGAGCACTTCAGTTAAGTGCACAAATGTGGCACAGGAGCTGACAGAAGGAATTACGCTATTCATGAGGGTTAAGTGGAGCTATTGCATAGAGACTTCAGTTAGAACTAATGTGACAGAGTTTGGTGGAGTTGTAGAAGTAGTTGGTGGAGTTGTGTTCAGTTTAACTCAGTTAGACACAGTTGAGCTAGTTGTATATAGTCTAATTGATTGATACAATAGTGAGAGTGGTGTGAATTAATTAATTCACTAATTATTAACTCATTAATCAACTGAAGAATACATTAGTTAACTACAATGCATGGACATTTTCAGTGGAGACCAGTGGAGAGGTAGGTGAAAGAGCAAGTAGACTATCAGTTGTGACCATAGTGATGCATGAGTTCGCACCACACATTGATGGGGATGCCAATGAGGATTAAGCAGTGCAATCTAGGTGGATTCAAGTTCATTCAGAGCCATTATTCATCAAGGATTGCATAGTAGAGCCAGGCTAGCAGGTGGTAGAGATCGGTGCATGGGATTTTCTGGATCGAACTTGATTAGTGTGTAGAGATTGGAGATTGTACTGAGAGCTTGTGAGAAGCTTTGTATGATGATTGTTACATGATCTCTATGACATATATTATACAGATAGTTGGGAGTTTTCAGCTTTAATCTTTCCCATAAATCATTGTGTTAATGTGTGTGAATTTTTATGGTTTTCGTGTGTGCATGCAATTGATTTAATTTCTGCAAGTAATGATCAATGGTGGAATAGATTCTGTATTGTGAATGAAGTCAAATAGTGTATGATCCAGAGAATCTTAGACATATAACATATCAGTTATATAATTTCTACACTAACCTTAACGTTAACCTTAACCTAACTATAACCTTACCCTTAACCTTAACGTTGACATTAACTATAACCTAACCCTAACCTTGATCAAACCCTTAACCTTAACCTTAACCTAACTAAACTCGTAACCTTACCCTTAACCTTAACCAAAACTTAACCTTAACCTAACCCTAACCTCGAATTTACCGTCAAACTAACCTTAACCTTTACCAAACCCTTAACCTTAACTTTACCCTTAAATTAATCTTATCTTTAACCTAACCTTAACCTTAACTTTAACATTAACATAACCTTAACATTGACCTTAACCTGAGGTTAAGATTATGGTTAAGGTTGAGGTTAAGGGTAAGGTTAGGGTAAGGTTACAGTTAGGTTAAGGTTAAGGTTAGGTTAGGTTAAGGTAAGGTTAAGATTAAGGTTAAGGTTATGGTTAAGGTTAAGGTTAGGTTAGGTTAGGGTAAGATAAGGTCAAAGTTAGGGTTAGGTTACAGTTAAGTTTAAGGTTAGGTTAAGGGTAAGATAAGGATAAGGTCAAGGTTAGGTTAAGGTTAAGGTTAGGTTATAGTGAAGGTTAAGGTTATGGGTTTGGTCAAGGTTAGGGTTAGGTTATAGTTAAGGTCAAGGTTAAGGTTAGGTTATAGTGAAGGTTAAGGTTAAGGTTATGGTTAAGGTTAAGGTTAAGGTTAGGTAAAGTTTAAGGTTAAGGTTAAGGTTAAGGTTAAGGGTTTGGTAAAGGTTAGGGTTAGGTTATAGTTAAGGTTACAGGTTTGGTTAGGTTAAGGCTAAGGTTAAGGGTAAGGTTAGGTTAAGGGTAAATTTAAGGTTAAGGGTAAAGTAAAGGGTTTAGTCAGGTTAAGGTTAAGGTTAAGGGTTTGTGAAGGTTAAGGTTAAGGTCAAGGTTAAGTTAAGGTTAAGATTAGGCTAAGGTTAAGGTTAGGTTATGGTTAAGGTTAAGGTTAAGGTTAAGGTTAAGGGTTTAGTTAAGGTTAAGCTTAGGATAAGGTTAAGGTTAATGTTAAGGGTTTGGTCAAGGTTAGAGTTAAGGTGAAGGTTAAGGATAAGTTAAGATTAAGGGTAAGATAAGGTTAAGGTTAAGGTTAGGTTAAGGGTAAAGTAAAGGTTAAAGTTAGGTTAAAGTTAGGTTAAGGTTAGGGTTAAGGTTGAGATTAAGGTTTGGTCAAAGTTAGGTTAAGGTTAAGGTTAAGGTTTGGTCAACGTTAGGGGAAGGTTAAGTTTAAGGTTAGGTTAAGGATCAATTCAAGGTTAAGGTCAGGCTAAGGGTAAGGGTTTGGTCAAGGTTAGGGTTAGGTTATAGTTAAGGTTAGTTTAAGGTTAAGGTTAAGGGTTTGGTCAATGTTAGGGTTAGGTTATATTTAAGGTTAAGGTTAAGGTTAGGTTAAGTTTAAGTTTAAGGTTAAGGTTAATGTTATGGTTAAGTTTAAGATTAAAATAAGGTTAGGTTAAGGTTAAGATAAGGTTAAGTGTAAGGTTAAGGTTAATGTTAGCCTTAACCTTCACTATAAGCTAAACTTAACTATAACCTAACCCTAACCTTAACAAATCCTTAACTTAACCATAACAATAACCTTAACCTTACCTTTAACCTTAACCTTAACCTTAACCTTAACCTAACCTTATCCGTGACCTTAACTATAACCTAACCCTAACCTTGAACAAACCTTAACCTTAACCTTAACTTCACCTTAAACTTAACCTTAACCTTCCAATAACCATAACCTTAACCTTAACTTTACCCTTAACCTTAACCTTACCCTTACCTAACAATAACCTTACCCTTAACCTTAACCTTGAACTTAACTATAAGGTAACCCTAACCTTAACCTTAACCTTAACCCGAAACTTAACCATAAATTTACCCTTAACCTAATATTAACCTTACACTTAACCTTACCCTTAAACTTAACCCTAACCTTAACCTTAACCTTACCCTTAACCTAATATTAACCTTACCCTAACCTTAACCCTAACCTTACCTTTAAGGTTAACCTTAACTCGAGGTTCAGATTATGGTTAAGGTTAAGGTTAAGGATAAGTTAAGGTTAAGGGTAAGGTTAAGGTTAAGGCTAAGGCTAAGGGTTTGGTCAAGGTTAGGGTTAGGTTATAATTAAGGTAAAGGTTAAGGTTAGGTTATAGTTAAGGATAAGGTTAAGGGTAGAGTTAAGGTTAAGGTTAAGGTTAAGGTCAAGTTCAAGGTTAAGGTTAAGTAAAGGTTAAGATAAGGTGAAGGGTAAGGTTAAGATAAGGTTAAGGGTAAGGTTAAGGTTAAGGTTAAGGGTTTGGTCAAGGTTAGGGTTAGGTTATAGTGAAGGTTAAGGTTAATTTAAGGGTAAAATCAAGGTTAGGGTTAGGTTAAGGTTAATTTTAGGTTAAGGGTAAATTTCAAGTTAAGGTTACGTTAAGGTTAAGGTTATAGTTAAGGTCAAGGTAAGATAAGGTTAAGGATAGGATTACAGGTTTACTCAGGTTAAGGGTAAGTTTAAGGTTAAGGGTAAGAGTAAGGTTAGGGTTAAGGTTAGGGTAAGGTTAGGGTTAACATGAAACTTAACCTTAACCTGAACCTTTACCCTAAACTTACCCTAACCTTACCCTCAACCTTACCCTTAACTATAACCTAACCCTAACCTTGAAAAAACCCTTAACCATAACCTTAACCTTAACCTGCCTAAACCCGTAACCTTAACCATAACCTTCACCTTAACCTGAATAAACCCATAAACTTAACCTTAACCTTCCCCTTAACCTAACCTTAACCTTAACCTTAACCTAACCTTAACCTTCCCATAACCATAACTTTAATCTAACCTTAACCTTAACCTTAACCTAACCTTAACCTTAACCTTAACCTTTACCTAACCTTAACCTTAACCTTAACCTTATCCCTAACGTTAACCTTAAATTTACCCTTAACCTAACCTTAAATTTACCCTTAAACTTAACATCAGTCTTAACCTTGACTTTGCCCTCAACCTAACCTTAACATTAAAGTTAAGTCAGGTTAAGGTAAGTTTAAAGTTATGGTTAGGTCAAGGTTAAGGTTAACGTTAAGGATAAGTTAAAGTTAAGGGTAAGATAAAGTTAAGGTTAAAGTTTTGGTAAAGGTTAGGGTTAGGTTATAGTTAAGGTTAAGGGTTTGGTCAAGGTTAGGGTTAGGTTATAGTTAAGGTCAAGGTTAAGGTTAAGGTTAAGGTTAAGGTTAGGTAAAGGTTAAGGTTAGGTTAAGGTTAAGGTTACGGTTATAGGAAGGTTAAGGTTAAGGTTAAGGTTAGGTGAAGGTTAAGGTTAGGTTATACCTTAACCTAACCTTAACCTTACCTTAACCTTTACCTAACCTTAACCTTAACCCAACCTTAACCTTTACCTTAACCTTTACCTAACCATAACCTTAACCTTAACCTAACCTTAACCTTAAACTTGACCTTAACTATAACCTAACCCTAACCTTGGCCAAAACCTTAACCTTAACTATAACCTAACCCTAACCTTAACTGAACGTTACCCTTACCGTTAACCTTAACATTAATGTTAACCTTAAACTTACCCCCTTAACCATAACCTTAACCTTAAACTTAACCTTAACTGTACTATAACGTTAACCTTAACCTTGACCTTAACTATAACCTAACCCTAACCTTGACCAAACACTTAACATTAACCTTAACCTTAACCTTTACTTAACCTTAACCTTCACCTTAACCTTAACCTTAAACTTAAACTTACCTTAACCTAACCTAACCTTAACCTTAACCTCAACCTTGACCTTGACAAAACATTAACCTTAACTATAACTTAACCTAACCTTAACATTAACCTTAACCATAACCTTAACCTTAACCTTAGTCTTAACCTTACCCTTACTCCTAACCCTAACCTTGAAAAAACATTAACCTTAACCATAACTTAACCTAACCTTAACATTAACCTTAACCATAACCTTAACCTTAACCTTAGTCTTAACCTTACCCTTACCCTTAACTTTAAACTTATCTTAACCTTAACTATAACCTTACCCTAACCTTACTCTTAACCTTAACCTAACCTTAAACTTAACTTTACCCTTAACCTTTCCCTAACCATAACCCTAACCTTAACCTTAAACTTATCCTTCCCCTAACATTAACCCTAACCTTAAGTTTAACCTTAATGTGAAGGTTAAGGTTACGGGTTTAGTCATGTGAAGGTTAAGGTTAAGGTTAAGGGTTTGGTCTAGGTTAGGGTTAAGTTATAGTTAAGGTCAAGGTTAAGTTCAAGGTTAAGGGTAAGGTTAAGGTTAAGGTTAGGTTAGGTTAAGGTAAGGTTAAGTTTATGGTTAAGGTTAAGGTTAAGGTCAAGGTAAAGGTTAAGTAAAGGTTAAGGTCAAGGTTAATGTTAAGGGTTTGGCCAAGGTTATGTTTAGGTTATAGTTAAGGTCAAGGTCAAAGTTAAGGTTAAGGTTAAGGTTATGGTTAAGGGGGTAAGTTTAAGGTTAAATTTAAGGTTAAAGTTAACATTAAGGTTAAGGGTAAGGGTAATGTTTGGTTAGATTAGGGTTAGGTTATAGTTAAGGTCAAGGTTAAGGTTAGGGTTAATGTTAAGATTACGCCCTTAACCTTCCCATAGCCATAACCTTAGCCTTAACCTTAACCTTACCTTAACCTAACCTAACCATAACCTTAACCTTACCTTAAACCTAACTTTAACCTTAAGCTTCCCCTCACCTTAACCCTAACCTTACCCTAACTTTACCCTTAACCTTCAGCTTAACTTTAACATAACCTTAACCTTAACTTTACCCTTAACCTAACCTTAACCTTAAACTTAGCCTAACCCTAACCTTGACCTTAAACTTAACCTTAACCTCATCTTAACCAAACCCTTAACCTTAACCTTAACCTGACTAAACCCGTAACCTTAACCATAACCATAACCTTAACCTAACCTTAACTTTGAGTTTACCCTTAACCTAATGTTAACCATAACCTTAACCTAACCTTAACCTTACCTTAAGGTTATGTTAAGGTTAAGGTTAGGTAAGGGTAAGTTTAAGGTTACGATTTTAGTCAGGTTAAGGTTAAGGGGGTAAGGTTAAGGTTAAGGTTAAGGTTAAGGGTAAAGTTAAGGTTAAGGTGAAGGTTAAGGTTAAGGTTAATTTTAAGGGTTTAGTCAAGTTAAGATTAAGGTTAAGGGTTTGGTCAAGGTTAGGGTTAGGCTATAGTTAAAGTTAAGGTTAGGGTTAAGGTTATAGTGAAGTCTAAGGTTAACTATAAACTTAACCTTAACTATGACCTAACCTTCACCTTAACCTTAACTTTACCCTTAACCTAACCTTTACCTTAACCTTAACCTTAACCTTAGACCCTTAACCATAACCTTACTAAACCCATAACCTTAACCTTACCCTTACCTAACCTTAACCTTAACCTAACCTTAATCTTAACTTTATCGTTAACCTAACCTTAACCTTAACTATAACCTAACCCTAACCTTAACCTTAAAATTAACCTTATTGTAACCTTAACCTTAACCTTCACTATAACCTAACCTTAACCTTGACCTTAAATATAACCTAACCCTAACCTTGACCAAACCCTTAACCTTAAACTTAACCTGACTAAACCCATAACACCTAAACCTAACTTTGACCAAACCCTTAAACTTAACCTTAACTTTACCCTTAACCTAATATTAACCTTAATCTAACCTTAACCTTGACTTTACCCTTAACCTAACCTTAACCTTAACTTTACCCTTAACCTAACCTTAACCTAACCTTAACCTAACCTTAACCTTAACCTTATCTTAACCTTAACCTTAAACTTAACCTTCTCATAGCCATAAACTTAACCTTAACTTTACCCTTAACATTAACCTTAACCTTACCTAACCTTAGCCTTAACGTAACCTTAACCTTAACCTTACCTTTAACCTAACCTTAACCTTGACCTTAACTATAATCTAACCCTAACCTTGACCAAACCCTTAACTTACCCTTAACCTTACCCTTAACCTTAACTTAACCTAACTTAACCTTAACCTTCACTATAACCTAACCTTAACCTTGACCTCAACTATAGCCTAACGCTATCTTTGACCAAACCCTTAACCTTACCCCCTTAACCTAACCTTAACCTTCCCCTAATCTTAACCTTAACCTTAACCTAACCTTAACCTTAACTTTACCTTAACCTTGACTTTAAACTTAACCTAACCTTAACGTTAACCTTAAACTTAACCTTGTCTTACCCTTAACCTAACCTTAGGGTTTGGTCAAGGTTATGGTTAGGTTATAATTAAAGTTAAGGTTAAGTTACGTTATGGTTAAGGTTGGGTTAAGGTTAAGGTTAAGTTTAGGGTAAATTTAAGGTCAAGGTTAAGGTTCGGGTTAAGGGTAAGATGAGGTTAAGGTTCGGGTTAAGGTTAGGGTAAGGTCAAGGTTAAGGTTAATGTTAATGGTTTGGTCAAGGTTAGGGTTAGGTTATAGTTAAGGTCAAGGTTAAGGCTAGGCTATAGTGAAGGTCAAGGTTAAGATAAGGTTAAGGTTCAGGTCAAGGTTAAGGTTAATCTTAGGGTAAAGGTTCGGGTTAATTTTGTGGTTAAGGTTTGGTTATAGTGAAGGTTAAGGTTAAGACCCATAACCCTAACCTTAACCTTAACCTAACCTTAACCTTAACCATAACCTTAACCTTATCTTAACCTTAGCCTAGCCTTAACGTTAACCTTAACCTTACCCTTAACCTTAACATTAACATTAACCTTAACCTGAACCTTAACCTTAACCTAACCTTATCCTAACCTTACCTAATATTAAGATTAAATTTACCCGTGACCTACCCTTGACCTTAACCTAACATTAACCTTATCTTAAACTTAACTATAACCTAACGCTAACCTTGAATAAAATTTAACCTTAACCTTAAATTTACCCTTAACCTAACCTTAACCTTAACCTTAACCTTGACTTTACCCTTAACTTAACCTTAACCTTCACTATAACCTAACCATAACCTTTACCAAACCCTTAACCTTAACCTTACCCTTAACCTTGACATTAACCTTAACTTTAACTATAACCTAACCCTAACCTTGCCCGAAACCTTAACATTAACCTTCACCTTAACCTAACCTTAACCTTGACCTTAACTATAACCTAACCCTAACCTTGAAAAAATATTTAACCTTAACCTTAACCTGACTAAACCCTTAAGGTTAAGGTAAAGTTAAAGTTAAGGTTAAGGTCAAGGTCAAGGTTAAGGTTAAGTTAGGTTAAGGTAAGGTTATAGTTAGGTTAAGGTTAAGGTTAAGCAGGTAAGCCTTAACCTGAACTTGAATAAACCCATATCCTTAACCTTCACCCTTAACCTGAACCTATCCCTAGCCTTGACCTGAACCTGAACCTAACCTTAACCTTAACCTTACCCTTAACCTTAGCTTAACCTAACCTTACTGTTGAGCCCTAAAGATGTCCTTTCCTTTCACCAAATTTCACTTCATTCCATTTGTCCTTTATCATTTATAAGCTTAAAATATCAATAGGAATGATTAAAATCACTTTAAGAATGCATGCAATGACTGAATTATTATACTTTTGTGGTTTTGTTGTCATAGTGGTCTTTGATCAGACTTAGCTACAAAATGCAACCATTTTGTAGCTAGTCGCATATTCTGTAGCCATATTTATGTTCACACAGGTTAAATGTGTCATTTGAGGTAAAGACACATATGGTTAAATTCTAGAACTCTCCTACATCATTCCTTGTCCTCTACAAAGGCTGAGCAAAAATCTGAAAGTGGTTATGCACATGGATAAAGCCAAAACTAAGAAGCAGGCTTCTACAAGGATAAGGAATCTGCAGGTGTCTTCAACAAAATACGAGTCCTCAACAGGAGTTCTAGTTCAATTTTTATTATAAAAGACACCTATGCCTATTTCTACTCAATGATAGTTATGTATTTTCTTATAAGAATAACTCGGTGAACCGAGAAACAGTTAGTTGATGTTTTGTTGTTAGTTCTTAAAAGACTGTGATACTATGTTTCTGAGCATTTTTTCCTTTAATGAAAGAAGTACCACTTTGATGCATGATTTGAAGCAATTTTAAGGAGTTAAGGATTCGTGTGCCAATCTGATGGTAGAGGGCCCCTACTGTCTAAAAGGCTTTATGCATATTTTCTAGATAAGTGACCTTTAACTCTATTTTTTTCTTAATTTAGGCAGTTTTCTGAGTTTATCCTCTTGCATCATGTTTGTGTCATTTACTTATATCGAATATTACAGTCAATCTTGTTCTCATGAGCTGTTCCAATATATCACTAATGCGTGAATGAGATATAGCTGTAGTACTCTTGAGTTAATTGCACTTTAGTTCAGTTCTGTTCATTGTATTTCAGTTTTATTAGTTGGTTGCATTCTAGTCTTGTTATTTAGACTTAAAAGACCCTCATTTTTTTATAAGCTTTTCTTGTTCTTAACTTCTTCTAACACATCATTATCATATGAACAAGACTTAGTTATATCATTTTGAGTTCTTGACTGTTCTGCAATTTCTCATAATTTTACAAATAGCCTCTTTCCAAAATTATTCCAAGAGATCTCTAATCCTTGAATGAGGCCTAATAGTAGCATTTTGAGTTGCAGAATGAGTTAATTCTAGTGTCATAAGCTATTTTAGCATAGGATTCCTTACTATGTTGCAGATAATATTTTCTCAAAATGTTCCAACAAATTTCTAACAATGGATGATATTTTCTCTGTGATATTTTAAGTTGTTGTTTACTAAAGAGAACCTCATTACATCAAACTTATCCTTTTCTCAAGTTGTTCCAACATACCTCTAATGAAATGAATTGGACTGATTTTAATGTTATGAGTTACTTTTCTTATTAGCTTTACAATCTGTGGATTATCATTTTCTGTTCTTAGGTGCCATACATAGTTTAGAGTAGATTTTGTTCTATTTTAGTGTGATCAGTAACTTCTCTTTTCCAAAAATTTAGTTCTTTTCCTCTTAGCATAAAAACACAAAACCAAAAAAAATATAAAAACACTAAGCACAACGAAGTAGGAAGAAGATACCTAGGAACATATAGTGCATTTCACTTCAACATTTTACTAGCCCTGGTTGACAATTTA
This sequence comes from Pinus albicaulis, assembly GCA_034641835.2. Taxonomy (NCBI): domain Eukaryota; kingdom Viridiplantae; phylum Streptophyta; class Pinopsida; order Pinales; family Pinaceae; genus Pinus; species Pinus albicaulis. The sequence continues at coordinate 1,007,989,891 of CM076577.1, read as the reverse complement.
TGACATCAATTTAGGAACACTAAGTTGAGTAGACATTTTGGCACCATTTCCGAGAAAGTGTAACTAGGTAGGCTTGTTTCTTACCTCCCAAAAACAACGATATTCGTAGAGAAAGAGACTCAAGCGGTATATTCATAAGAAGCAGAAGATTGATTCCTAGAACACCACTTGTTCCACCAAGACCAAGAGGCGTCACACCTCCAACTCAAACCCACATCTCATATTTTACTGATCATAGACTTCCATAAGGCTTGAGATTAGATATTCCATCAGGAATACCTTCCACTTCATCCACTGAACCTGTCTTAGAAGAATATTCAAGGACCCCTACTAGAGACATAAACTTTTCCACTTCCACAGGAGAATCAACCATGGTAGAAGAAGGGGGAGGAGGAGTCTTTAATGGAGAACATACACTATTTGGAGGAGGTAGAGGTAAAGGAAGAGGAGAAGGAGGTAGATTTGCAGAAGGAGAATGAGGTAGAGGAAGAGGTAGAAAGGAAATGGGAAGCTCTTTTGGGTTTCCTATAGTAGATGAAGAAACCAATGCAACTATGAAAAATATTTCATCCTCTGTCCTTCCAAACTTTTATGGACTCAAAAGTGAAGATCTTGAAACCTTCCTATTTGAATTTGAAGTCCTATTTAGAACCTATGATTACTTACAATATGCCCAAAAACTTAAACTATTCCCTTCAACATTGAAAGGAGCAGCATTAAAATGGTTTATGAGTTTGATCAACAGTTCTATTAGGACATGGGAAGACATGAAACATGCATTTATAGAGAGGTATTTGGATTACTGTATGTCAGTCAACCATAAGGAGGAAGTGTTTAAAATGCTACAAAAAGAGGATGAAAATTTGGAAGATTTGTTGGAAAGGTTTAACTATAACATCAAAAGAGAAAAAATGGAAAACTTAGACCAAGATACTTTGAAAGTTCTCTTGTTGAAGAAAATTATGGATGAATGGCTAGATATCTTTAATATGATGGGAAAAGGGGATATATCTTAGCTCACATTACCTGAAATAATTGAATTATGTATCAAAATTTCAAGAGGGAAATCTAAAACTGTAAAAGGACCAACAGACCCTGCTCTTGCAAGGGCAAGTAAGTCTGCTTTTGGGACAGTAAGTAGGGCATAAATATGACATATGCTTGATGAATTCAAATCTGATATTTTAGGGAGCCTTAGTGAAAAAATAGACACCCTTAAGTTACAAAACAAGAAAAAAGCTGAATCTGATGCCTTAGCAATATTTTGTCCCAAATGTAGAAAGAAGCATGCCTTGAGAGAGTGCCCTTTGGATGCAAAAATAGTAGAGACTTGTGTAATTTGTTCAGAAAAACATGAGACCAAGAGTTTTCCTTCACTTCTTGGTATTAAAGTTGTCTTTCAAGAAGAAACCCCTACAAATTCCATAGAATCTCTCAATTTTGTCTCTAGGAGGCCTTCGCAGGGACCTCAAACACAAGGATTCCATGATCAGCTATATAATCAACCCCCACAAAATTGGGAATTCTTGGAAACAACCTTGGCCCTAATTCCAAAATAAATCTCAAACTTGGGCACAAGGAGCACAAAATCCCTATGGAAGATACTCTCAGTATTATCAATATCCACCATCTTATCCACCATATCCAAATTTCCCTCCTCAACAGAATCCTCAAAAAAATCCTCAAAATCCACAACATCAAAATCCACCACTTCCATTACCATTTCCTCTGAAATCAAATCAATTACCTGCCCAACCCATACCAAACCCCAACAATAAAAACCGTCAGAACACATACATGATATAAGGCCAACAGTTCCCAACCTATTTGACTACTCCTTTAGACCTTAATGATGTTCAACTTAGGTCTGGAAGAATACTTGAAAAGAAGAAACCTTCTGTAATCATACAAGAGAAAAAAAACTCTGAGGAAGATTCTCTACGGGTAAATAGAATTCTTAAAGAGAACACATATTTTCAAAACCCAAACATTGAAAAATCAAAACAAAAAGAACCAATAATTTCAACTCCTATATTAGAGCAGCCATCAACATCCACCTCTACACCTCCATTTCCAGAAAGATTATAAATTGATAGGGGTGTAGAAAAACAAATTATGGTGCCTAATTATGATTTCCTACATGAGCTAAGGAATGTTTGCATTAAGATCCCATTATTAAAAGCTATCAATGAAATTCCAATCTTAGCAAAGACAATAAAGGAGTTGAGCATGAAAAAAATAGGAAAAACAATAAAAGAAACAAAGAAAATTCAATTGGAAAGAAAAATAGCAGACATTATGATGGGTAAGATTTCTATTCCAAAGTATCTAGACCCAGGAAATCCAGTTGTTAAAACACACATCAATAGAACTGAGATCCAAAACACACTTATTGATTTAAGGGCAGCAATCAATATCATGAGTAGACAAACCATGGACAAACTAAAACTTCATAATCTTATTTTTACACCCACATTATTACAATTAGTAGAAAGATCTGTGATCAAACCTGTTGGAGTAATAGAAGACATTCCAGTATCCCTAGATTCTTGGGAGTATCCTGTGGATTTTATGATCCTAACTCCTAAAAATAATCTAGGAGGGCATCCTATTATATTAGGAAGACCTTGGTTAGCTACAACTGATGCTTTCATTAGATGCAGATCCGGTGATATATACATATCTGATGGTATTTCAACCAAGAAATTTACCTTGTATCCTCCAGCAAAAATAATTACAGAGTTAGATGTTACTCAATGGATTGAGGATGAAGAAGACATACAACCTCTCTTCACAATTTCATAAATTAGTGAAGATAGCTAGATTCTAAATACCTTAGAAAATTTTGAATCCTCTTCGAAATACAAACATGAACAACTTCAAGAAGAATCCAACATTGAGTTTTTATCATCAAGACAGATGTCTCTTTACTCCATGGATAAATTTGGCAGCTCTACAATTGAGATATTTCCAGGTAAAACTTTAAACATAAACAAGAACCTAGAGAAATCTTAACAAGAAAAGCTAGTCAAGATATTACAAAGACATTCTTCTGCATATGCATGGGAGTACATTGATATGAAAGGGATAAGACCTAAGACTTGCACTCATCACATCTACATAGAGAAAAATTGTAAACCAACCAGACAACCTCAGAGACGGATGAATCCAAACCTTAGGGAGATTGTTAAAGAAGAATTACAGAAATTGTTAAATGTCAACTTTATTTATCCCATTTCAGATAGTCAGTGGGTTTCTCCTTTGGTAATTGTGCCAAATAAAAATGGTAAATGGAGGGTATGTATTGAATACAGGGAATTAAACAAAGCTACTCTTAAAGATCATTTTCCCCTACCTTTCATAGATCAGGTGTTAGATACATTAGATGGAAAAAAGTACTTCTCATTTTTAGATGGTTTTAGTGGTTATAATCAAATTCAAGTAGCATTTGAAGATCAAGACAAAACCACATTTACCTGTCCTTGGGGTACCTATGCTTACCGAGTATTTCCATTTGGACTATGCAATGCACCTGCAACATTTCAAAGGGCAATACTAGGAATATTTTCAGATCTAATACATGATTGTGTAGAGGTATATATGGATGATTTCATAGTTTATGGAAACACATTTGAAGAAGCCTTAGCAAACTTGGAATTTTTTTTAAAGAGATGTAAAGAAGCAAATCTTTCACTAAGTCATGAGAAGTGTTTTATGATGTTTACTGAAGGAATTTTTTTGGGGCATCACATTTCAGGGGATGGGATTAGATTTGATGAGTCAAAAGTTGAAGTCATCTCTAACTTATCTTTTCCAAGTTGTCAAAAAGATGTTAGGAGTTTTCTAGGATTTACAGGATATTATCGAAGGTTTATAGAAAACTTCACCAAGATAGCATCTCCACTTTTCAAATTATTCACCAAGGACTGTGAATTCAAGTGGAATCCTCATTGCCAGTTAGCCTTTGAGACCATGAAAAAAAAAATCTCTGAAGCACCTATTTTAAGGGGACCTAACTGGAAATTACCTTTTCATATTTCAATAGATGCCTCGGATACAACTTTAGGAGCTGTATTGGGACAAAAAGACCTGATTCCTTATGCCATCTACTATACCAGTAAAAATTTGACTCCTTCAGAGTTAAATTATATTGTAACTGAAAAAGAGTTCTTAGCTGCTATTCATGCCATAAATAAATTTTGACACTATATAACAGACTATGAAACTTTTGTTCACACATATCACTCTGCAATTAAATATCTAATGAACAAATCAATTACTAATGGCAGAGTCATAATATGGTTATTTCTTTTACAGGAATTCAACATCACCATTCTAGATAGGCATGGGAAAAAAATATAGTAGCTGATTTCCTATCTAGACTCCAAAACATTAAATACAATACTCTAGTTGAAGATCAATTCCCTGATGAATATCTTTTTGCAATTTCTACTCAAACTCCTTGGTTTGCTGACATTGCTAATTATCTAGTTTCAAGGAAATTTCCTTCAATAATGAATGCAAGAGACAAAAGAAAGATCATTTATGACAGTGCAAAATATTCATGGGTTGCTAATGAGTTATACAAAATAGGTCCAGACTTTATCATTAGGAGATGTGTTCGAGAAGATGAGATGCCTGAGATTCTCAAGGCATGTCATGATGAACCTTGCGGTGGACACTTTGCTGATGAAAGGAGATCTTATAATATCCTTCATTTCGGATACTATTCGCCATCCATTTTCAAATATGCTAAAGAGTATGTCAAAAGGTGTGACAACTGCCAAAGGGTATGGAAACCTTCTCCTTCAGGTGAGATGCCATTGCAGCCTCAAGTACATATTGAACCTTTTGAGAAATGGGCTTTAGATTTTGTAGGGCCTATTAGTCCTCCATTAAGACAAAAGAAATATATATATTAGTTTTCAATGATTATGTTACCAAATGGGTAGAGGCCAAGCCATTACTTTCTGCTACTAAAGCATCTGTAGTTAATTTTATTTTTGAGGATATTTTTACTTGTTTTGGTGTCCCAAGAGAAATTGTTACAGATCAAGGAGCTCAATTCACATCAAGGCTAGTAGAACAAATGATGGAGAGGTACAAAATTAGACACAGAAAATCTACTCCCTATCATCCACAAGCAAATGGCCAAGTGGAATCTACTAATAAGGTCATTGAAGGGATCCTAACAAAGACTGTTCATTTACATAGAAGGGATTGGGCAGACAGGCTTCCTGAAGCCTTGTGGGCCTATAGAACTACATGGAGAAGCACAACAGGTCATACCCCTTATGAACTTGTTTATGGAAAACAAGTCTTTTTTCCCATAGAGTTTCATATTCAAACTTTTAAAATGGCAGTCCAGCTAGGACTTGATCTAACAGAAACACAAAAGCACAGATTGGAGCAGATTAATGAATTGGATGAGATCAGACAAGATGCAATCCAGAGAACAAATATAGTCCAACAACAAAGGAATAGATGGCATGATAAGTACATTAAGGAAAAAAAATTCAAATAAGGTGATTGGGCCCTTTTGTTTCATTCAAATTTCAAATATTTTCAAGGTAAATTCCAAACACATTGGCTTGGTCCATATGAAATTGTGAAATTTTTTGACAATGGAGCAATAAAAATCAGGACAATAGATGAAGATAAGGTCACTTTTCTTGTAAATGGTCATAGATTGAAACTGTATCATAAGCAACTTTCAAGAGAAGAATTTGTCAAGAGATTTCAAGAGAACAGTGATGTGAAGTTAATGAAGAAGAATCCTTCTTCTTCATCAACTTAATTGTATTTTCTGAAATTAGATGATGCAAGAAAAAGAAAAAAAATATAAACATGAAAAATAATCATTGATTAGCATGTTTATGCAGGAAAGATAAGGTGAAAATTAGAATCCTTCTGACACTTTAGCTTTTCAAAATTGTTTTTTTCTAGAAACAACTATCATAAAACCATAAGTGCAGGCTCACTTTACATATCACATTCCACTTATGAACCATTTCACTTCATCATATCTCACTTAATTCATATTTCATTCACTCCATTCATCCATACTTCATTCACTCCATTTCATGATCCATCTCATTTTCATTTCAGGTTTTCAAAATTGATCTTTTTCTGCAATTGAATATTACAAATCATAAGTTGCAGGCCACTTTTCATATTTCATTCCACTCCACATTTATGATCCATTTCATTCCATCATATTTCACTTCATTCATGCTACATTCCACTATATTTCATGATCCATTTTATTTAATCTCATACTTCATTCCATCCATATTTCAAATCATTTCATTCCATGTCTCAAAGCTTTTACAGGTACATTCTACAGCCAGATATTCTGCAGCCACACATTCTGTAGCTAGATATTCTGTAGCCAACTATCCGGCAACCACTTGTTCAACAGAAAATTGGTCCTGCACACCTACTTCAACAAGCAAAATCAAAAGGATTATGAAGACTGAAAGATCAATAATTTCCAAAGGAAAGACAAAGCATATTAAAACAGAAAAAATCAAAAGAAGGGCTAAGGTAAAATTGTGTGAAATTATTATGATAGCAGATTATGAAAGATATAGTATGGTTAAGTCATATGTATGTTTCATAAAGTTATTTTGATTATTTGTATTGATCAAGCCTATCATAAAATCCTTGAACAAATCCCTTCCATTCCGCCCATATCAAATCATCATTTATTAAAAGTTAACGGTCAGTACTTGAAGTGACCTATTAGGTCACATCACTAAACTGAAATATTAATTGATAATTTTGAAATCCTCAGGAATTTCTTTGCGGTATTTTACTCCATAACAACTCTCAAACTCATTTATTCGTGTGATTTACCCTCACCGTATTTCACTCATCTCATATCCACTTCATGTCATTTTTCCCTAGCCAATTCCTGTCTGCAAAAACAAAGAAGTCATCTTTAAAGTGAAAACAACCCTCTACAGCCATTTTTACCTCGAATAGGAGAGCAGTAACAGAGTAGTAAATTGAAATTGAGGAAAATAAGCCATGGGACTTATTATAAGGTCCAAACCAGTTGGAACCAAATATCTAGAAGGTTACCCACAGATTAGAAAGATGTTATAGCAAGTTTGATGGCTACAGTTTTTGGAGAAGTTCAATGGATTTCATAAGGAGGTAACCAAGTCATTTGCCCGGTCATTCAACGGGTCAGAAGTTGAAATAGGTGATGTCAAGTTCATTATCACAGAATCCTTTATAGCAGAAGCAGCAGAGTTACGAAGGCAAGGTGAACGATGGTTCAAAAACAAATAATTTCACAATGAAGCATGGAGGCAGATGCTAAAAACACCAGGTATGGATATTTTAGTTTTTAAGAAAGGCATTCCTAGTTCAGCATTGAAGAATAAATGGTGAAATATGTTGCTAATTCTGCAAAATTTTATAACCTGTGAGGGAAGGTTTGGCACCCTATATGTTTATCGCATTCGACTTATGATGAATTTCCTAGATGAAGAGATAAATTTACCCTTTTTCTTACTCCATAGCCTAAAGAGGATGGCTTCTAATGTCCAAAAAATGGTTCAATTCTTAGAAACCACCTTATATCATCATGGCCTAGTCAAAATTATAATTGAGCATCATTTGAAAAATATAGGAGACAGTTGGGATGAGTTCCTCTTGAGGAATCATTTTGAAGAACCTAAAGAAACTCTATCCGAAGGAAAACTTGTAAGGAGAAGAAGGAGGGGAAAAGTTGCCAAATCTGTTGAAATTAAAACTGATAAATCCATACAAGAAGATAGTGAGGAGATTATCTTTGAAAAATGGGCCAAAATCAAGAAACAGCTAAAAAAGGAAAAGATAATAGGAAAGTATGCTAAGGAGAGAGGTGGGGGACCATCTAAACTGAGAAGAAGTCATAGGCTTAGAGGCATATTGAAGAAAACAGGAGTTAAGAAAACAAGAATCATAGATATTGAAGATGAAGAGACACCAACTGATAGACCTCCTGAGTACCAATACGAAGAAGATCTTGATAGAGGAACTCTGGAGGTAGACCTAGCCCAACAACAAATCTATAATTATGTTGAGTCATTAGAAAAGAGAGCCTCAGAAAACAAAGAAAGAACTCCTAGCCCACAAGAATCTTCAATTGAAGTGCTGAGAAGAGACAAATATGAATTGGAAGTACTCAATAGGCACATACAAAATGAAAATGAAATTTTAAGGGAACAAGTCAAACTGAAAAGTGATATGAACACAAATATCTCTTTGCAAATGGAAAAATTGTACAAGGCTAGTGAGAAGCTAAAGAAGAAAAACAAGAAATTGAGCAGGGCACTTATAAATCTGAGGTTCAAATTGGTCTTAAGGAAGCCTAGGATGCCATTGAAAACCAAGCAAAGAAGAAAAATGAAGCTAGATGTCTTAGCAGAAGTTTTAGAATATATGGATTGATTGCATGAGGACATGAAATTTTTTTGCAGTGGGGGTATGTTGAGCCCTAAAGATGTCCTTTCATTTCACCAAATTTCACTTCATTCCATTTTTCCTTTATCATTTATAGGCTTAAAAGATCAATAGGAATTATTAAAATCACTTTAAGAATGCATGCAATGACTGACTTATTATACTTTTGTGGTTTTGTTGTCATAGTGGTCTTTGATCAGACTTAGCTATAGAATGCAGCCATTCTGTAGCTAGTCGCATATTCTGCAGCCATATTTATGTTCACACATGTTACAGGTGTCATTTGAGGGAAATATGCATATGGTTAAATTCCAGAACTCTCCTACATCATTCCTTGTCCCCTACGAAGGTTGAGCAAAAATCTGAAAGTGGTTATGCACGTGGATAAAGCCAAAACTAAGAAGCAGACTTCTACAATGATAAGGACTCTACAGGTGTCTTCAACAAAATACGAGTCCTCAACAAGATTTCTAGTTCAATTTTGATTATAAAAGACACCTATTCCTATTTCTACTCAATGAAAGTTATGTATTTTCTTATAAGAATAACTCAGTGAATCGAGAAACAGTTAGTTGATGTTTTGTTGTTAGTTCTTAAAAGACTGTGATACTCTGTTTCTGAGTGTTTTTTCCTTTAATGAAAGAAGTACAACTTTGATGCATGATCTGAAGCAATTTTAAGGAGTTAAGGATTCGTGTGCCAATCTGATGGTAGAGGGCCCCTACTGTCTGAAAGGATTTGTGCATATTTTCTAGATAAGTGACCTTTAACTCTATTTTTTTCTTAACTTAGGCAGTTTTCTGAGTTTATCCTCTTGCATCATGCTTGTATCATTTACTTATATCGAATATTACATTCAAACTTGTTCTCATGAGCTGTTCCAATATATCACTAATGCGTGAATGAGATATAGCTGTAGTACTCTTGAGTTAATTTCACTTTAGTTCAGTTCTGTTCATTGTATTTCAGTTTTATTAGTTAGTTGCATTCTAGTCCTGTTAATTAGACTTAAAAGACCCTCATTATTTTATAATATTTTCTTGTTATTAACTTCTTCTAACACATCATTATCATATGAACAAGACTTAGTTATACCATTTTGAGTTCTTGACTGTTCTGCAATTTCTCATAATTTTACAAACAACCTCTTTCCAAAGTTATTCCAAGAGATCTCTAATCCTTGAATGAGGCCTAATAGTAACATTTTGAGTTGCAGAATGAGTTAATTCTAGTGTCATAAGTTATTTTAGCATAGGATTCCTTACTATGTTGTAGATAATATTTTCTCAAAATGTTCCAACAAATTTCTAACAATGGATGAGATTTTCTCTGTGATATTTTAAGTTGTTGTTTACTAAAGAGAACCTCATTACATCAAACTTATCCTTTTCTCAAGTTGTTCCAACATACCTCTAATGAAATGAATTGGACTGAGTTTAATGTTATGAGTTACTTTTCTTATCATCTTTACAATCTGTGGATTAGCATTTTCTGTTCTTAGGTGCCATACATAGTTTAGAGTAGATTTTGTTCTGTTTTAGTGTGATCAGTAACTTCTTTTTGCCAACAATTTAGTTCTTTTCCTCTTAGCATAAACAAACAAAACTAAAAACACTATAAAAACACTAAGCACAATGAAGTAGGAAGAAGATACCTAGGCACATATAGTGCATTTCAATTCAACAGTTTACTAGCCCTGGTTGACAATTTATGACATCAATTTAAGAACACTAAGTTGAGTAGACACTTACCCGAACCATAACCTTAACTTTACCCGTAACCTAATCTTAACCTTAACCTAACCTTAACCTTACCCTCAACCTTGACCTTAACCTTAACTTTAACTATAACCTAACCCTAACCTTGAAAAAACCTTAACCTTAACCTTAACTTAACCTAACCTTAACCTTAACCATAACCTTAACCTTTACTTTAACCTTAACCTTAACCTTAACCTTACCCTTAACCTTAACCTTATCTTAACCTTAACTATAACCTTACCCTAACCTTAACCCTAAACTTAACCTAACCTTAACCTAATATTAACCTTAACTTTACCCTTAACCTTCACTTTGACCTTAACCTTAACCTTAACCTTCCCCAACATTAACCCTAACCTTAACTTTAACCTTAACCTTAAGGTTAAGGTTACGGGTTTAGTCATGTTAAGGCTAAGGTTAAGGTTAATTTTATGGTTATGAGAAGGTTAAGGTTAGGTTAAGTTTATGGTTATGAGAAGGTTAAGGTTAGGTTAAGGTTAAGATTAGGATAAGGTTAAGGTTAAGGGTTTGGTCAAGGTTAGGGTTAGGTTATAGTTAAGGTCAAAGATAAGTTCAAGGTTAAGGGTAAGGTTAATGTTAAGGTTAGGTTAGGTTAAGGTAATGTTAAGTTTACAGTTAAGGTTAAGGTCAAGGTTAAGGTTAAGTAAAGGTAAAGGTTAAGGTTAAGGTTAATGTTAAGGGTTTGGTCAAGGTTAGGGTTAGGTTATAGTTAAGGTCAAGGATAAAGTTAAGGGTAAGGTTATAGTTATGTTAAGGTTAAGGTTAAAGTTAGGTTAAGCTAATATTAAGGTTATAGGTTTAGTCAAGTTAAGGTTAAGGTTATGGTTAATGGGTAAGGTTAAGGTTCAATTTAAGGCTAAGGGTAAGGGTAAGGGTAAGGTTAGGTTAGGTTAGGGTTAGGTTATAGTTAAGGTCAAGGTTAAGGTTAGGGTTAATATTAGGTTAAGGTTAAGGGTAAGATTAAGCCCTTAACCTTCCCATAACCATAACTTTAACCTTAGCCTTAACCTTACCTGAACCTAACCTAACCTTAACATTAACCTTACCTTCAACCTAACTTTAACCCTAACCTTCCCCTCACCTTAACCCTAACCTTAGCCTTAACCTTCAGATTAACTTTAACCTAACCTTAACCTTAACTTTACCCTTAACCTAACCTTAACCTTACCTTAGCTTAACCCTAACCTTAACCTTAACCTTAACCTTAACCAAACCCTTAACCTTAACCTGACTAAACCCGTAACCTTAACCATAACCTTAACGTTAACCTAACCTTAACTTTGAGTTTACCCTTAACCTAACCTTAACCTTACCTTAAGGTTAAGTAAGTGTAAGGTTAAGGTTACGAGTTTAGTCAGGTTAAGGTTAAGGTTAAGGTTAGTTAAGGGGGTAAGGTTAAGGTTAAAGTTAAGGATAAGATTAGGTTAAGGGTAAATTTAAGGTTAAGGTGAAGGTTAAGGGTAAGGTTAAGGTTAATTTTAAGGGTTTAGTGAGGTTAAGGTTAAGGCTAAAGGTTTGGTCAAGGTTAGGGTTAGGCTATAGTTAAGGTTAAGGTTAGGGTTAAGGTTATAGTGAAGGTTAAGTTTAAGGTCAAGGTCAAGGTTAAGGTTAAGTTAGGTTAAGTTAAGGTTATAGTTAGGTTAAGGTTAAGGTTAAGGCTAGGTTAAGGTTAAGGGGGTAAGCCTTAACCTAAAGCTGACTAAACCCGTACCCTTAGCCTTAACCTTAAACTTAACCTAACCTTAACCTTAACTAAACCCTTAACCTTAACCTTCCCCTAACCTTAAACTTAACCTTACCCTTAACCTTCACCCTTAACCTTAACCTAACCCTAACCTTGACCTGAAGCTTAACCTAACCTTAACCTTAACCTTACCTTAACCTTTACCTTAACCTAACCTTAACCTTAAATTTACCCTTAACCTAGCCCTAAACTTAAGGTCAAGGTTAAGGTTACGTTAGGGGAAAAGTTAAGGTTATGTTATGGTAAATTTAAGGTTAAGGTTATGGTTAAGGTAATGTTAAGGTTAAGGTTATGGCTAAGGTTAAGGTTAAGGTCAAGGTTAAGTTAGGTTAAGGTAAGGTTAAGGTTACAGTTAGGTCAAGGTTAAGGGTTTAGTCAGGTTAAGGGTAAGTTCAAGGGTTTTTTCAAGGTTAGGGTTAGGTTAAGGTTAAGGGTGAAGGTTAAGGGTAAGGCTCAGGTTAAGGTCAAGGTTAAGATTAAGGTTCTAGTTAAGGTTAAGGTTATGAATAGGTTAAGGGTAAGGTAAGGTTATGGTTAAAGTTAAGGTTAGGTTAAGGTTAAGGTTAGGCTATAGTTAAGGTCAAGGTTATTTTAAGTTTAAGGTTAGGTAAAGGTTAAGGGTAAGGTTAAGGTTAACGTCAAGGTCAAGGTCAAGGTTAACCCTAAGCTAACCTTAACCTTAACCTTAACCCTAACCTTAACCTTAACTTTACCCTTAGCTTAAGGTTAAGGTTAAGGGTTTGGTCAAGGTTAAGGCTAAGGTTAAGGTGAAGGTTAAGGGTAAAGTCAAGGTTAAGGGTAAAGTTAAGGTTAAGGTTAAGGTTACGGGTTTATTAAGGTGAAGGTTAAGGTTAAGGTGAAGGTTAAGGGTAATGTCAAGGTTAAGGTGAAGGGTAAGGGTAAGGTTAAGGTTAAGGTTAGGGGAAAGTTAAGGTAAGGTTAAGGTTAAGGTTACAGGTTTAGTCAGGTTAAGGTTAAGCTTAAGGTCAAGGTTAGGGCTAGGTTATAGTTAAGGTCAAGGTTAAGGTTAGGTTAAGGTTAAGGTTAAGGTAAGGGTTAGGTTATAGTTAAGTTTAAGGTTAAAGTCAAGGTTAAGGATTTGGTCAAGGTTAGGGTTAGGTTATAGTTAAGGTGAAGGTTAAGATTAGTTTAAGGTTCAGGTTAAGGTTAAATTTAAGAGTTTTGTCAAGGTTAGGGTTAGGTTATATTTAAGGTTAACTTTAAGGTTAAGTTTACGGGTTTATTCAGGTTAAGATTAAGGTTATGGGTTTTCTCAATGTTAAGGTTAAGGGTTTGGACAAGGTTAGGGTTTTGTTAAGGGGGTAAGGTTAATGTTAAGGTTAAGGTTAAGGTTAAGGGTTTGGTCAAGGTTAGGGTTAGGTTGTAGTGAAGGTCAAGGTTAAGGTTGGGTTATACTTAAGGTTAAGGTTAAGGTTAGGGTAAAGTTAAAGTTAAGGTTAAGGTTAGGTTAAGGTTAAGGGTTTGGTCAAGGTTAGGGTTAGGTTAAGGGGGTAACATTAAGTTTTAAGGTTAAGTTTAAGGGTTTGTTCAAGGTTAGGGTTAGGTTATAGTTAAGGATAACGTTAGGGTTAGGTTATAGTTAAGGTCAAGGTTAAGGTTAGAGGTTAAGATTAGGTTAAGGGTAAAGTTAAGGTTATGGTTAGGGTAAGGTTAAGGTTAAGGGTAAAGATAAGGTTATGGTTAAGGTTAAAGGTCAAGGTTAATATTACATTAGGTTAAGGTAAGTTTAAGGTTACAGTTAGGTTAAGGTTAATGTTAGGTTAAGTTAAAGTTAAATTTAAGGTTAAGGTTAGGTTAAGGGTAAAGTTAAGGTTAAGGTTAGGGTTAAGGCTAGGGGAAGGTTAAGGTTAAGGTTATGGTTAATTTTATGGTTATGGGAAGGTTAAGGTTAAGGTTAAGTTAAGTTTAATGGTAAGGATTTGGTCAAGGTTAGGTTAATGTTAAGGTTAAGCTTAGGTTATGGTTAAGGTTAGGTTAAGGTTAAGGTTAAGGGTAAAGATAATTTTATGGTTATGGTTAAGGTTAGGGTTAGGTTATAGTTAAGGTTAAGGTTAAGGTTAATGTTAGGTTAAGGGTAAATTTAAGGTTTGGTTAGGTTAAGGTTAAGGTGAAGGTGAAGGTTAAGGGTAAGTTTAAGGTTAGGTTAAGGTTAAGGTTAAGGTTAAGGTTAAGTGTTTGGGAAGGTTCAGGTTAAGTTTAAGGGTTTGGTCAAGGTTAGGGTTAGGTTATAATTAAGGTAAAGGTTAAGGTTATGATTAAGGCAAGGTTAAGATAAGGTTAAGGGTACGGTTTAGTAAGGTTAAAGTTAATGTTAAGGTCAAGGTCAAGGTAAGGTTAAGTGTAAAGCTAAGGTTAACCTTGACCTTGACCTTGACCTTAACCTTAACCTTAACCTTAACCTAGTGTTAAATTTAACCTTGACCTTAACCTTGACCTTAAACTTACCTTGACCTTACCTTAACCTAAATTTAACCTTAACCTTACCATAACCTTAACCTTTACCTAACCTTCCCATAACCATAACCTTAACCTTAACCTTGACCTTACCTTAACCTAACCTAACCTTAACCTTAACCTTTACCTTACCCTTAACCTTAACCTCGAATTTACCCTTAACCTAACCTTATCCTTAATTATAACCTAACCCTAACCGTAACCTTAACCAAACCCTTAACCTTAATGTTAACCTGACTAAACGCAAATCTTAACCTTAACCTTAACCTGAATAAACCAAATCTTAAACTTAACCTTAACTTTACCCTTAAGGTTAAGGTAAAGTTAAGGTTAAGGTTAAGGTTAAGGTTAAGCTTATGGGTTTAGTCAGGTTAAGGTTAAGGTTAAGGTTAAGGGTAAGATACAGTTAAGGTTAATGTTAGGTTAAGGTAAAGGTCAAGGTCAAGGTTAAGGTTAATGTTAAAGTTAGGTTAAGGTTAAGTTTAAGGTTAGGGTTAAGGTTATGGGTAAAGTTAAGGTTAAGGTTAAGGTTAAACTTAAGCTTGAGGTTAAGGTTTGGTCCCTTAACCTAATCTTAACCTTAACATAACCTTAACCTTGACTTTACCCTTAACCTAACATTAACCTTGACCTTAACTATAACCTAACCCTAATGTTGACTAAACGTTAACCTTAACCTTATCCTTCCCCTAACCTTAACCCTAACCTTAACCTTAACCTTAACCCTTAAGCTTAAGCTTAACCATAACCCTAACCTTGACAAAATTCTTAACCTTAAGCTTAACCTTAGGGATACGGGTCTTAACCTTAACCTTACACTTAACCTTCACCCTTAACCTTAACCTTAACCTTAACCCTCACCATAACCTAACGTTAAACTTGACCTTAACTATAACCTAACCTTGACCTTAACCTTAACTTAACCTAACCTAACCTTAAATTTACCCTAACCTTAACCTTACCCTTAACCTTAACTTTAGTCTTAACCTTACCCTTAACCTTCACCTTAACCTTAACCTTGACTTTACCCTTAGCCTAATCTTAACCTTATCCTTGACTTTACCCTTAACTTAACCTAAAATTTGACCTTATCCTTAACCTT
The DNA here is from genome assembly GCA_034641835.2 of Pinus albicaulis. Taxonomy (NCBI): domain Eukaryota; kingdom Viridiplantae; phylum Streptophyta; class Pinopsida; order Pinales; family Pinaceae; genus Pinus; species Pinus albicaulis. Next base: position 1,007,974,332 of record CM076577.1, on the reverse strand, counting down.
AACTTTAAATTTACCCTTAACCCTTAACCTAACCATAACCTAAACCTTAACCTAACCTTAACCTTACCCTTAACCTAATCTTAACCTTAACCTTGACCTTAACCTTAACCTTAACCTTAACCTTAACATTAGCCTTAGGTTAACCTAACCTTAACCTAAGGGTAAGGTCAGAGTTAAGTTTAAGGTTAAGGTTAAGGTAAGGGTAAGGTTAACCTTAATCTAACCTTAAGCTTAACCTAGACCTTAACTTTAACTTGAATAAACCCACAACCTTAACCTTACCCTTCCCTTAACCTTAACCTCAAGGTTAAGGTTAAGGGTAAGGTTATGAATAAGGTTAAGTTTAAGGTTAAGTTAAGGTTAAATTCAAGGTTAAGGTTAATGTTAGGGGAATGTTAAGGTTAAGGTTAAGGGTAAAGTTAAGGTTAAGGTTATGTTAAGGTTAAGGTTAAGGGCTTGGTCAAGGTTAGGGTTAAGTTAAGGTTAAGCTTAAGGTTAGGTTAAGGGTAAAGGTTAAAGTTAAGGTCAAGTTTAAGTTTAAGGTTAGATTAAGGTTAAGGTAAGGTTAGGTTAAGGGTAAAGTTAGGTTACGGTTAAGTTAAGTGTTGGGCCAAAATTTTAATCTACGGATAAACTACGCTTCCCTAGACTGATGTCTAGTCTAGAACAATATGTGAAAGACTACACTACCCTTTTTCCTAACTCAGAACAGATACACAGAGAGGATTGGATGCTTACTTGTTTCAGTCACTTCCAAATGGCTCCTTTCTGTTGCTTCCACTACAGCCTCAACTTCAAGAGGTTTCAAATAGCTGAATGCTTCCTACAAGAAAGAGCACTGAAACAATGGAAGATGCAATAATATAGATATATATTCAAGTTAATTAGCCAAATCAGTTAAGCATAAACTACATTCATCAACCAAGATCTTACAACATGGAAAATCAAAGTAAACATGGATGCATGTAGGGAAAAACAAGAAGTACTCTTTATTGATGATATAAGGAGAGGTTACAAACAAGTGATTGATTAATCGTGACCTTCCAAAAAAGTTCCCAAGTATCATCATAGCATAATTCTCTCGAGCAGTAGCTCCACAAACCAAACTCTCTATTGAAAATTCTCCAGCATTTCCCTACTCAAATTCTTCCTCCTAAACACTTTAGATCTGTGTCCAATTTATAGAGGAACTATAGGCAGTTTTGTAATCAATAAAATTCCAAATATAGGCAAGACATGTTTCCATTCATGTAGATGTCAAATGGACACTTGGATCTGATGCTTGACACATGTGAACCCTTCTAGAAGACACTGGCCAAGTGGAGATTTCATAACAATGAGAATTTCACTCCCAATCTAACCAACAAACCTTTAAATTTCGAGAAGTGCTTTGTAGAGTAGCCTTGAATGGGGATAACTACATATGAAATGCACTTAGGCCCCTTAGAGCCTATGTTGGTAAGCTCCCACATGTTTAATAATAAGCTTCAAACCATGGAAAAGCCTTGCTTTGATGAAAATATTGTTTGATTCATGAATTTTTCATGTCTTAGGTCATATAACAACTGAGATGATAGGGAATGATAGACCCTTTGATCATCGGTCCTGGAGATGATGCCCAGTTAACCAGGTCATTGGGAATGGTTCCCAAATTGACCTATAACAATTTCCCCCTAAAGCATGAGATCCAAATAATAAGAACATTTGATTGAGATGCTTTACACTGTGATGAGCCTAGAAACAAATCAGAAAAATCACCTGCATCAATATTACAATACATTACATCATGATAAATCCTCTATTGATCATAATTGCTGAGGGTAGGCATTCCCATAGTCAGCACATAAAACAATCTAATAACATGTACATAATTCAAAAAGTCGTCTACATTGGAATGTTGCCCAGATGCAGACATCGCCTACAGATAGAGGCCCATGTTTGGATGACAATCTGTATGTAAGGTCATCGTACAGATGATGTGTACAACAATCCTGAAATCACAGCTCGGATGGCTGAAACTAGATCTGGGGTCTTCTTATCTCATTCACTCGATCATTCAGGTACAAATCTAGCCATGCGAATATATGATTTGTTGTCGAACATGGAAAGACATCGTTTGATTACTAGCCAATAATGAAAGTTGTTAACAAACGCGAGAGAACCACCATTAATGAAAATGGCCCTCAAGGTACTGCAGTACATTTCGTAAGGCGTGAATAGATGATTTCATGTCGAACGACAAACAAAATCTTTCGGTCAAAAGTCCGGAAGCGAGGATCTTGTCAATGCTGTAACAAGCCTCATGGTACTGGAATTTGATGTTTCTAAGTGAAATTCCTGGATATTGATTTGTAGTCAACAGGAAGTCACCTTATTGCAAAACTGGAGTTACTGATTTCATAAACAAGGGTATGACTTGATATAGTAATTTTTCAGGGATGAAGGTCATGAAAATGAAGGTTTACGAGTATTGTAGATGGATGAGTTCTTAATCACTAGATGAGTTCTCTTGAACATATCGGTGACACTGTGATGAGTTGGCAGCATTGACCCAAAATAAAAGTGAAGGTATGATGAACCATAGGTGTGAATGAACCTTCAATATGATTACCCAACCCAAACATTCACGGACATGGAGTGAAAGAAGTGTCATGTTCAAGAGCTACTTGCTACCAAAAAGAAACTTTTCTTTCTTTTCCCAAATTTTCCCTGGTCATTTTTTTACCTGTACCTCTTTATTTTTAACAAGATTAAGGAGGATAAAATTTTCTTGATCTATAATTCAACCCTTCGAGTGAATAAAGAATAAAGTATTGCTATTTAATAATTTAACGAGTCTAGTGATGAATGAAACTCGATTCTTTCCATGATTGACAAGCCTGTCACTATTTTATGTTTTAACGAGCTTAACAACAATGATAGCCCAATCCTTTTTCATGTTTAGAGAGTCATAAAGTGTAAAATGATATCTGAAAGAACCTCTTTGGTCATGTTTAACCAAGGTATTCCTTTTTCGTAAATAATCCATCTCAGTCCGGAAAAGGGTTAAACATATACTGAGTAGATATCAATTCATTTACTTTAACAAGCTCGAAATGACAAGTGCTCAGCAATATTTTCACATTATCTGAGTCTGAAAAGAGCTGAAAGAAGACTCCAGGGGTTCCTTTTTCGCTGTTATCGAAGCTTGAAAAAGAGATAAAAGTGCACTTCAAATCCTTTTTCATTTTTATCAAAGCTCAAAAAATAAGGAGAAAAAGTATGCTTTGTGGTCAAGTCCTTCTTGAAATAAATCTGCACGACTAACCTGTTCGTCAGTTGTATTTCATGTTTAGAACAACAACAAATGGATTAAAAATACCTGTTTCATGATAAAAAAATAATAAAACCATAGTCGTAGCAATAAATGTAACTTGCAAGTAATTAAATGACTATATAAAGCAGTTTCACTATTCATTTTTACCATTCCATAGTTACCATTTACATTTTGGAGCTCTGAACTTGATTTTGCCCCCAAACTTCAGTCATTGATTGCAATCATTTCAGTGGACAAATTTCATCGCCGTTTGATCCAGGTCAGTAAAAACAACCTCCTCTTTCTTTTAGTATTCATTTCATTACCTTTCCTTGCAAATTTTTAGGGTTTTGAGGCCCCTAGGGTAAATTCTGCCAAAATTAAGGGCAACGCACCCCTGAATGTCGAAACCTACATTGCATAGCAGGTACAGTGAACTGTACTTGCATGTGAAATGCATTATCTCAGCCCAGGGAGTTCGTTGGGCACAGTTGAATTTTTTTGTTTTCATGTTGTGTCCAAAATTTGCCTAGTTTTTTGCAATGAATGGTATCTAATGGATCTTATGGTTGATTTTTAGGTTTCCATCAGATTATAATGATGATTACATGGAGAGAAAGAGAACATGAAGAACAAGATATGATTGCCTTGAATGATCTGGGTACTGTAAGAGCTTTAAGAGATTGTGGGCTGCTTAAGTACTTCAAACTGTCAGGAATGAGGCAATAGATAGAACTCTTGGAGTTCCTTGTTTGAGCATGGGATCCAATGATAGATGCATTTCACATAAAAAATCAATTGTTTTCCATAACAATTGAGGATGTGTATTTTCTCATAGGTTTGTTGAGGAGAGGTTTTCCCATTTCACTCACAGGATCTACCGTTGGAGGAGAAACGGTGAGGGATTATGTTATGCGATATTTCTATCTAGGGTCAGAACCTAGAAAAGATGGAAAAATAAACATCTGTGATGTCAGGGATTTTCCTTTGAGAACCATCCTATTCACAATCGCTAAAATAGCTGGCACCATTACACTCCATGTAGCGAACAAATCATATCTGCAGTATGCACTGGAATGTTTAGAGCCAATAGTTTTCAACTGGTCTGAAGCTGCTCTATCTCAGATAAAGGAAAAAATGAATAAAGAAAAGGGAGGAAGGAAGAAAAAATTCAGTTATGGTTCCATTCTCATTTCCTTTTCCTTGGAACAGATTCCACTGACGCAACCACAACATGTAACATTAGATATATCTAGTCCTAGAGATCCTCGAATGCAGAGATGGGTAGAATTCATGGGTCAGAATTCCAATCGACCGTTGTGTTCTAGATTGCATTCTTTGCCTGGTTTTTGTGACAAATCGTCGCCATCGATGAGTACACATATGCAAGCGTCGACTTCTAAGGAGATCCAGATCTAGTTTTACCAGAAGGCGCTCAGTGGGGTGCAATAGGTAAGATTTATTTGACCATGTTTTTTTATTTTTATAAGGTTTATACAAATTTTTCTTGTGTTTTTATTTCTTTCCAAGACTAAACAAAATGTTTAATTTAATGTAGATATCGGTCATGTTCAACCAGTAGAGGAACCAGAATGTGAAGCGGATGCACCAGCAGAGAGGGCTGTCGGGAGAGTAGTCCTTCAGGACCTTGATATGGCTGAGACTCTTGCTGAGCTCCAACAACACATAGAGGGGTTGACCTTCGGGATTCCAGATTTTCGGATCGAAGAGCTTCTCATGCAACTACAACGACACACAATTGGGGTTCCTAACCATTGGATGCAGTTGCTCCGTAGGATTGCTAGATCCATAACGTGCTATCATGAGCACCACTAGTTTAATTATGAATTTTTGCATACATTTTTTGGTCATATGACCAACGTGTCTTGGGCACAACTTTTATAAAAAACCTATAACTATCTATCCATATGTTTTCAGAGTTTTTCCTATGTTTAATGCACAATCCTATTCAATGATGTGAATTTTTTTCTTTACCTATGTCGCAAATGTCTGTCTAAAACTTGATTAGCTAATGAATCAGTTAAAGTGTTCAAATTTCTGGAAATGTGTTGATATTGAATAAAATCAAAATGTCTCTCCAAAAGTCGAACTCTAAGGAACAATCTAAGAAGTGTTGGATTTCTAACAGTATACATACTAGTAAGTTGTAGTACCACAAGTTGTGAGTCTAACCTGATGATTATGCTGTTAATACCAAATGAAATGGCATCAGAGAGAATTTCAATCAACGCGCTATAATCAGCGATATTATTCGTTTATCTACTAATACAAATCCCTTGAAAACCCACTAACTCGCCATTCGAAGCGAAAATGGCCCACGCTATAGAGGATAGATTCTGCGTACTACGACTAGCACCATCAGCATATCCAACAAATGGTTCCAAAGATTCAAACATTTTCGATGAAATATAAAGAGGATTACTAACATCAATAAAAATATAAAAGACAAATTAAGATAGTGAATGAAAATCAACAGCATATAAACAATATAATACAAAAAATTACTACGCTCATGATTAAGCATAGTAACGTTTAATATACAACCCATTTCTAGGCTGTGCCAATGGAATCCGATCGTAATCAACTAACTCGTAGGCACCCTTAGCAAGAACTATTTTGAAAATATAGGGGCCATGCCATAATGGCTCGAATTTACCTTTACCTATCTTATCAACTTCCTAGTCGTAAAGAAGGACCAAGTCGCCCTCTGAGTAGATGCAAGGCTGGACATTTTTGTCGTATTGTGCCTTTATACATCTCTTATGCGCTTCGTTGGCCAATTGGGCTTCACGACGAATTTCATTTAGATGGATGAGGTTAAGGATACACGCTTCTTCTTCAGAGGTGTCAGGTAACAAGTCTATCACGAGTTTTAATGATGATATTTCGCATTGGATTGGTAAGATAGCTTTCAGACCATACACCAATTGAAAAGGAGTAAATCCGGTCGCGTTTCTCAACGAGGTTCGATACGCCCACAAGGAAGAGTACAGGATCAAGTGCCAGTTCCTTTTACGAACTCCTATCATTCTTTGAAGCATTCATTTAAGAATTTTGTTAATAGCCTCAACTTTTCCATTTGATTATGGATAATAAGGAGTAGAATTATCATGCGACAATCCTAACTTGGTTGTCAATTTAGACATCATATGGTTGCGAAAATGCTTCCCATGATCCGTAACTATAGCCTGTGGGACCCCAAACTGTGCAATGACATGACTGAAGAAAAACAATGCAGTTGTTTGTCTTGTGTTGTTGAATGTAGGCAGCGCTTCGTCCCATTTGGTAAAATAGTCGACTGCGAAAATAATATAACCATGCCCCCCGAACGAAGGAGGGTTACAGGTCATGAAATCGATACCCCATTTTGTAAATGGTCCAGTAGAGACAACATGATGCATTGACGTTGGCGGCTTGCAGATTTTATGGTCATAAATCTAGCATGCATGACAACTTCTAACTGCGAGGATACAATCTCGAAAAATACTAGGCCAAAAGTAACCGGCGAGAAGTATCTTTTGCGTGGTAGCATAACCAGATAAATTTCCACCACAAGCTCTAGCATGGAAATCATTTAATACTTTCTCGGCCTCGTCATGAGTGAGGCACCTCCTTAAAATTGAATCGACATGGAGATGATAAAGTTTATCGCTGATGATCAGATAATCTTTGGCTTGGTATCGAATATGTCGTTGATTAGAGCGAGAGGTATTAGGTCAAAAATTTTGGGTTTGGAGATAAATGATGAAATCTCCATACCAGGGATCAGATGATTCTATTAGAAATAGAGACTCGTCTGGAATAGATGGTTCTGACATAGTTGCAGTACTATCACACGGAAGGTCACAGAGAAGCTCAGCCAAAACTAAAGACTTCTTTGACTTGGATTTGATGAATTCCAATCCAATAACTACAAAATGATGATCCATTTTGAATATTTCCCTTCCAACAATTGATGTGATAAGATGTAAGTCATGGGGTTGCAATCCGAAACTAATTTTTTTTTTCGGAGCAAGATATAATGGTGAAATCTTTGGACAGCTTGAAAAACTGCCAAGGCAAGCTTTTCCACGTACAAGTACTTAACTTCCGTATCATTGAGATTACGACTCAAATAATAGATTAGATTTTCAATTCCATCTTCTACTTGGACCAAAACCATAGTGATGGTATTTTCAGGTGCGACGATATATAGGAAATAATCATTAGAATAATTTGGAGGATACATTAATGATGCTCGGACAAGATGGTCCTTGAAAGCATCAAAAGAAGCTTGCGCAACTTGGTCCCAATGGAAGGGAACCCCCTTTTTCAATAATCAAGTAAATCCTTTAGCTATTTCAGCATAGTTTGGAATGAACCTTCTCAGGAAGTTAGCCTTTCCTTGAAGTTTCTGTATCTGAAATAGGTTTGATGGTGCAGGAAAATCAAGAATGGCTTGTACCTTCAGCGGGTCTATTCGAATTCCTTCTTTTGAGACTATGAATCCAAGAAATCGACCAGAACAAACACAAAACACACATTGGTGCGGATTGAGGCGTATCTTGTAGCGTCGACATCGTAAGAAGATTATTCTCAAATGCATCTGGTGATCAATCTGATTTCATGAATGCATTGGTAAATCATCTAGATATGGTTGAAAAATGTGCTAGATGTCATTGAAAGAATAATGTATTTCTCTCTGAAAAGTTTCCCCAACCTTCTTTAAAGAAAACGGGAGTTTCCGATATGCGAATGTGCCCCAGGGAAAAATTAATGTCATCTTATGTTGGTCATATAGGTGGATATTGATTTGGTTGTAGCTGGAAAATCCATCCATGAAATAAAATATTTCACATCCAGCACAGTCGTCAATAATCTAGTCAATAAAGGGTGTAGGATAGTTGTCTTTTGGACAAGCCTGATTAACATCTCAATAATCGACACACACTCTAATGGTTCCTTGTTTTTTCATAACAAGAATGATATTGGAAACCCACTCATTTAGTGGAATAGGGTAAATGAAACCAGCATGAAAAAAAATTTCAACTTCTGCTTTGATGGCAACGGATTTCTTCGAATGAACAGGTTGAAGCCATTGACGCATTGGTTTGACATCAGGATACATATTAATAGTGTTTTCAACTATACTAGTATCTATGCCTGGCATTTCCTCGTAAGACCAAGTGAATACGTCACGAAATTCACAAAAAAGAGAGCGATATGAATCAATTTCTGATGGAGAAAAACATACACCGACATGAATATTTTATAAAATGTCAGGTTTAGTCGAAATATCGATAGAAATCATTTCTTCAATATTTGATAAATTTTGCTCAGACTCAATTGCATTAATCAAAAAAGAATTCGAAAAGAAATTTTGAATGGATGGGTGATATAGTTCACTAAGATTATTTTCTTCATAATATGGAAGATGGGAACGATGATGATAATATTCCCATGGTTCTCCTTCTGCCATCATAGCTTCCAAAATATTTTCATCTATCAAAAATTTTGAGGAAAATGGATCAGATGGAGTACCAAAATCTAATGAACGATCAACCCAAACACTCGGCGATGCTGATTTAGGATTTTCCGCCCAAGATGAATAGATTGATTGCTATTGTATCTCAATAGGGCTGAGCGGTAAAACATCATCCAACGTAGAAATATCAGAATAACCCATACTCTTCCTTAATCCAGATAGAGTGGAAGAGATCATGTAGCAGGTATCTATGCTTGAAATTTTTGCTGACATCACAGGCGGTGGTAATGCAAAGGTTCCCATAAGAATGGAATCCTTTAAGAGTCCTACACCAATGTTCTAGATTTCTAGTTGGGGTAAGTGAATATATCGAATGCTTCCATTTACCTGCAAAGCGAAGGAAAAAAATGATAATTGATTAATGACTGTAATAGTACCATTATGAGGAAAGGAAACCATTCTAAAATATGTAGAAACAATTGCAGTCATCGCATATACCCATGGTCTTCTGAGTAAAATATTATAGTCAAAGGGTCCGTCAACAACCTCAACATCAATACTTACTATTTTTGCCCCTAATTCAACTTGCAAGTTATTGATAATACCACAAGGTTTATATGTTCTTCCATAAAAAGCCTTCAACATCGTTGATGATTGCAATAATCATGGCGAGCCAAGTGACTTCCAATAATTTAGAGACATAATGCACGTAGATGCTCCCTCATCAATAATAGTGCGATGAACAAGGTGATTGAGAACATTTACCTAGATGAAGAATGGCAATTCTGCTGGTAGCTGCGGTACATAGCCCGTATGATTAAAGACGACAAGATGAGAATCAGTCGGATCAATTCCACCAATGGACGACAACAAAGCCTGCTTCTGGGAGGGACAATTTCGTAATACCTCAAGAGAAGACATAGTTGAAGGGGATTGAGTCAAATCTTCAACTATATTATAATTTTGTGCAGCTCTTGCTCGAGGATTATATGTCGATTTATGAATTACTCCCTTTGGTGGCTTAATCGTCAAGTCAGGAATAACAAGAGGTGGTACCGATTCATTAGATGGATTCGTTGTCAAGGTAGTAGGTTGATTAGTGGTCGGACTACCATAGTCTTTATTCCGCGTCAACACCAAAATATCTTGTGAAGGTTTTGTACTAGATAACATTAACACTTGGGAACTAGGAGTTGGATCCGTAGCAACCAAATTTGTGTCTGGATTTGGATATGGGTTTGTCAACACAGCTGATGCATTAGAAGTCTTGATAATTTTTGAGACTTCATCACGGTGAGGACAATCCCTAACAAAGTGTTCCTCGTTATAGATTATGCATGGATAACGAGGTTTCCGTGGTCTTGACGGTTGATCAGATGATCATTCCCGCAGGTTAGAAGTTTGTTTTTTCTTTGATTTCCCCTTTTTCTTACTTCCTGGTTGCTTATCACTTTTGCCTTTGTCAAATTAGATGGCGTTGATTTCAGAAGTAGGAGCAGGATCAGATGCAGTAGTTTTGTGTGTATTTACAATGCCTATCAAGCTGTCTCTGGTATGAGAGTCCCTTATTTGAGGAGGAACATTGAAATTAGAACGCGACGCATTTGGTATTTTCTCATAGAGTGTGCCAAACTGAGTATAAATCAAGTCTAAATATTGGGCACGAGTGATAACTTGCTCTTCTGTGATGACGCCACCTTTAGACACATCCTCTATTATAGATGGCAACAAATATTTGATGAACCATTCAGCAAGGAGCTGATCGGGAAAAAATGTCTTAACCATTTGTCGATGGTGACGCCATTCATGAATATGATCTGAAATGTTAGTAGGATTGCTCTGTTCGAAGTTGGTCAAGAGTTTCGTTCTAGTTTCGTATCTAATCGGTAACTCAAAATAGGTCAAAAATACAGTAGCCAAAGCAGTGAAATTGTCGAATGAAGCTCTAGGTAATTCAATGTACCATTTAGCTGTCGGACGTATGAGCGTTCTCTGGAAAAGACGTAATTGAACATAATAATCATTTATGGAATTAGATGAACACCATAAATGATAAGTCATAACATGAGTTGATGGGTCTTTTCCAGGGTTTCCATTGAATTTAGGAATTTCAGAGGGTAATTTATGTGGTAACACTAGCCACCAAGGAGCATAATTGATAGGATCATTGGTTAACCGGTTTAAATCTGGTAATTCCAAGGTTGCAACAAAAGGCAATTTTCTATTATGTTCGGGTTGAGAATAGCCAGGATAAGATGGAATTTCTTGGGCAACAGGTCTTTGAGCACCGGCATATGGGATTTGTTTTTGGTAACCCAGATAGGGGTTTTTTTGTATGGAAAATGCTTGAGAGTTCTGTTGACCAAAACCTAGATATGGTACTTGTTGATATGAATTTTGAGGAATTTGCGCCTGTGACTTCCAAGGGGTCTGTCCACCAAGATTACAACCCAAATTAGTGTAAGTTGGATTCAGTTGATATGTATAACCAGATTTTGTTTGTGACATCCCATAAAATGGTGGACCAGCTTGTGAATAAATGATCCCTGATACAGGTTGTTGTAAATTAACCAAAGGATTTTGAGTTTTTGGACCCAAAATTTGATGATATTGAGTTGAAGAGCTCGCTTGATAAGGTTGATGTACAAGATTTTGATTCTGTAACAGGGGTATAGATGTATTAACAAGTGGTATTGAAGTGGGTGTAACAGGTTAAATTGGTTGATACGATTGGACAACCGTTTGTGGTTGGATAGGCAGAGTGGGCTTCCATTGACAAACATGCATTTCAACATTAGTTTGACCAAAATATGACTAAGTACTATCATATTGGGTGACCATAGGTTGCCCCACAACATAAGGAGGATAATAAGACGGAAAATATTGTTCACCGAATGCTAGGAGTCCAGTTGATATGGTATTTAAATGAATTGACACATAATGACTGGCTTGATATTGCCCTGATGATGGATTTAATGAATCAAGTCGTTCAGTACTAACTAGAGGGCTACTAGTTAAAACACTAGATGATGACATTGGCAAACACCATGACTGTGAAGGTGTACCAGAGAAAGTGTGAGATAGTGATTTGTAACTTCTTGGGACTGAAGGGCCACCATGAAAATATGACTCTGATGATGTTGTGAACATTGACGAAGTAGCGAGGATAAGATCTGACATAATTGGAACAATAGACCCAACTAAATATGCTAGTTCAGATATGGTTGTTTGACCAAATGTATATTCTTTGAAATCAACGGGTGATTAACGAAAATAGGATCAAAAAAAGTAGATGGAAAAGATTTAGGAAATGACTAGTACAGGTAAAGGTCTCCCCCAAAGTGGGTTTGACTTAAAGGTGTATCAGGTTGAGTGATTTCTTCAATTGCGATTAAACTAGGAGGAAGAACTTCACCGTCAGGCCCAAAATATATTTTAGACGGTTGAATGTGTGAAATAGGAGTTTAAGTGGCTGCAGAAATTTGTGCGATGACCAAGGTAGGAACAAATTCTAGCTGTTTAGATTCAGGATTCAGATATTCTGGCAAAGGAGAGATAAGATCTGGATCAATGTGAGATTGAACAAATTTGGGTCCAGGAGGTATGGTCTCAACGGTTGAATGGATCGTTACCACGGGTAGCTGTGAAGACTATGTTTCGACAAAGGTAGATGAACTGGGATGTGTGAAAACAATCTGAGCTAACTCTGGTTTAAATGATGATGTTTCGCCAGAGGTTACGAGTTGTACTTCATTCGGCAGATCTTGATCGCCTTCGCCTACGATAAATAACTTCCAGTGGTAAAGGTGGTTTCAAAGCTAATCTACACGAACGACGGGGGGTAGGATTGTGTTCTTCCACGATTACTGATTTATTTTATCCAAAAAAAAAACAAAAAGAGGGTAATGCTAGGAAAAAGGGTTTACCAGGAAACTGTGAAATACAGAATACCTCTCGGCAAACCAAGAAGTAAAGGCAGGTAATCTCCCTGAATGCTGTGTTCGGTGTATCACAATTTCAAGGCGGCTGACTCGGTTCACTATGGATGGATAGCACCTAAAATTTGTCCTCCCAAATATACCCGAAGGTACGTGGAGGCCCAAGTCTGTATTAGTGTTGTCTAATGCGAAACCGCACAGTGAGAGCACCCCTTTATACTTATCATACTGTAACACCGCCCGATATACCCAAAAGTACGTGGATGAGCTACTATATACTTACGTATGTGGAGTGAGGTATCACACTCAGAATGTATCGCAGACAAGTTAACAACAGCTGCTATGTTTTACGATGCCAGAACACGTCTCTAGCCTAGACCTCTAAATTTTATCGTTAATGTTACAAATCATTGTTATGTAAATTAAGATTTATTTTATGTTGATCTTGCTTAACAGTTTTCCTTTCAGGTTCACCACGATGATGTATATAGAAATTCCTAAAATGAAATCTTAGAATGATAAAAAAAATTCACTTTCAACTTTTTCAATGGAAGACCTAGCTACTAAGGGAAGAGAGAAAATAATTTGAGAGCAAACAAATCAATGAAAAAAATAAAATCAATGAATCTCAAACTAAATGTATATTTCCTAATGTTCCTTTTGCAAAAAACACACAATCCTACATGCAAATGCAAGTTTTTCTTTTCAGTTTCCTTTATGTTATGAATGAATAAAAGAAACTAGGTGCACTAGATCAATAATCGAAATGCTTTTTACTTTCGAGAAACGAAGAATACAAACAAAAATTTATCTTTTGAAGGAAAAATGAGGACTTCAACAACAATTTTTCCTATCAAGGAAACGAATAATTTAAGACAATTTCCTATTTCGAAAGAAAACGATTCTTAATGCGACCATAAAAAATACTTTGAAATCAACTTGTCAATGATAATGAAAAACTTTTTTAAAACAACATTGAACAAATTTTCAGTGAAAGGAGAAGAAATATATAGAGTTACTGGTCAATAGAGCATTACACTTTTCAGAAAAAATCAACAAACAGAACTAAAGCAAAGTAAAAATTTAGATTCAAGGGGATTTGTTCCTTTCAGGAGCCAACACAGTCTCTAAAGGGATACAGTGCTCTGCAACACAGACTGACAAGGGAGACAGTGCTCTGGAAAGCACTGTGCCCTGACCAAGGGTGCGTTGAGCGCAGTAAACAAAGAAAAAACTACCTTTTGGCTCACTAACTTTGCAAATTAAGGTCTGAAAAAGTCTAATATTTATGTGAAATAGCTACTGGGTGGATTTAGAAAGTAGATCAGAGACTAAAACACAAAGAATCAAGAGAAATTCTCCCTAGTGGAGTTGCCAGTTTGTTTGGCCAAAATTGTAATCTATAGATAAAATACGCTTCGCTATACCAGTGTCTAATCTAGAACAATAGGTGAAAGACTGCACTACCCTTTTTCCTAACTCAGAACAGATACATAGAGAGGATTGGAAGCTTACTTGTTTCAGTCACTTCCAAATGGCTCCTTTCTGTCGCTTCCACTACAGCCTCATCTTCAAGCAGTTTCAAATAGCTGAATTCTTCCTGCAAGAAAGAGCACTGAAACAATATAAGATGCAATAATATAGATATCTATTCAAGTTAATTAGACAAATCAGTTAAGCATAAACTACATTCATCAACCCAAATTTTACAACATGGAAAATCAAAGTAAACATGGATGCATGTAGGGAAAAACAAGAAGTACTCTTTATTGATGATAGAAGGAGAGGTTACAACCAAGTGACTGATTCATCATGACCTTCCAGCAAAGTTCCCAAGTCTCATCACAGCATAAGTCTCTCCAGCAGCATCTCCACAAACCAAACTCTCTATTGAAAATTCTCCAGCATTTCCCTACTCAAATTCTTCCTCCTAAACACTTTAGATATGTGTCCAATTTATAGAGGAACTGTATGCAGTTTTGTAATCAATAAAATTCAAAAAATAGGCAAGATATGTTTCCATTCATGTAGATGTCAAATGGACACTTGGATCCAAAGCTTGACACATGTGAACCCTTCTAGAAGACACTGGCCAAGTGGAGATTCCGGAACAATGAGAATTTCGCTCCCAATATGACCAACACACCTTTGAATGTCAGGAAGTGCTTTGCAGTGCAGCTTTGAATGGGGCTACCTGCATATGCAACACACTTAGGCCCCTTAGAGCCTGCATTGGTGAGCTCCCACATGTTTAATAATAAGCTTAAAACCACGGAAAAGCCTTTCTTTGATGAAAATCTTGTTTTATTCATGAATGTTTCCTGTCTTAGGGCATAAAGCAACTGAGATGATAGGGAATGATAGACCCTTTGATCATCGGTCCTGGAGAAGATGCCTAGTTAACCAAGTCATTGGGAATGTGATGCAGGGTTACCCCTGCAAACCCAGAATCTTTCAAATCATGCATATACAAATGCATTTCAAATTTTTGCTCTAAAATTTTCTATCCAGACAATTCCACAAACAATCCAAATCAGTACTGAATGTCTTATCACACAAATAATATAGTTCTGCTCCACTAATCTGGTCGATCCGATGACTCACACTTGGATCTGCTATCAATAATTTCTCTTGAACAGATCGGAACCAAAGTCCTTTTAAAACATTTCAATTCTCCTTACGATTCCGATATAACCCTTTATACCCTTAAAAATAGCGTTAAACGTTGTTCATAACAGTTTCACACATATTTATATATCGCAGCAGCCCAAATTTACAATATATTGATCCGATGCCAAATCGATTCACAAATCGATTAATTACAATATGCCACAAGAATTTGGCATTTACCCACAATTGATGCAGTAACAAAATAACTCCGCAACTACAATGCGCTCCACTGCAATATATCAAAAACTTCAGAATTCCGATGCAAAATTAATCGCAATCGGAGATCACTGTGTTCATATTAATCGACGATCCATAATGCTATGATATATATCTGCTAACAACTGTTCCGATCCGATTCAATCGGAAATCGGAAATCGCAAAGGTTCAAATGTCAACCTGCCGATTGCTAACAGCTCCGATTCGATTCAATCAGAAAT
This sequence comes from Pinus albicaulis, assembly GCA_034641835.2. Taxonomy (NCBI): domain Eukaryota; kingdom Viridiplantae; phylum Streptophyta; class Pinopsida; order Pinales; family Pinaceae; genus Pinus; species Pinus albicaulis. The sequence goes on along the minus strand of CM076577.1, from coordinate 1,007,958,507 downwards.
CAGAGATCGACACATTCCAATGTCACTCCAATTTCTCACAGCTCCGATTCGATTCAATCGAAAATCGGAGATCGGCACATCCAATGTCGCCTTCCTTTAACTGTCGCGATGTCCACCGGACCCGATTCCACTTAAAAACAATTTATGGTGCTCCACGTCCGGAATTCATTTTTTATATGTAATAATATGTGGACTGCTCTCCTTGCAAATGCGATGAGTTAAACGGACCCACAACTCTCAATATCAACATATATCGTTTCAAACTGGTTCAAAGAATCCATGAAGTATCGTTACACTAGTTCTCTGTGATAACAGCCTTTACAGTCCAATACATGGGTTACCCAGGCTCGATCCCTCATGCAATTAAATAATATATCCCTTAATTCTGTTCATAGGATCTGCAGAGTCAATTTATACGAATTTCCTGTATTAAAGGCTTTTCCAACTTGCAATCTCAGTCTACAGTCTGCATTACATTAACACTGAATTTCTTTCTTTTGGAATTTAAAACGCACACACAGATCGCACACCAGTAAATTAATTATACAAACATCAAGCTCGAATTTCCACTATTATTCATTTAATTTACACAGAACATAATTGCGTCCATAACACTTAGAAAACAAAACAAACCCAAAACTTCACATTTACTAAATTACACAGAGAATGGTCTCTGTTGTCTACAAAACACAGTTCTCCTATTTTTCTGAGCTTTTGCTCCACCCAAGCCACACACTAATTCTAACTAAATCTCTCGCTTCTACAAAAAAACCTATTCTAATCTTCTTCGCTCTCTCTCCCTTAAAGAATTATATACAAGAAGACACAATTTATACAAATAAATGGTTTCATGAACCAATTCTGATTCTAAACCAAAAATCTCTCAACTTCTCCTAAAAAGTCTCTTCAAACCCACTCTTTTCTAAACTAACGCTAAATCAAGCTTTTAAAAATTCCTCATATTCTATTCTAGTCAAATAAATCTAATTATTTGGCCTGATCTCCACACAAGGAGGATTACTCAGCCACATATACCCTATCCTCATATTTTAACAATAAATAAACACTTTCATATGTTTAAACAAATAAAATTAATTAAATTATTTTCTTCCAACCCCTTGTTAGTCACAACATGTGACCATGATATCACATTGCTGACTAGGCCTGAATGCTCCTGCATCAGAATGGTGCCAAAATTGACCTATAACATTAAGGTTAAGGGTAATATAAGGTTAAGGGTTAATTTTAACCTTAACCTAACCTTAACCTTAACTTTACCCTTAACCTAACCTTAATATTAACTTAACCTTCACCTTAACCTTGACTTTACCCTTAACCTAACCTTAAGGGTTTGGTCCAAGTTATGGTTAAGGTTAAGGTTACGGGTTTAGTTAGGTTAAGGTTATAGTTAAGGTCAAGGTTAAGGTTAAGGTTAGGATAAGGTTAACCTTACCATTACCTTAACCTTACCCTTAACCTTAACCTTGACCTTGACCTCAACCTTAACCTTACCCTTAACCTTATCTTAACATTAACCTGACATTAACCTTAACTTTACCCTTAACCTTACCTTAACCATAACCTTAACCTAACCTTAACCTTAACCTTACCCTTAACCTTACCTCAACCTTAACTATAACTAAACCCTAACCTGGACCAAACCCTAAACCTTAACCTTGACCTTAACTTTACCTTTAACCTTAACCTTAACCTTAACTAGAACCTAACCCTAACCTTAACCTTAACCTTAACCTTCGCATAACCTTAACCTTTACCTAACCTTAAAAATACTAAACCCTTAACCTTAACCTTAACCTTAACATTAAGTTTAACCTGAACCTTCCCCTAACCGAAAGCTTAACCTGAACATGAACCTAACCTTAACCATAACCTTAACCTTAACTTTACCCTTAACCTAACCTTAACCTTACTCTAACCATACTAAAACCGTAACCTTAACTTTAACCTTAACTTTACCCTTAACCTAACCTTACCCTTACCCTTAACCTTAACCTGACTAAACCTGTAACCTTAAGCCTAACCTTAACCTTACAATGACCTTAACTATAACCTAAACCTAACCTTGACCAAACCCTTAACCTTAACCTTAACTTGAACCTTTACCCTAACCTTAACGTTAACGTTAACCTAACCTTAACCTTAACTTTACCTTAACCTTGACTTTACCCTTAACCTTAACCTTAACCTTAACCTTATCTTAACCTTAACATTAACCTAACCTTAACCTTAACTTTACCCTTAACCTTAACCTTAACCTTAGCCTAACACTAACCTTAACCTTAACCTAACCCTAACCTTAACTTTACCCTTAACCTAACCTCAACCTTAACATTAACCTAACCCTAACCTTAACTTTACCCTTAACCTAATCTTAACCTTAATCTTAATCTTAAACTTATCTTAACCTTAACCTAGCCTTAACCTTGACTTTACCCTTAACCTTAACGTTAACCTTACCTTAACCTAACTTTAACCTTAACTTTAACTTTAACCTTAACCTAACCTTAAACTTGACTTTACCCTTAACCTTAACCTAACTAAACTTGTAACCTTAACCTAACCTTAACTTTAAACTTAACCTTAACTATAACCTTAACTTGACTAAACACGTAACCTTAACCTTAACCTGACTAAATCCGTAACCTTAACCTTAACCTTTAAATTTACCCTAACCTTAAGCTTAACCTTAACTTTACCCTTAACCTAACCTAATTATAACCTACCCTTAACCTTAACCATAACCTTAACCTTGACCTTAACTATAACCTAACCTTAACCCTACCCTTAACCTAACCTTAACCTTAAGGGTTTGATCAAGGTTAGGGATAACCTTAACCCTTACCCTTACCCTTAACTATAACCTAACCCTAACCTTGACCAAACCCTTAACCTTAACCTTACCCTTAACCTTAACCTGACTAAACCCATAACCTTAACCTTAACATTAGCCTTAACCTTAACCTTACCCTTAACCTTACCTTTAACCTTAACATTAACCTTAAGCTTAAGCTTAAGCTTAACCATAACCTTCCCCTAACCTTAACCTTAACTTTACCCTTAACCTAACCTTAAATTTAACATTAATCTTAACTTAACCTTAACCTTGACCAAACCCTTAACATTAACCTTAACCTTGACCTTAAACTTAGCCTTAACCTTAACCTTACCCTTATCCTTAAACTTAACCTTGACCTTAACTATAACCTAACCCTAACCTTAGGTTAAGGTCAAGGTTAGGTTAAGTGTAAATTTAAGGTTAAGGTTAAGGTTAAGGTTAGGTTATAGTGAAGGTTATGGGAAGGTTAAGGTTAAGGTAAAGTTAAGGTTAAGGTTAAGGTTTGGTCAAGGTTAGGGTTAGGTTATAATTAAGGTCAAGGTTAAGGTTAGGTTAAGTTTAAGGTTACGGGTATAGTCAAGTTAAGGTTAAGGTTAAGGTTAAGGTTAGGTTAAGGGTAAAAACAAGGTTAAGGTTATGGTTATGGGAATATTAAGGTTAAGGCTAAGGGGTTAAGGTTAGGTTAAGGTAAAGTCAAGGTTAAGGTTAGGTTAAAGTTAAGGTTAAGGTTATGGTTATGAGAAGGCTAAGGTTAAGGTTAAGGTTATAGTTAAGGTCAAGGTTAAGATTAAGGTTATGGTTAAGGTTAAGGTTAAGGTTAGGTAAAGGTTAATGTTAGGGGTAGGTTATAGGGAAGGTTAAGGTTAAGACCCGTAACCTTAAACCTTAACCTTAACCTAACCTTAAATCTTAACCTTATCTTAACCTTAACCAAACCCTTAACCTAATATTAACCTTAACCTAACCTTAACCTTAAGGGTTTGATCAAGGTTAGGGTTAAACTTAACCCTTACCCTTACCCTTAACTATAACCTAACCCTAACCTTGACCAAACCCTTAACCTTAACCTTACCCTTAACCTTAACCTGACTAAACCCATAACCTTTGCATTAACATTAACTTTACCCTTAACCTTAACCCTAACTTTACCTTTAACTTTAACATTAACCTTAAGCTTAAGCTTAACCTTCCCATAACCTTAACCTTAACCTTAATCCTAACCTTTAACCTTAACCCTAACCTTAACCTTAAGGTTAACTTTACACTTAACCTAACCTTGACCTTGACCAAACCCTTAACATTAACCTTAACCTTGACCTTAAACTTAACCTTCACGTTAACCTTACCCTTAACCTGAAACTTAACCTTGAACTTAACTATAACCTAACCCTAACCTTAGGTTAAGGTCAAGGTTAGGTTAAGTATAAAGTTAAGGTTAAGGTTAAGGTTAAGGTTAGATTATAGTAAAGGTTATGGGAAGGTTAAGGTTAAGGTTTGGTGAAGGTTAGGGTTAGGTTATAGTTAAGGTCAAGGTTAAGGTTAGGTTAAGGTTAAGGTTACGGGTTTAGTCAGGTTAAGGTTAAGGTTAAGGGGTTAAGGTTAGGTTAAGGTAAAGTCAAGGTTAAGGTTAGGATAAGGTTAAGGTTATGATTATGGGAAGGCTAAGGTTAATGTTATAGTTAAGGTCAAGGTTAGGATTAAGGTTATGGTTAAGGTTAAGGTTAAGGTTAGGTAAAGGTTAATGTTAAGGGTAGGTTATAGTGAAGGTTAAGGTTAAGACCCGTAACCTTAAACCTTAACCTTAACCTAACCTTAAACTTAACCTTATCTTTACCTTAACCTTAACCTTAACCTAATCCAAACCTTACCTTAACCTAACTTAACCTTAACCTTAACCTTAACCTTATGTTAAGGTTAAGGTTAGGGTAAGGTTAGGGTAAAGGTTCAGGTTAAGGTTAAGGTTAACGGTTTGGTCAAGGTTAGGGTTAGGTTATATTTAAGGTCAGGTTAAGGTTAAGGTTAAGGTTAGGTTAAGGTTAATATTAAGGTTAAGGTTAAGGGTAAACATAAGTTTATGGTTAAGGGTAAGGGTAAGGTTAGGGTTAGGTTATAGTTAAGTTTAAGGTTAAGGTTAAGGTTAGGTTATATTTAAGGTTAAGGTTAAGGTTAAGGTTAGGTTAAGGGTAAAGTGAAGGTTAAGGTTAAGGTTAGGTTAAGGGTAAATTTAAGGTTAAGTTTAAGGTTTGGTCATGTTAAGGTTATGGTTAAGGTGAAGGGTAAGGGTAAGGGTAATGGTAAGCTTAAGGTTAGGTTAAGGTTAGGGTTAGGTTAAGGTTAAGGTTAAGGTTAAGTGTTTTTGAAGGTTAAGGTTATGGGTTAGGTTATAGTTAAGGTTAAGGGTAAGGTTACGGTTAAGGTTAGGGTAAGGTTAAGATAAGGTTAAGGGTAAGGTTAAGGAGAACCAAACCTTATCTTAACCTTAACCTTAATCTAACCTTAACTTGAATAAACCCGTAACTTGAACCTTAACCTAACCTTAACCTTGAATTTACCCTTAACCTAACATTAACCTTAACCTTAACCTTAACTTTACCCTTAACGTAACCTTCGCCTTAACCTTAACCTTACCCTTAACCTTAACCTTAACCTTAACTTGAACCTTTACCCTAACCTTACCCTAACCTTAATCTTAACCGTAACCTTAACCTTAACCTAACCTTGACCTTGACCTTGACCTTGACCTTGACCTTAACCATAACCTTAACCTTAAAGATAAGGTTAATTTTATGGGTTAATGTTAAGGGTTTGGTCAAGGTTAGGGTTAGGTTATAGTTAAGATCAAGTTCAAGGTTAGGTTAAGGTAAAGGTTACAGGTTTAGTCAGGTTAAGGTTAAGGTTACGGTTAATGTTAAAGTCAAGGTGAAGGGTTTGGTCAAGGTTAGGGTTAGGTTAAGGTTAAGGTTAAGGCTATGGTTATGGGGAGGTTAATGTTAAGGTTATGGTTAGGTTAAGGTTAGGTTAGGTTAAGGTTAAGGTTAAAGATAAGGTGAAGGGTTTGGTCAAGGTTAGGGTTAGGTTAAGGTTAAGGTTAAGGCTATGGTTATGGGAAGGTTAAGGTTAAGATTATGGTTAGGTTAAGGTTGGGTTAGGTTAAGGTTAAGGTTAAGGGTTACAGATTTATTCAGGTTAATGTTAAGGTTAAGGTTAAGGTGAAGGTGAAGGTTAAGGGTAAAATTAAGGGTAAGTTTAAGGTCAAGGTCAAGGTCAAGGTTAAGGTTAGAGTTAGGTTAAGGGTAAGGTTATAGTTAAGGTTATCGTTAGGTTATGTTAAGGTTAAGGTGAAGGTTAAGGTTAGGTTAAGGTTAAGGTTAGGTTAAGGGTAATGTTAAGGTTATGGTTATGGTTAAGGTTAGGGTATGGTTGGTGTTAGGTTAAGTTTGAGGTTAGGAAAAGGTTAAGGTTAAGGTTAGGTTAAGTTTAAGGTTAGGTAAGGGTAAGGTTAAGTTATGGTTAAGGTTATGGTTAAGGTTAGATTAATTTTAAAGTTAAGGTTAAGGTTAAGTTTATGGGTTTAGTCAGGTTATGTTTAGGTTTAAGGTTACAGGTTTAGTCAGGTTAAGGTTAAGGTTAATGTTAAGAGGGTAAGTTTAAGGTTAGGGTTAAGGGTAAGGTCAAGGTTAAGGATAAGGTTATGGTTATGGGAAGATTAACGTTAAGGTTATGGTTAAGGTTAAGGTTAAGGTTAAGGGTTTGGTTAAGTTTAGGGTTAGGTTATAGTTAAGGTCAAGGTTAAGTTTAAGGTTAAGGGTAAGGTTAAGGTTAAGGTCAAGGTTAAGGTTAAGATTAGGTTAAGGGTAAGCATAATGTTAGTTTAAGGTTAAGGTTAAGGTTAAGGGTTTGGGAAGGTTAAGATTAAGGTTAAGGTTAAGTCAAGTTTAAGATTAGGTTAAGGTTAAGGTTAGCTTAAGGTTAAGGTTAGGTTTAAGGTTAAGGGTTTAGTTAAGTTTAAGGTTAGGTTAAGGTTAAGGTTAATGTTAAGGGTTTGGTAAAGGTTAGTGTTAGGTTATATTTAGGGTCAAGGTTAGGGTTAGGTTATAGTGAAGGTAAGGGTTGAGACCTGTAACTTTAACCTTAACCTTGATCTTTACTTCACCTTAACCTTAACTATAACCTACCCCTAACTGTTGTGGTGGATTTGATGCATGGGTGTACAAAATCACACAAGTTTAAGGGGTGTGGTATAGCCCTATAAACTATTGGTAACAGGTAGAAAGTGGTGAAGCTCAAAAGCATATAATCTAGAGGAAAAAATATGTGAATTTATGTTCAAAGTAAACTAAAAACCAAAACACAAATATGCAGAAGCTATTGAAGAGAGTCAAAACCATAATAATGGAAATGATGGCTTATGGCCTCTTCTTAGTAAACATTTGATATGGAGAAGAAATTTTACCCACTTGCCAAAGGGCCCCTAGACAATTGTTCTAGGTCCCGATGCAAGGATGTTGGTTTTCCAAGTTCTGCCTCTGATGCAGTCTCTCTCTCTCTCTGCTGTGATGGACTATGATTGTTGGGTGGCCAAAAATAGAGTCCCCTCTGTCTGCAACTCCTGGTCACACACTACTAGTATTTCTTGGGAAATTTTGGCCAACATAAAAATGTGATCACCCATCATCTCTTGGTGGCTTTATATAGGGGATTTCAAATCCTCCTTCCCTCTCTTGGTACATGGTGGATGGTGACCCAAGGGAGAGGTATGATTCCATTGTGTGCTCACATAGTGTCTAAGGAGGCGCGGGTGACTGTCCTTAGGCAGCTTCATATAAGGAGTAACTGTCCTTTGATTTGTGTGGTCCCAGAAAGTGACATTTTTCCACTTTCAGGAATGCACTCTTATCGGACAAAAAGGTGCACAAAAGGTGCTCTTCTTGAAGGATTAAGCACGCAATTTAGCATTTAAGACTAGTTCAAATTTGATTTTCTCAAAACCTTAGATATTTTAAATAATTTCTTTATTCCATAATGTCTTCCTGCCCTGTAAATCCTTTGGCTTGAAATTAATTAATGTCATCTTCTGCTGTACGATTTTCCATTGTTAACAGTTGCCCCTAATGTGTGAGGTCTAGGAAGTATTGTATAGCCGAAATACATTAGAGTTTATTTTCTGTATCGTGCATAGAGAGAGAGAGAAGTGTGTGTGAATCTTGGAATTGACAAACACCTTGCACCATTTCCGAGATGACCATGGCCTAAGGGACCCCTGCAAGAAAAAAAAATATACAACATATATACAAAATTTCAACAAGGTGAGAATGTCCCATGCTCGTGATGTTATGGCTAGTTAAACAAAATTGATAGATACATGTGATGTATGCGTCAGTATTGTGGTAGTGATGCTGGCGGTTGTTGACGACGATTGCTGATGCTCTCAGGGGCATTTTTTCTTTGAAGATAGGTGGAATGTGGTACCCATATGGGTAAACTTAGTATGGAATATAGTTGCACAATGTATGCATATGTACTGGCTGGGACCTTCCCATGTAAGCATTATTGACAAAGACACTTATGGAGGCATGGGTCTTCGACAGGTCTTAATCAAAGTGAAATGGTTGTAAGGTATGATACCATCATGACATGAAAGCTTTTGTTGTAGTCAAATGTCAGGAGGATCAATGAAATATGTAGACAATGATGTCTCCCACAGTGCCACCTAAGGATACCCCTTTGAATGGGGAGAGGTAATCCAAGGTACCACTTCCTTTTTGGAAAAGAGGTGTCGAAGTCGACAAAAAGGAATCCTTAACCGAACCATGGGTCACCAACCTGAGGGGTCAGGGACCTAGATGTGATGGGTTTAACATAGGCATGTTTGTGAGAGGTGACTAAAAATGGAGGATGGGGATTTAGTGGCCCGAGGTCGGAGTATACTTTAGCAGCTTGGCGACAGTCATATTTATTTCTGAAGGGAAAATCCCTGAAGTTGGTAGGACTTCCAGGGTGGGTGTGAACTGGTTATGAATTTCGTGATGGTGCATGCGTGAGGGTTAAATACTCCAACCAAGGGAATGAGGGACTTCTGCCATGGGGAAAAGATAAAATATGAGGGTGTAGGGGCGAAGTGCATCATTTGCGGCCTTTGTATACTTACCAAAAGAATAAAATAATGAGATTTGGTTTGTACAAAACACAGAGATGGGTACCCCAAAACATGAAATGGTTCGCTCACTGAAGGTGTGAGGACGGTGTTTTGCTAGGGGTGGGGGGTCCCATTGGTTGGTGTCTTGTGTGGGGTTGATGAAGTGGATGGAGAAGTGTCGCAGATGGGATTATGCTGAAGGAGGTATGGTGGGCCAAATGTGATGCGCGGAGGTGCGCTTTCAATCTGCTTGTACAACCTGGTCGTCTCGGAAGAGGGTGTCAACTTATATGGTGAACTTGACCTTGTGCATGATGAATGGATGGGCACGAGGGGCTTCCTAGACTAAAGTGGTATGGCCATGGCGTCACTTACTGCGATTTATGGTCTATTTCGGGTGACGAGTGCCACGGAGGGGATGCTCTATCAACCAACGCATATTTTTATCATATGCAGGGTGAGGTGATGATAAACACGTTCAGGTATGAGTACCATATGGTTTATTTATGATGGAGAAATGATGTCAAGATATGAAAAGCTCTCTGGGACTCTATCATGCTGAGGGTAGAATGATACCTGCTCTGGAACCTTCTGTAGATGGTGTTGTAAATGGTTTGCAGGTTCCTCCTGCATAAACAACTACCTCAAGTGAAAGCATCTTATTTTCATCAAATATTATTGAAATTCATGAGCTTTAAAAAAGAATATGAGAGAGGGCATACCTTCCAATGCTGAAAAATTATTTTTTTAGGAGTGAAAATGTGTGGCATTGCTTCTGTTTGCTTGGGAGTTGTTACTTGGCTCCTAGTCTTGATTTCAGTTGGGGCTACCCCTAGACTGAGCTCATGGGGGGCATTGCTGGTTACTTGTCCCTTGTCTAGGATCTCCCCCAATATCGATTACTGCTGCCTAGCTGACCTTAGGTCAAAGACCCAACCAAGCCATCTGCAACAATCGATGCGCGTGATAACTCAAGAGGATGAGGCACCCAGGTTCCCTTGTCCCTGGCTGGTGTATGGTGGTTTAGGGGGAGGAGGGACAAATGGTTGTCTTTCTGGTCACTTTTTCTCCTCCTACAGGTACGGGATGACACAAGGTTCATTTCCTGGAGACTGGGTGGGGGGATCCTCTTGATAGGACCGCTTGATGGCATGCAAGGCATCCCTAAATCATGGTATCTCTAGACAATGGTGGGTATAGTGCCCATAGTTTCCACAAAGAGCACATACATGATTAGTATGCAGTGGTTTTCCTTTACCTTTGGTCGTAGATTCCTTTTTATAGGAACACGATGTCAAGATGTTTGCTTCAGAGCTAAGGAGTGGTTTTAACTCGTCCAACTCTGGACATATATGGGTAGGGTGGCCTATAATGTTGCATATGGTGTAGACCTCTTGTTCCCTTTGAATGGTGGGGGTCACCATCTTCCTTCCTTTGTTTGCGGTTTTATTGGCTGTGATTACCAGTTTTGCAATGGGAACTTCTTTCACAGGGGCGGTCTTGACCATTTCTTGGGTAGGTTGGGGCTCCTTAGGGCCGAGGGACTTTAACCCTATGGTAGTAACATTGGTGGCTATTGTTCTGGAAGGGGGAACAAGGTACCAAACTGGGAATGCCAATGATAATTTGGGTAATGCTAGTGTTTTTAAAACCTGATGGGAGACGAAGCCAACTGGGGGGTAGAGAAAAGGGGTTTTGGAGGAAGCGTAGGCTAGAGAGGCTTTCATGGCTCATGCCTCAGTGTTTTTACTGCTTGAGTTTGTATCCTAACTAACCTCGGTGCTTGATGTGGAAATCATGCACACCGAGGTCCTTGTGGCATCGGGCAAGGCCTCAGGGATGATATGAGTATCTCCTAGGAATGACCCTAGAATGGACGACGATTTGAATTGGCCAGGTCCATATTATTGGTACCGTAAAATACCTTCTGAGGTTGTATCTACATAGGTTAGAATTACATCCGTGTTGGTTAGGGGACGCTTCTTGCTGTGTGTCAACTGGTCTATAGTAATGATGCGATCCTTGTGGGGGAACATCATAATGCAGAAAACGAAGGATGCTATGGATGACATGGCATACATGTAACTTTGTCTGAGGAGTATATTGTAATCCAAGTGAGCATCCAAGACTTCAATGTATATGTGCACCGTCTTTTAAGTTTTTGGCTAAGCAAACGAGGACATTTTGGTAAAGGCCGATGGGGGTCGAGGGACAGTCGTCGTATGCTCGGAGCGTTATGACCAAGGGTGTTAGTTCAAAAGAACCCAAATTTTGCCAAACATTTTTTGACATGATGAATATTGATGCACCCTCGTTAATGACACATCGGTGATTAGTGATATTCTGGACCAATAATGGTATCTGGAAGGCGACCATAGAAGGAAGCCTAGGGATGGCTTTGTCTAAGTCAAAATCCATCATGCGCGTATCGGCAGGGTCGATAGCACCTAACGTGGAAATTAGGGCTTTACGTTGCTTTGGGCATGACTGTAGTACTTCCACCATGGGCATAGCAGTGGGTGATTGAGCTAAATCATCCACGATGCTATAATTATGGGCCGCTTTGGAGTAGTTACCTTCTCTCCTATTAGGTCCATTTGTTGTCTTTGGCAATGGTTTTATAGGCATCGTCGAAATGGTCAAAGGTGAAGTCAGCGCACTAGTACTAGCCCCTGATGTAGTGGTGTCTGGTTGGGTGTCGTAACTGTGGTTTTGTGTTTGGAAAAACATTTCTTCCCTAGTAATGTAAATTTCATGGCTGTTTTTCCCAGGATCGTCTGGGTTTTTTGCTGAGTGCTGACCATCCCTTGGTGGGGGAAAGGTTCTTGCATAACATCGGGTTGCTGGGAAGATCCTCCTTGTCCTCGGTTACTATGTAGCTTTTTTAGCTCAGGGAGATCGGGATAGTGGTGAGTATAGTGTCCGTACTCACCACATGTTGAACACGAGTGGTTTGTTCGTATAGGTGGCCTTTTTCCTTGTTGTTGGGCGCTGCTTGGCTCCTGGTTCTGATTCTTGTTGGAGTTGCCTCCAGCCTGGGATCGTGGTGGGTGTTGTTGGTTTCTTCCCCCTATCTAGGGTTCCATTTTGGCTTTTTTTTTTACTTTTTATTAACCATGTTCGGAGGGTATTCTCTTGGTTATGCTGGTGTGGTTGATTTTGAGACTGCTGCACAAAGTTCACTTGTGCATTGGTTTGTGTAGGTGGGTCATGTTCTTGGGACTAAGCATAACGTTTTCCCATGTTTTCACCTGGCCGTTGGAGGGGATTTCTTCTGTCAGTGTTTCTTTCTGCGTACTAAGTCCCTTCAGCGAGAGGATAGGGTCCTCCTTGGTGATACACTTGCACCCTATTAGTAAAATCTTGCTGAGTCATATGATGACTTTGAAATCTTGGTTGAGGCATGTTTTGAGGAGAATTATATGTGTAATCATAATTTTTACTACTGCTGCCTAGGTAACCTTGGGTCGTTGACCTTATTAATCTATTCGCAAAGTTAGATGTGCTTGGAAATTCTTGATAATTTTGCGGGCGCGGGGCGTTAGTTAGGATGTTGTAAATGTATCCTGACTGCATATAAATCAGTTCAAGATTCTGGGATTTACTGATTGCATCCTCTTCAAATGTGGGGTATTTTTGTGCCACATCTTTTGAAATCTCAGCCATCAGTGTTTTCAGAAACAAATCTAAGAGGAACCTATCGTCGAGTTTATCTTTACATAAACTGTGACACCGCCTCCATTCATGGAGATGGTCAAAGATATGGATGGTGGGGGTTTGTCTAAAATGATTCAGTAACTCCATTCCCGAATCATGGTGAATGGGTAACTGAAAATATGTGAGGAACGTGGTAGCGAGGGTGCTAAAGGTTCCATGTGAAGCAGGAGGTTGATCCATGTACCACTTTGCGGCTACTCCTGTAAGAGTGCGTTGAAATAGCCTCAATCGAATAATGTCTTCAATGATACTATTCGGTGAGCACCACAGGTGAAAGGTCATTACATGATTACCTGGGTCTTCCTCTTGCTTGCCTTCAAACTTTGGTATATCCAAAGGGAGCTTCATGGGCATGGGAGGTCATGAGGGTTCATGTGCGATGGGGTCATTTGTGAGCTTGGTTAAATCAGGTAGATCCAACGCAGCTAAGAAGGGTGACTGGGAGGTTGATGCCATGACAACATCTGAAGACACTAAGTTCTAGTTAGAACAAGGGTGATTCTGTGACGTACCCTGATGTGTGTTCACCTAGCTTCCCGAATGGGATGCACTCCTATGCCCCCTAGGGGTCGAGGGGGGAGTGTTGTGTGGTGTGGTGTTGGGAGACCGACTAGGGTTCCCAAATATGGTTGATCCAATTAAGGATGAACCAATGATACTGGCAACATTTTATCTTTGACGGCTGAATGGAAAAAGACCTGAAACCCCTCCCTATAATGGGGGGAGGTCCTGTTAGGTCTCTATAATTTATTAGCAAGATTGGGAGAGTCCAATCACAGAGTTAACATCATTTCAACCAACTTTGGGATTCTAGGATCTAGCCCTCCTGAATCCAGAGAGTGATCTCTCCAATATGTACAAAGATGGATATTGTCTTTGAAAAGCTTAAGGTAATGATATTAGGCTAGTTATGAAGGCCAAGGGTTTTGTTTTGTTTTGTTTTGGATGGTTGAGCATGAAATGTTACTTGAGGGGAAAGTCCTAAGTGCAAAAAGTTTCAAAAGTGAGAAGTAAGAAAATAGAACATTTTTGGCAGATAGATAGATATAACGCTGGTTTTTAGTCCATTGGGCTATGGAGTCATATCTGGGCTTTAATTGAACAACAACATCAAGTGTGATCCAAGGGGAAAGTCATATATACCACAAGATTATTGAGATTAAAATGATGAAATGGAAAACATTAAAATGTTGGAGGGGTGGAAACTGATAATAATTTCTCAGAGGATTTATAGTCAGTCCAAACAAGAAAAGCCTCTTAAGTAACTGTTTTAAAACCAACCAAGGACATGGCTAACCATAGACTTCTTGGGCAAGTTCTTATTAAAGCAACTTAATTGACAAACAATCCAGTAATCCACATAATTACCTTTAGAAAGTATGAAAACACATAAGAAAAACAGAGTGTAACTTAAGATCAGATAAAGTACTTTTAAACCTAGTCTGCTTTCAGTCAACACCAAGGGAAACTTTCAGAATCTGCCTTTGGAGAAAAGAATCTAGGAATCAAGGCAAACCATATCTTCTCTAGTCTAACTTTAATAGCAAATAATGGAAATAACATTCGAGAAAAATGTTTGAGCAAACAGAAGGACGAGGGAACGCCAACATTCCTAACTGTTTAAACTGTATTGAATCATTCTTAAATAAAAAAATCTGAAGAAAACATTAAGATAAAGATTTCTCAGCCAGAGAAGGTTACTGCTATACAGAAAATCCTAACCCTGTTTAAACTATTCTTTACAGAGGGAAAATGAACAATATGGCATACATAGAAGGAAAACGATTAACAAAGAAAGAAGCACTTCACCAATGATAAAGACCAGGATCCCAAGAAACAACTTTTATATTGATGTCAAACCAGTTACAATCTTCAAGTCCAATGTTTTAGTTCAGCAATCATCTTCACTATTCAACCTAACTACTCTAGCACAAACAGAGCTTCAAGGTCCAGTGAACACTATGTACAAATAGAAGTCTCAAGCTCAAGTGTATTTCAAAGTTCTGCAACCAACAATTTCTCATCTTCTGTAGAAGTACTTATAGGAAGATGAGGAGGTGAGATTTTAACAAAATATCTCAAGGACAGTTAATGCAGACTGAAGACTTCTCGGCCCTTTGAGAGGCTCGAGGGAAAAATTTACAGGTGGATCACTACATTAACTCTTTCACAATAAATATCAAAGCTCGGTGGAAGCTTTGTTTGACTTTGAGGCTCTGTGCATGTTTTGGAGTAACTCTGCAGATATTTATTCATTGGTTTCCTTGCAGAAGTAACTCGCTGGCTGTGCTGGAGGCAGATATCTGATTTTCTTCAATAACTCAGCCTTTGGTTTGAATGGTTTGAGGCAACAGGTGTCCTTTACGGTAGCTGAGGAATTAATTCGCCTTTAGTTGAAACGGTGGAAGCCTTTCTGTCTCTTTAAACGCTTATGATTTTTCTTTAACTGTGTTTAATTTGGGGATTAGGCTTTTGATAGTCAATCTTAGCCGTAATCCCTAAATTTGTCTTCAATCTTCTGCTCTGTTGCGCTCTGTTCTTCAACACTGATACTCTTTCAACTGTGTTTTTAATAAAACAGTGTCTTGTCGATGTGCAGGGCCGCGCTGGGCTCGTATGGCATCAATGCCTATTAAGCGTTGATGAAACATGTCTTCAAACCCTCTATATCTCTTTCCCTTTGATAAACGAAAGACCATAGGATCGTCACCCTCGGATTTTATTTTCCTTTGTTATAATGGAAAAAGCATTGGGACCTGCAAAACACAAACAATTTTTTAAGAAATCCTGCATTTTTGGGGAAAAACTGCTTCAGAAGGTGGGGGAGGAGCATATCCATCAGATGAAAACATCCAACGGTGGGAGATTTGCGTAGACGAGGCGAAAAGGAGAGTGGGGATATGAACAAGTCGGAGTGATTTTGGACCGTCCGATCTGGACACGTGGACGGTCCAGATTCAAACGGAGGATCGCAATCGGGGGTAGCGAGCAAATGCACCGATTTGAAACATGCGATGCGATTTAGCGCAGACCGTCGATCTAAGATTCAGATCAATGGTGGGAAATGAATCGGGGTAGTCGCAATCGGAGGGATGAGGAAAAGAGTGCGATTTAAACAAAAAACTCCAATGCGATTGCGCAATCGGGAGGGGAGAGGCGATTAAGCAATAGCCGTTGGATCCGAGGATTAGATCAACGGCAGGGAGCGAATCGGAGGAACAGAAATCGGGGGAAAAAATAAATGCATGCGATGGAAAACTCCGATGCGATTAAGCGCTGTCCATCGATCTGCAGATCAGATCGACGACGGAGAGTGAATCGGGGGATGGCCGATCGGCAGGTGCAAACAAGTGTAAGCGATGGAAAACCCCGATGTGATTGGGCGCTGGCCGTTTGATCAGCTTACGATCAACGGTAGAGATTAGTTTTTAGAACGAACCGGCAGAAACCCTGATAATATATCAAAACCCCAAGTTTTTAATATAAACGAAGGTTTAATGGATCAGGGCGGAAATAAAATATATACAAAGGATAGGCGCCCACCTGCGGGGCCTTCGGATATATGGAACGAAAAGGGCCCAGGGCTTAGTACATCAAAGGCCAATTGCAATCGGAATCGCAGGCCTGGTCTTTCCGATCAACCCATTGTGAATTCTCCGATCGCGATTGCGCGATCGGTATTTTTAATCTAACCATTTTATATTTAACATGTGACTTTGGCTCATTAAATCAAAACTTTAGAAAAGAGGGTTTTTGTAATTTACAAAGGAAAAATGGGTTGGAAATGAAATATTCACAAGGTTTAAGCGCTGAGGGCGGGCTCAGGGTTATATGAAAATAATATTATCGGGGTTCTTAAGCAGCAAGGCTAATCGCAATCGGAACTTTTGGAGTATGGCAAAGACTTGCGTCTTTGATTCTTTCCGATGCGATTAGCACCTTAACGTATTAGCAAGTGGTTCCAGACCCAAAGCGTATGGTGGGGAAGTGGTTTAGGGCTTAGCCCAAGGGGCTTAGGTCCATAGCAATAAAATTTTGTTTTTTATGAAAAATTTCAAGGTTTTAAATGGATTTGGGGGTTTCAGCACAGCTCAAAAAAAGAAGTTTTAAACCATGTCAGGAGGATTTTCATGAATGGAAGGAGAAACTTATGAAAAGTATGGAAATAACATGGAGAAAACGGGGGAGTAAATGAAGGTTAGTTATGAGTGGGAGAAAGGGGAAAAATGATGGTTTCTTCAGCAATTTCTTACAGGAAATCAACAGAATTTATAGGGAAAGTGATGAAGATTTTGGACAGAGGCATGAGGCCTACAAGGAGTCTTCGAGAGCCAACAAACTTTAGTAATGAAATATTATTCCTTGAAGGCTCAAAACAGATTTAGCCACCTTTTGGTATAACAAAATATTAGAGGTGGCTAACAGTGGCTCCACTTGGGGATGGTGCCTTCTTGAAGGCATCAAGAATTCAGACTTGACTTCTGGGAGGCTGACTAGTTGCCTCATCCATTGGGCTGTCCTTTTGTGATTGAATGATCTTCTCTAAAAACATATTTGGCAGCCATGAAAGCAATGGACCTTTATCAACAAGCTTGCTACCTACCCAATCCTACAGATCTAGCATTTTTTCTTCATCAGAGTGCACTTGGATTGGAAAACTCTATTCACAACATTTTATTCTTTTGAAAGTAGGAAATCTAGTCTATTTCTAATCTTTATTTCTCCCTGAACTCAGATTAAACAGTTGAGCTCAGATATTTCTCTACCTAGTCTACTGTTTGTTGTGATTAAACAGTCCAACAAACTTTAATTCTCTAAATTCTACAATAGAAATTTAAAAATAGTCAAGTCAAGATTGAGCTGTTCAACTTGCTATGATCTATGGCATAAAAACAAGCTGCTCATAGATTATTATTTGCAGAAAATTAAATCAAAATGGAAGGCTTAAGATCTGAAAGTTTCTCATTATGGCCTTCTTTTCTTTACAGCTCTGTTTTTAATTTTGTTTTGAGCTGTCTCTTTCTTGATATCTGATTTAGATTTTGGGAAAATTAGAACCAGTTTTTCTCTTTTATGACTCAGAAAAATAAATCAGTTTTGAGTCATCTCTCTTTGGAGACTTTGGTTCAGATTTTGAACATGTTTGAACCTTTAATTTCTATCCTAATCTATCTACTGATAAGCCAAGATTAAACAGTTTGGCAAATCAAATTCACTACCCTATCAGCAGAAAATTGAAAGCTAATTAGTCAAGATTAAACAGTTTGACTAACTAGAAGTGTGTCTTGCAGGAGTGGCATTTAAGCTTGCACACTTTCAGATTTATTTCTCTTTTTGGCATGGGGCTGTGCCTTTCTTGTTTTTCATTTCTGCCCTCTTTTCTTTCTTTCTTTGTTTTTGTATTTTTTTATTTTTCATAACTTTGAATGCAATGGTGGATGAAATATTTATAATGAAAAAAGAAAAAAGAAGGCTTAAAAATATATCATGAATCAAGAGAAGTAATGCTTGAGCATCCTGCCATTGACAGGACCCCCAAACAAATCTGTTCCATCCAGCTCTTGTAAGAAGAATGCATTGTTTCCAACAACTGAATGAATAGAGTAAGGGCCAAGCCATAGATTGTCAAATTTACCATGCTTTCCCTTGTCTTCTCTCTTTGAGTCCCACTTTAAAACTTTGTCCCCAATCTTGAAATTGCTGGCCTTTGTTCTTCTGTCAAAAAGCTTTTTAATGCTGTCCTGTTTCTGCAATGTTTTGTTGTACACTTCCTCTCCGATTTGCTGAAGATGAATGGTCTGATTTATTCTTCTGATCATGTCATTATCTTCAGTCTGCAATTCTTGGATAAACTTCATAACTGGTACACCAAGGCTATTAGGAAAGATTGCATCTGCACCATACACAAGCTGAAAAGGTGACATACCAATAGATTTCTTCAAAGTTAATCTGTCAGCCCAAAGTGCATGGACTAGTTTTGTGTGCCAAGACTTCTTGTTTTCCTCCAACAGTTTCTTGATTATGTTCACTAAGCTTTTATTGGAAGATTCTGCAAGTCCATTACCTTGAGGGTAATAGGCTGTGGAATGCCCTAGTGTTATCTCGTATTTATGACAGAAGTCAACCATTTTCTTTGATCCAAACGCTGCTGCATTATCTGTGATGATCTTGGTAGGACAGCCAAATCTGGAGAGGATATTGGTTTCTATGAACTTTATAATAACTGAATCATTGGCTTGCCTACAAGGAATGGCTTCTATCCATTTAGTGAAATAGTCTGTGGTAGTAAGGATCCATCTATGCTGGGCAGAAGATGAGGGATGGATTTTACCTATGAAGTCAAGTCCCCACTGTTGAAAAGGAGCTTCAACAGTGATTGGATGCAGAGGAAGGGGTAATAATTTTCTCTTGCCCTCAAACAATTGGCATTTATGGCAAGTAGTTGTCATTTTGTGAACATCAGGAAAAAGGGTGGGCCAATAGAAACCAGCCCTCAAAATTTTGTTGGATGTTGACTTCCAGTACAAATGGCCTCCACACTCTCCTTCATGAAATTCCTGCTTAACCTTCTCTGCATCAAACTCAGGCAAACATTTAAGCAATATACCACTAGCATTTTTCCAATAAAGACACCTATCTACAATGCAATAGTTTACTGCTTTCAGTTTTAAGAACCTTTCCTTTGTTTTCGACAAACCAAGAGGTGTATTTAAATTAAGCAAAACATAAACGATATCAGCATACCAAGGAGAATTCATAAAATGGTTTTCAATAATGGGAGTTGAGAATTCTTCTTGGCTGTCCAAAGCATTAATCATATTAATATCAAGAACTTCAAAATTGGATTCAGCCATTAATCTAGCTAGACCTTGGCCTTTGATGAGTTTGGTGGGTTTTATCTCTAAATCATATTCGAGAATAACAACAATCCACTTACCTCTCTTACCATCTGGGTCCTGTGTTAGAATGTCTTTAACAACTGAATTAGGGACAAAGGCAATGATGTGTGAGTGAAGGATGTATACTCTGAAGTCTTTCAATGCTTTAACCAAAGAAAAAGCTTGCTTTTCCATAATATTATACTTCAAAGGGGCATCCCTCAATGCCTTGCTAAAGAATGCAATAGGCTGCTCTTGTCCTTGTGGATTTTTCTGTAAAAGGACAACAGCAATGGTATGTTCTGATGCAAATGAGAAGATATAAAAATCTTTTTAAAAATCAGGGCTTATGAGAACCGGTGTTTTGGTTAATGCTTGTTTCACCAGCTCAAAGGATGCCTTTGCTTCCAAGGTCCATTTTATCCCTTGCTCCTTCTTCAACATGTTTGTGATATTTCTAAGGAGCTCTGCCAAGTTAGGGATGAACCTTCTCAAAAAGTTAATCTTTCCAATGAAAGACTGCAACTCTTTGATATTTCGAGGATGAGAGATTTGCAATATAGCCTCAATCCTCTTTGGATCTATCTTCATACCCTCTTCTGAAATAATGTGTCCAAGAAGCTTACCTTCTTGGAGACCGAATAGTGTCTTCTTAGGGTTTAAAGATATTCCAAACCTTTTGCACTTCTCGAAAACTTTTCTTAAATGTTCTAAATGTTCTTCATCTGTTTTTTAAAACACAGTGACATCATCTAGATAGATAATGATGAAGAAGCCCAATTCTTCCGAGAATGCTATGTCCATGGCTCTCCGAAAGGTTGCTCCAGCGTTCATTAGACCAAAAGGCATCTTCACATACATGAAAGTGCCCCATGGAGTAGTGAAAGCTGTCTTTAATTGATCAGCAGGGTGAACTAAAATCTGATTATACCCTGAATAGCCATCAAGCAACGAAATCCTTTTAGACCCCACCACCCTCTGTAAAATGTGATCCATTTTTGGTAAAGGGTAGTTGTCTTTTAACGAAGCTTTGTTTAAGTCTCTAAAGTCTATACAAAGCCTGATTTCTCCAGTCTTCTTCCTAACGGACACCAGATTAGATACCCACTCAGAATATCTAATAGGGACAATAATGCCAACATCATACATTTTCATGATCTCCTTCTGAACCAATGGCAACTGGACAGGGTTTATTCTGCGCAGTTTCTGTTTAAATGGTTTTTGGTTTTCTTTAAGAGGGATTTTGTGTTGTATTATTTCAGTGTCATAGGATTTAAGATCTTCATAACTCCATGCAAAAACATCAGAAAATTCTTTGAACAGCTCTATGTATTTGAGTTTAATGTGAGCTGGCAAAGTTTTGGACAGTTTGATCATTTTCGGTTTTTCCTCACTGCCTATATTGCACTCCTCTACTTCAGTCCCTACAGGTTCCAGTTTTGGTTTATTGGCCACATCGTTAAAATCGAACAACTCCTCTAAAGGCGTTAGACCACTTGGCAAATTTTCATCTTTAGAATGCAGAGTTTGTAATTCTTGCGTTTCTAACTCTGCACTTAATTCTGTTTTGCTCCTAAGTTTGCTAGACAATAGGTTAATATTGGCAGGTTGAGGAGACGATTCTTCTTCACCAAGAAAGTTTTCTTCACCGTAGTCTGTATCATAATCTGAATCTGAACTGTGCAGTTCGAACTCATTTCTGAATTGCATGAAGTCTTCTATTTGTTTGTCGTTGTTAAACACTTGCCAATATTTTTCGTTAACAGGCAATTCCGGTCTAAATTTTATCGGAGTTGTGTTGTCTCCAGTCTCATATGGCATTAGACATGTCCTGGCCGCAAAAGCTAAATTGTGGGCCATAATGTTCCTTTTCCTTGGGATGAACCTCAGGTTTGACTCCTCAAATGTTGTCAACAGATCCATGACATCATTCCGATAGGCTCTAAGTCTGGGATGATTCGCATTATACTCCCCATTGACTTGCCTAATGATTAACTCAGAATCCCCGTACACATTAATTCTTCCGGCTCCTAATTTCTTCAAGAGATGCAAGCCTAAGAGAAGGGATTCATATTCTGCTATGTTGTTGGAACACTGAAAGTTTAATTTGCATGAGATGCATTCTGTGTGGTTGTTTTCAATGTTAATGATCCAAACCCCTGCACCAGCATTATTTCTAGTGCATGACCCATCAAAATACATACTCCATAAAGGACTGTCTTCGGTTTCTTCTGTTTGGCGATTGTCATTTTTAACTATGGTGCCTTCTGACTGTTCATGATTAGCAGCACCCAATTGAATTTGTTTTGACTCCTCAAATTCTTCAATAGATCGAGGGATGATGCCAGAAACGTTAGGGGTATTTTCTGAGTTGTTAAGTCCTAAAAAAAATGGACTCATAACCGGTAAATCAAGACCTATGCTTTGTTTACTAATGTTTTCGCATGTGGAAAACTGTTTGGACACTTCTGCGTTATTATACTCTTCTTCCCTGTCGGCCTTTAATTCTGTTAAAGTGACTTGCTCACTAGGAGTTTCATTGTTAAACATGATAAAAGAATCAAGGCCTGTATTGACAGAATATATAGGAGAGTTTCGTGGTCTGTCTTGACTTGTAACCGTGTATTTCATATGAGACTCCCTGTAAAGTCTTCTGGTCTGATTGAAAACCGGGATGGTCGCATATGTCATGTCCATCTGCATAGTCCCCTGTAAATTAGCTCCCTAGGATCTTGATAATAGCATTCCATACTTTGGGGGGACATCAGCCACAACAATTTCCATGAGTAAACATTTGGCTGGAATCTGGGCTAGGTTAACACAAAGGTCTTTGATCAATCCTAGTCATTTTACTCTATTTGAGTCAAAGGAGTATAGGTCTTTGTAGGGTCTGGTAATTTCTAAACCAAGGCTCTCCATCACAGCTTTAGGCATTAAATTATGAGAAGCCCCGGAATCATGCATAGCGTTGTGTAGAATTTTGTCATGAATGTTCAAACTCACATAAAAGGGAGGAATTGGTCCTTCTTGAAACTTCCCTTCAATCTTAGGGCCAAAAATCAACTTTGGTAGGTCGTCACTAAGATTAACTGTATCTCCATTATCCTCTATATTTAAAGCCTTCAAAATTTGGTTCCTATATACATGTTGGGCAGCTAACTCAGTTAATGGAACAGAGATTTTGATCTTTAAGATTTCCTGTTCCAGGCTGAAAGGGGTTTGATTCTTTGAAGCACTTATTTCAACCTTATTAGCTGTCACTCTATCAACAATTAAAGCTTGCTGATTTGTTTTACTTGACACAACTGTTGTAGAAGGAGTACTAGCTGAAGTGTTAGTACTGCTGATGTCTTCACTCTATTTTTCAGAATTTTGAGTGTTTTTCTCCTTATCCTTATCAGAATTAACAACCACTGTTTTGTCTTTTTGTTTGGCTGTTTTGGGTCGGTCATGAAGCCGCTGGGAGAGGATTTGTCGAGGTTTCGTGTTGGGGGTGTTAGGTCTCTCTGTACTCAAGATTGGCAAAGTCCGATCACAGAGTTAACATCATTTCAACCAAATTTTGGATTCTAGGATCTAGCCCTCCTGAATCCGGAGAGGGATCTCTCCAATATGTACAAAGATGGATATTGTATTTGAAGTTTGGGGTGATGATATTAGGCTAGTTATGAAGGTCAAGGGTTTTGTTTGGTTTTCTTGGATGGTTGAACATAGTTGCTGTCTGAGGCGGAAAGATCTATATGCAAATAGGTTCAAAGGTGAGAAGTTGCAAGTAAACCAAATAAGCTTTGATTCTAAAGAAAGGTGATGCCAAGTTTTCAATCCATTGGGCTATGGAGTCATAAGAGAATTTAATTGAAACATCCAGGTTCAAGAGTAATCTATGGGGCAAGTCATCTAGGCCTAAGGATCTCTTTTAAAGTTTGATTTATGGAATGGGGTGATACAAAAAGAAAGGGAATTAACAGATGCAGAACAAAGAGCAGCCCAGGATCTGGTAAGTACTTTGAAACTAGCCAGCCTTTGACCAGGCACTTAAGAAAAACATAGAAGCAAACTAGGATCTGGTAAGTACTTTGAAACTATCCAGCCTTTGATACACTTCTAATAGAACATAGATTAAAAACAAAGGGAAACTTGAAGGCAACCTTTGGAGCAGAAACTAGCGGGCAGGGCTCACCTTTCTCCTCATCTTAGTTCTTCTTTACTTAGTTACTTCCAAGACAATCACCGAGATAACACAGAATGGCCCAAGATCTGATAAGTACTTTGAAACTAGTCAGCTTTTGACACATCCTAAGGGAAACAGACAAATAGTTGAGCAAACAAGAAAGGGACTCGGGGCTAACCTTTGATTTCCTCAATTCATTCCTTACACAACATATATGAAAGTAACATTTAAAAATAACATTCAGCAGTGACGAAAAGATGAGGGAACGCCAGCATCTCTGTGCTTAGACTGAATTAAATCATCTCTAAATAACACAATTAGAAGAAAACATTGGGATAAATATTTTTCAGCCAGAGAAGGTTATTGATATACAGCAAGTCCTAACACTGTTTAAACTGTTGTTTACAGTGGAAAAATGAAACAAATTGAAAACTGAAATAAAATGACAAGTTACAGTGAGAATAACATCACCATCAGCATAGACCAGGATCCCATAAATCAGCTTGTATTGATTGCTTCAAACCGGTTACAATCTTCAAATCCAATGTTTTAATCCATCTCTTTTCACAATATAACCTGTCTGTTACAAGCAGAGCTCCAAGAGCCTATGAAACCACTATTTACAGTCAAGAGTTTTCCACTCAGAAACAGCTACAACACTTCAGCAATTACATTGACAACCAACTAATCCAACCCCTCACTCATCTTCTTCTGGAGTATTTATAGAAGGATGAGGAGGTGAGATCAAATAAAAAGATCTCAAATACAATTAATGCAGAATTAATGTCTTCCTGGCCTGGGAGGCTCGATGAAGAATTTACACAGGTGTTCTACTGCATTTATGCGCTTATACTTATGAAGTAAGCTCGAAGGGAGCTTTTGTTGACCTTTGAGGCTCTGCGTACTGTTAGGGTTACTCTGCAAACATTCTGTCATTAAATCTGGTGCAGTAATAACTTCTTTGGTTGTTCCGAGGCATAATATCTGATCTCGTTCAATAAATTCATCCTCTGATTTAACATTCTGAGGCAATAGGTGGCACTGCGGTGGTTGAGGAATCAATTTGCCTCAAAGTATGGCGGTGGAGGCAACGTCTGATGAACACTTTTAGGTTTTGCTTTAATCTGTGTTCGAAGCTGAGGATTAGGCTTTTGATAACCGTCTTAGCCGTAATCCCTGCCAATCTATCCATAAAACTGCTGCTCTAGTTCATTATGTCTTCAAAATCTGATACACTTCCCTGCGTCGATGTTGACTGCATTCTTCAGGCTTTACAGGGACACGTAGCTACCAAGGCTCATGAAACCTTGTTGATATCTTTATTCTTCACCCTGCAGTCGATTTTCTGGATTAATCAGAAGGTCGGGAGTCATCACCCTCATTATTCAGACTTTCATTAAACACGACGAAAGAACCTTAAAACCTGCAAAATACAAGAAAAATGAGAAAATCCTGCGTTATATGGATAGACTGCATCGGAGGGCGTGCGGGGAAGTGGAGCAATCGGAACCATTGATCGTATGGCAATCAACGGTCGGGAGCGTTTTTGAAAAGTCAGCGAAGAAAACGGTGGACTGTACAATGGAATCGGGGGAGTGAATGTAAGCCGTCGATCTACAGAGATCGACGGCAGAGATCGGCCTTCGAACGCGCCGGGGAAGATTTAACGGGCGAGCAGGAGAGGCGATCAACGACCGTCGGATGGGTGATCCCAGATCCGACGGCGGAGGTGAATCCCGCTACGGGGCCTTGATACGATGATTAACGTGCGGGCAATGGAATTTGTATGGCGGTTTTGGCACTGGGTGGAGAACACGTGTCGGCCAGCGTGTGGAATCGCTAGCCGACGGGAAAAACTGCCATCCGACGTTAAGTGGTGCGGGATGAAATCGTGGTTTTGGAGACGGGTGTGTGGAAAAGGGCGTCCACCAGGCTAGGGGTGCTCCGCACCGTTGATCCGTGGGATGGATCGACGGTCGATTTTTAATATAATTTCTTCAGCGGAGAACTTTACGAAAAATAAAACAAAACCCGACTTTGCGTTTTACAAAGCTTTTTCAGTGTTTTTCGGGCAAAAACAAATTCCAAGAGTTAAGCGCCCAGCGGACTTAGCACACGGTTCTGGCGTCGGGGCATATGGATGGAGTGAAGGCAGGAGCTTAGCCTGTAGGGCTTAAGCCAGCGCTCAGAAAAATAAGCGTTTTTTTATGTTTTTCAATGATTTTGAAAAAAGGGAAAAGGCTCCGATAAGGTAAAAAGTGGGTTTTAACCTTAGGAAATGAGATGAGGGAGGGGATAGGGAATAACATATGGTTTAGTGGGGCTTTTATGGATGAAAGGAAACTTTGAAGAAATGAAGGAAAGATGGAAGAAGGGGAGAGGAAAAGGGAGGAGGATGCAGCAATACTTGACTAGGATTTTCATGGAATATCAGAGGCAGAGAGGAGGAAAGGTATGTAGAACCAACCAGTAGTTTAGGATCTTACCAACAGACTTCAAGTACCAACAATTTTAGGACTGAATTTGTTTCTTGAAGGCTGCAAGGAATATTTAGCCACCAGCTGATATAATTGAAAAATATGGGTGGGCTAACAATGGCTCCACTTGGGGATGGTGCCTTCTTGAAGGCATCAAGAATTCAGACTTGACTTCTCTGGGATGCTGACTGGTGCTTGAACTATTGCTTGCTCTTGCTTTTCCTTGGACAAAATAACATCAGTTTATGAAAAAAAATGGATTTCATCAATACAACTTCTACCTACCCCAATCCTACTGATCTAACATTTTTTCTTCATCAGAGTGCACTTGGATTGGCAAACTCTTTACACAACATTTTATTCTTTTGAAAACAGGAAATCTAATCTATTTCTACTCCTTATTTCTCCCTGAACTCAGATTAAACAGTTGAGCTTAGATGTTTCTCTACCTATTCTACTGTCTGTTGGGATTAAACAGTCCAACAAACTTTGATTCACTAAATTCTACAACAGAAATTTAAAAATAGTCAAGTCAAGATTGAGCTGTTTGACTTGCTATGATCTATGGTATAAAGACAAGCTGCACATAGATTATTGTTTACAGAAAATTTTAAACCAAAACAGAAGGCTAAAGACCTGAAAATTTCTCGTTATGGCCTTCTCTTATCTTTACAGCTCTGTTTTTCCTTTTTGGTGAGCTATCTTTGCTTTTCCTCTGGTTCAAGTTTTGAGCTGCTTAGAACCAGGTTTTTCTCTTTGACTCAGGAATTGGAGTAGTTTTGAGTCATCTCTTTGGAAACTTTGGTTCAGATTTTGAGTTGGTTTGAACCTTAATTTCTACCCTATTCTATCTACTGATAAGCCAAGATTAAACAGTTTGGCAAATCAAATTTGCTATCCTATCAGCAGAAAATTGAAGGCTAATTAGTCAAGATTAAACAATTTGACCAATTAGAAGTGTGTTTCAAGGAGTGGCATTTAAGCTTGCACACTTTCAGATTTATTTTTCTTTTTGGCATGGGGCCTTGCCTTTCTTGTTTTCATTTCTGCCCTCTTTTCTTTCTTTCTTTGTTTTTTGATTTTTGATTTTTCATGACTCTTGAATGCAATGATGGATGAAGTATTTACAATGGAAAAAAGGTAAAAAGTCTTCACAACATCGAATAATTTAAGAAAGATAATGCTTAAGCATCCTGCCATTGACAGGACCCCCAAACAATTCTGTTCCATTCAGCTCTTGTAAGAAGAATGCATTGTTTCCAGCAACTGAATGAATGGAGTAAGGACCAAGCCATAGATTGTCAAATTTACCATGCTTTCCCTTGTCTTCCCTTTTGGAGTCCCATTTTAAAACTTCATCCCCAATCTTGAAATTGCTGGCCTTTGTTCTTCTGTCAAATATCCTCTTGATATTATCTTGCTTCTGTAATGCTTTGTTGTAAACTTCCTCTCTGGTTTGTTGAAGATGAATGGTATGATTTATTCTTCGGATTATGTCATCTTCTTCAGTCTGCAACTCCTGAACTAACTTCATAACTGGTACACCAAGGCTATTAGGAAAAATTGCATCTGTACCATACACAAGATGGAAGGGTGACATACCAATGGACTTCTTCAATGTTAATCTGTCAGCCCAAAGTGCATGATTCAGCTTCATGTGCCAAGACTTCTTGTTGTCCTCCAACAGTTTCTTTATTATGTTCACTAAGCTTTTGTTGGAAGACTCTGCAAGTCCATTACCTTGAGGGTAATAGGCTGTGGAGTGCCCCAATGTTATCTGGTACTTGTGACAGAATTCTACCATTCTCTTTGATCCAAATGCTGCTGCATTATCTGTAATGATCTTGGTAGGACAGCCAAATCTGGAGAGGATGTTGGTTTCCATGAATTTAATGATAACTGAGTCGTTGGCCTGTCTACAAGGAATGGCTTCTATCCACTTAGTGAAATAGTCTGTGGCAGTAAGGATCCACCTATGTTGGGCAGAGGATGGTGGGTGGATTTCTCCTATGAAGTCAAGTCCCCATTGTTGAAAAGGGGCTTCAACAGTAATTGGATGCAGAGGAAGGGGTAGTAATTTTCTCTTGCCCTCGAACAATTGGCATTTATGGCAAGTGGTTGTCATTTTGTGTACATCAGGAAAAAGAGTAGGCCAATAGAAACCAGCCCTCAAAATTTTGTTGGCTGTTGACTTCCAGTACAAATGGCCTCCACACTCTCCTTCATGGAATTCCTACTTAATCCTTTCTGCATCAAACTCAGACAAACATTTAAGCAATATACCACTAGCATTTTTCCAATAAAGACATTTATCAATAATGCAATAGCTTACAGCCTTCAACTTTAGGAACCTTGCCTTTGTTTTGGATAAACCAGGAGGTGTATTTAAATTAAGCAAAACATAAACAATATCGGAGTACCAAGGAGAATTCGCAAAATGATCTTCAACAATGGGAGTTGAGAATTCTTCTTGGTCATCCAAAGCATTAATCATATTAATATCAAGAACTTCACAATTTGATTCGGCCATTAACCTAGCTAGACCTTGACCTTTGATGAGCTTAGTGGGTTTAATCTCTAAATCATATTCAAGAATAACAGCAATCCATTTACCTCTCTTACCATCTGGATCCTGGGTTAGAATGTCTTTTACAACCGAATTTGGGACAAAGACAATGATGTGTGAGTGAAGGATGTATACCCTGAAGTCTTTTAAAGCTTTTACCAAAGAAAAAGCCTGTTTTTCCATAATTTTATACCTCAAAGGGGCATCCCTCAATGCCTTGCTAAAGAATGCAATGGGCTGCTCTTGTCCTTGTGGATTTTTCTGTAGAAGGACAGCAGCTATAGTATGTTCAGATGCAAATGAGAAGATATAAAAATCTTTCGAAAAATCAGGACTTATGAGAACCGGTGCTTTGGTTAACGCTTGTTTCACCAGCTCAAAGGATGTCTTTGCTTCCGAGGTCCATTTTACCCCTTGCTCCTTTTTCAACATGTTCGTGATATCCCTAAGGAGCTCGGCCAAGTTGGGGATGAACCTTCTCAAAAATTTTATCTTTCCAATAAAAGACTGCAACTCTTTGATGTTTCGAGGATGAGAGATTTGCAATATATCCTCAATCCTCATGGTATCTATCTTTATGCCCTGTTCTGAAATGATGTGTCCAAGAAGCTTACCTTCTTGGAGACCAAATAATGTCTTCTTGGGGTTCAAAGATATCCCAAACCTTCTGCACTTCTCGAAAACTTTCCTCAAATGTTCTAAGTGTTCTTCATCTATTTTTGAAAACACAGTTACATCATCCAGATAGATAATGATGAAGAAGCCCAATTCGTCCGAGAATGCTATGTCCATGGCTCTCTGAAAGGTTGCTCCAGCATTCATTAAACCAAAAGGCATTTTCACATACATGAAAGTGCCCCATGGTGTAGTAAAAGCTGTCTTTAATTGATCATCAGGGTGGACTAGGACTTGATTATACCCTGAATAGCCATCGAGCAAAGAAATTCTTTTAGACCCTACCACCCTTTGTAAAATATGATCCATCTTGGGCAATGGGTAGTTGTCCTTTAATGAAGCTTTGTTTAAATTTCTGAAGTCTATACAAAGCCTGATTTCTCCAGTCTTTTTCCTAACTGACACCAGATTAGATACCCACTCAGAATATCTAATAGGGAAAATAATGCCAGCATCGTGCATCTTCATGATTTCTTTCTTAACCAATGGCAACTGGACAGGGTTGATTCTGCGCAGTTTTTGTTTGAATGGTTTTTGGTTTTCTTTAAGAGGGATTTTGTGCTGTATTATTTCAGTGTCATATGATTTAAGATCTTCGTAACTCCATGCAAAAACATCAGAAAACTCTTTAAACAGCTCTAAGTATTTGAGTTTAATGTGAGCTGGTAACGTTTTAGACAGTTTGATCAATATTGGTTTTTCCTTACTGCCTATATTACATTCCTCCACTTCAGTTTCTACAGGTTCCAGTTTTGGTTTGTTGGCCACATCATCAAAATCAAACAGTTCTTCTAGAGGGGCCAAACCCTTGGGCAGACTATCATTACTAGAATGCAGAGTTTCCATTTCTTCTGTTTCAAATTTTGCACTTAATTCTGTTTGGTTTCTAGATATGATAGTCTGAAGGTTTATATCTACCAGCTGTGGAGATGGTTCTTCTTCACCAAGAAAATTTTCTTCACTGCAGTCTGTATCATAGTCTGAATCTGAACTATGGGGTTCAAACTCATTTCTGAATTGCATGAAGTCTTCTATTTTTTTATCTCCATCGAATACCTGCCAATATTTCTTGTTATCTGGGATAGCTGGTCTGAATTTTATATGAGAGGTGTCATCATACAGTATTGGACAGGTTCTAGCAGCAAAGGCTAATTGTGGGCTGCAATGTTTCTTTTTCTTGGGACAAAAGATAAGGTGTACTCCTCAAATGTTTTTAAAAGATCAATGACATCATTCCTGTAGGCCCTAAGTCTGGGGTGATTTGTGTTGTACTCCCCATTGACTTGCCTAATGATTAATTTAGAATCCCCATTGACTTGCCTAATGATTAATTCAGAATCCCCATATACATCGATTCTCTTGGCACCTAATTTTTTCAAAAAATGCAAGCCTAAGAGAAGGGATTCATATTCTGCTATTTTGTTGGAACACTGAAAGTTTAATTTGCAGGAGATACATTATGTATGATTATTTTCAGTGTTAGTGATCCAGACACCTGCACCAGCATTTGTTTTGGTGCATGACCCATCAAAATACATAGTCCAGAGAGGTAGATTTTCAGTTTGGTGTATGGACTTTGTATCATTTGATTCCTCAAGTTTCTCATCGGGTTGAGGACTGTCTTCCTGACTACCAAATTTTAAGTTCAAAGGATTGATGACTTGCAGTTCGAGACCTGTGTTCAGTTTGCTAGGATCTTCAGACACAATAGACTATTTCGGCACTTCAGCGTTGTTTTCCTCCTCTTTCATCTCAGCCATGGATTCTGTTGAAATAATTTGTTCTGTGAGTGCTTCATTATTAAACATGATAAAAGAATCGAGGCTCGTGTTTATAGCATAGAGAGGGGAGTTTTGAGGCCGATCCTGACTTGTTACTGTGTACTGCATGTGGGATTCCCTATAAAGCTTCCTAGTCTGATTGAGAACAGGGATGGTTGCATAGGTCATGTCCATTTGCATAGTCCCCTGTAACTTAGCCCCCCAAGATCGTGATAAAAGCATTCCATACTTTGGGGGGACATCAGCCACAACAACATCCATGACTAAACATTTGGCTGGAATTTGGGCTAAATTAACACAGAGATCTTTAATCAATCCTAGACACTTAACTCTGCTTGAGTCAAAGGAGTATAGATCTTTGTAAGGTCTGGTAATTTCAAGACCCAGGCTTTCCATTACAGCCTTTGGCATTAAATTATGGGAAGCGCCTGAGTCATGCATAGCATTATGCAAAATTTTGTCATGAATGTTTAGGCTTACATAAAAGGGAGGGACAGGACCTTCTTGGAACTTTCCTTCAATCTTTGGACCAAAAATAAGCTCTGGTTGGTCATCATTAAGATTGAGAGTATCTTCGTTATCTCCTAAGTTCAAAGCTTTCAAAATTTTGGACCTATATACATGCTGGGCAGCTAACTCAGTAAAAGGAACAGAGATTTTGATCTTTGAGATTTCCTGTTCTAGGCTGAAAAGGTTTTGATTCTTCTTAGCATTAACTTCAGCCTTGTTTGCTGTCGCTTTATCAGCAATGACAGTTTGCTGATTCAGTTTATCTACAGTTGAAACAGTTGCTTGTCTAGGAGTACTAACCGAGGTGCTAGTACTACTAATGTTTGCACTCTGTTTTTCGATATTTTGAGTGTCTTTCTCTTTACCATTACCAGAATTAACAACCACTGTTTTGTCCTTTTGTTTGATTGTTTTAGACTTGGCTGCAGTGCTGTTTTGAGAAGGTTTGTCAGAGGTCTTATTGTTGGGGGTTTGTTGATTAGATCTACTTATGAGTTCATATTCCCTTAAAGGCTTTATGACAACGTTTTCCATATTTTGATAGTAATTCTGATTATCATCTCTCCTGTCATCACAAGGTGTATAAAGACCTTGTTTTTCATCATAATGAACCTCAAAGTCATCATCATCTACCCCAAATATGTTTATATCATCTTCCTCTGTTATTTGATCTGTTTGTTCAACCTCACTTAAAAAGTTCTGATGAAAGGGAGGAATGACCTGCTGATCATCTTCCCTGGGTCTGTTTGGAGGCTGATTTCTTCTAAGATTTTGATTCTGGTTTTGGTTTCTGTTTTGAGGAGCGTTTTGATTTAGACTTGCTTGTGCTCTCTCTAGAATACTCATTTTCTTCATCATTTCTTCCATCATTCTTTCCATCTTTGAGCTTGAAGTAGAAGGGGTGGATTCCTCTCTAAAAGATACTCTCTTTTCAGCTTTCATCCTCGCTCTCTTCTCCATGAGGTTCACTTCCACATAAAGAGCACCTCTTTGCATATCTTAAAGGGTTGTAAAGACTCTTTCTCTGAGTGAATACGTCATGTCTGGATCAAACCCTTCAGGAAATTTGTTTAAGGCTGATCCCTGAGGAGGTTTCAGTTCAGGGGAAAGTGCATTATACACACTGTTGAATCTGGTACAATAAGCTTGTACACTTTCCCTAGGGTTCCTATGGAGATTGTTATAGTCGGCAAGGACTTGGAGAGGGTTCTTCCTTACTTCCCATTTGTTTAAGAAGGTTTGATGGAAGGCTTGGAGATCGTTAATACTATGGGGGGTTAAACCTTTAAACCATTTTCTCACTTCTCCCCCCAAACTTTGAGCAAACAATCTGATTTTGACAGATTCATTATCAATTTCATTTTTGTCAAAGTAGTCATTCATCTTTTCCACATGTTGAGATGCTGTTATGGTATTATTAGCATCATACAACGGAATTTTGGACTGATAATCTTGTGGAAGATTGACTAATGGTACAGGAAGGACTAAGGGAGCATACCATGCTGCCATGATATGTGGTGGGGGTGGATTTACAGGAGGAGGTGTGGGTTGGAGTGGAGTGGTTTGAACAGTGGATGAAAGATGAACAGAAGTGGATGGAACAACAGTAGATCTCTGAGCTGATCTCGGATAAGAGACACCTAGATTATGTAAGAAATGTAAATCCGGAGGTGTTGATTCTCTATTCCCAAGAGTTTCACTTGTTTCGGGAGAGGGAAGTGTAGGCTCAGAATCTAACTGATCTAAATCACCAAATGACCTAGTTCTGAATGGGTTTAATAAGTCAATTTGTGATTCATGAAGAGCTGAAAGGTTTTCAGGGACTGAATTGGCTATTAGGGGTGGTCTGAAGATAGTTGAGGATTGTATCCTAGGAGACTTCCTAAGAATTCTTTCTGGGTTATCAACTATTTCAAGAGGATCTGGGTCAGGATGGGCTCTAGTGTAAATCTTTTTAGGAGCCACAATGTTTGTATGTTTAGACCCAACTAAATAGGAAAAGTTCAACCAGATATGACAATCTTTAAGAGGTTAACCAATCTGTTTTACGATTTTCAGATCCTACAGCCCTCTAACTGAGTTTGAATGATTTTATAATGATAAGGGTTCTTCCCAGTGGAGTCTTAAGGTCTGTTCAGGATGGTGGAGTCGCCAGGTGGAAGGTTCAGAGTGTTTTCAAAGGAGTACACTGTCCACCACAGTGTTTGTGAAACATTCCTTTTCAAGGATATCTCAAAACACAACAAACTCTAACCAGAGATTGACTGGGAGGGCATTCACCAGATATGTCACCCCTAAAAGAGGATGAGATCCAGAGGCTACCTGGCCCTTTCCAGACTCTGTCTAAGAGTATAAGGTAAAACACATCAAAGACGTATACAAGATATCAAAACTAGTGTTTTACTACCAATCTGAAATGTTTTTGGTATTTTCTGAATTGTTTATATTTGTGGTTTAAAAGAATGTCCTAACTTTGCCTCAAAACTTAGCTATGGTTATGAAACAAAGACAGTCTATCCTTATGGCTAAGCTAGCTGATTTTCCAAGGTTAGATAAAAACTTAAAAGAATCCTAGGATTGACCTAGTTTGTCACTGATTCAATTGATCTTCATCTTAATTACCATTTTCTCGGTAGTGCTTGAAAAGGCTGCTAATGACTCTCAAGGTCTTAGGAAGATTCTGGGTTCGTTCCCTAGTGGAGTCGCCAGAAATGTTAGGGTCTCTGTAACAAGCAATATTGGCAAAGTCCGATCACAGAGTTAACATCATTTCAACCAACTTTGGGATTCTAGGATCTAGCCCTCCTGAATCCGGAGAGGGATCTCTCCAATATGTACAAAGATGGATATTGTCTTTGAAGTTTGGGGTGATGATATTAGGCTAGTTATGAAGGTCAAGGGTTTTGTTTGGTTTTCTTGGATGGTTGAACATAGTTGCTGTCTGAGGCGGAAAGATCTATATGCAAATAGGTTCAAAGGTGAGAAGTTGCAAGCAGAGAGAATAAGCTTCGATTCTAAAGAAAGATGATGGCAAGTTTTCAATCCATTGGGTTATGGAGTCATAAGAGAATTTAATTGAAACATCCAGGTTCAAGAGTAATCTATGGGGCAAGTCATCTAGGCCTAAGGATCTCTTTAAAGTTTGATTTATGCAATAAGATGATGGCAAGTTTTCAATCCATTGGGGTATGGAGTCATAAGAGAATTTAATTGAAACATCTAGGTTCAAGAGTAATCTATGGGGCAAGTCATCTAGGCCTAAGGATCTCTTTAAAGTTTGATTTATGGAATGGGGTGATACAACAAGAAAGGGAATTAACAGATGCAGAACAAAGAGCAGCCCAGGATCTGGTAAGTACTTTGAAACTAGCCAGCCTTTGACCAGGCACTTAAGAAAAACATAGAAGAAAACTAGGATCTGGTAAGTACTTTGAAACTATCCAGCCTTTGATACACTTCTAATAGAACACAGATTAAAAACAAAGGGAAACTTGAAGGCAACCTTTAGAGCAGAAGCTAGTGGGCTGGGACTCACCCTGATCCTCTCCTAGTTCTTCTTTACTTAGTTACTTTCAAGACAATCACCAAGATAACACAGAATGGCCCAAGATCTGATAAGTACTTTGAAACTAGTCAGCTTTTGACACATCCTAAGGGAAACAGACAAATAGTTGAGAAAAAAAGAAAGGGACTCAGGGCTAACCTTTGATTTCCTCAATTCATTCCTTACACAACAAATATGAAAGTAACATTTAAAAATAACATTCAACGGTGACGAAAAGATGAGGGAACGCCAGCATCTCTATGCTTAGACTGAATTAAATCATTTCTAAATAACACAATTAGAAGAAAACATTGGGATAAAGATTTTTCAGCCAGAGAAGGTCACTGATATATAGCAAGTCCTAACACTGTTTAAACTATTCTTTATAGTGGAAAAATGAAACAAATTGAAAACTGAAATAAAATGACAAGTTACAGTGAGAATAACATCACCATCAGCATAGACCAGGATCCCATAAATCAGCTTGTATTGATTGCTTCAAACCGGTTACAATCTTCAAATCCAATGTTTTAATCCTTCTCTTTTCACAATCTAACCTATCTGTTACAAGCAGAGCTCCAAGAGCCTATGAAACCACTATTTACAGTCAAGAGTTTCCACTCAGAAACAGCTACAATACTTCAGAAATTACATTGACAACCAACTAATCCAACCTCTCATTCATCTTCTTCTGGAGTATTTATAGAAGGATGAGGAGGTGAGATCTAATAAAAAGATCCCAAATACAATTAATGCAGAATTAATGTCTTCCTGGCCTGGGAGGCTCGATGAAGAATTTACACAGGTGTTCTACTGCATTTATGCGCTTATACTTATGAAGTAAGCTCGAAGGGAGCTTTTGTTGACATTTGAGGCTCTGCGTACTGTTAGGGTTACTCTGCAAAAATTCTGTCATTAAATCTGGTGCAGTAATAACTTCTTGGTTGTTCCGAGGCATAATATCTAATCTCGTTCAATAAATTCATCCTCTGATTGAGCATTCTGAGGCAATAGGTGGCACTACGGTGGTTGAGGAATCAATTTGCCTCAAAGTATGGCGGTGGAGGCAATCCGTCTGATGAACACTTTTAGGTTTTGCTTTAATCCGTGTTCTGAGCTGGGGATTAGGCTTTTGATAACCGTCTTAGCCGTAATCCCCGCCAATTTATTCATAAAACTGCTGCTCTGGTTCATTCTGTCTTCAAAGCCCGATACTCTTCCTCTGCGTTGTTTCTGCGGGTATTCTTTGCTAAGCAGGGTTGTGTAGGTAGAAAAAGGCATCAGTGCCATTCGAAACACCGATGAAACGTGAAAAATGACCTTGCTGGTGATTTCTACAGAGAAATTTAGACATAGAGGATCGTCACCCTCCTGGTCTAAGAACCCTGTTTAAACCACGAACAAATGACTTTTCCCTGCAAAATACGAGAAAAATGAGAAAATCCTGCGTTATATGGATAGACTGCATCGGAAGGCGTGGAGGAGAAAGGAGCGATCAGAGCCGTTGATCGTATGGCGATCAACGGTCGGGGGTGTTTTGAACAGTCAACGAAGGAAAAGATGGACTGTGCGACGGAATCGGGAGAACAAATGAGAGCCGTCGATCTGCGGAGATCGACGGTGGGGATCGGCTTTCAAACACGTCGAGGAATATTTTAACGGGCGGGCGAGTTCGTTAAAGGGTGAGCAGAAAAGGCGATCAGGGACCGTCGGATGGGAGGGCCCAGATCCGACGGCGGGGGTGAATCCCGCTGCGGGGCCACGGGACAAGGATTAATGTGCGGGCGATGGGATTTGCACGGCAGTTTTGGGGTGAGGTGGAGGACACGTGTCAGCCAGCGGGCGGAATCGCTGGCCGACAGTATAAAACCGCCCCTGGACGAAAGGTGGTGCAGGCTGAAACCGGTGGAACTGGAAAACAGCGCGACGAAGGGGGGTCCACCAGACGAGGGGTATTCCGCTCCGTTGATCTGTGGGGCAGATCGACGGCTGGGAGGACTCGGTGCAGAAGAACACGTGGATTAATATTTCACGCCCAAACCTTATAAAGATGGGTCTTTCGAAGGTTTTGAAGGGAAAAGGGCAGAGCGGGACCACGCCTTGGTTTAGCGCCTTTAGACTTGAGCGGCCGGTCGTGGCGCTCGGGTGTGTGAAGGAAGAAACGAAAAAGGTGCTTAGCCTGAGGGGCTAAAACCTAACACATAGAAATGTATGTTTTTCTATGGTTTTTAACTGATTTTTGCAAAAGGAGAAAGGTTCCGATAGGTTAAGAAGTGGGTTTTTAACCTTAGGAAATGAGATTAATGGAGGAATAAGGAATATAACAGGTTTTGGTGGGGTTTTTATGGATGAAAAGAGACTTGAAGAAATGAAGAAAAGATGGAAGAAGGGGAGAGGGAAAAGGAGGAGGATGCAGCAATTTTTGGCTTGGATTTTCTTGGGGAATCAGAGGCTGGGAAAAAGGCAAAGTATGAAGAACCAACCAGCAGTTTGTGATCTTACTAACAGTCTTCAAGCACCAACAAGTTTCAGGATGGAATTTGTTTCTTGAAGGCTGCAAAGAATATTTAGCCACCAACTGATATAATTGAAAAATATAGGTGGCTAACACGTGGTAAGCGGAAACTAGCTTTTCGAACGCGATACAATATGGTGGCGACACAAAAGCGCAGGTGGTTTGGAAAAACCACCCATTTCGCACAGCTTTGCCAAAACA
The DNA here is from genome assembly GCA_034641835.2 of Pinus albicaulis. Classification (NCBI taxonomy): domain Eukaryota; kingdom Viridiplantae; phylum Streptophyta; class Pinopsida; order Pinales; family Pinaceae; genus Pinus; species Pinus albicaulis. Next base: position 1,007,920,479 of record CM076577.1, on the reverse strand, counting down.
TCAAACGATTACTTTATGAGCGCGGAAATGTATTAGCGCCGTCGGATCTGGATTCAACGAGCGAACAACCACGATGAAAAGGAAAGGTGCGGGGAAAAGGTAAGTTATCGGGTTCACTTTGGGCCATTGATCTTCGGAAACCATCGCTATACCGACATTTAGAGAAAATTCTCGCAATACCGACACTTAGAAAAAGTGTCGCAATTGGAAAAGTGCGACACTATTGCAAAAGTGTCACAAGACCGACGCTTTCCAAAAGTGTCACAATATCAACGCCAGGAAGAACTGTCGCAATTCCGACAAAATGTGGTCCGAAATTTTGAACGTCACGCTTCCGACGTTTTTCTATCGCTCTTCCGACGTTTCTAGAACTGTCGCAATATCGACGGACGTCACAAGACTGACGAAAATGGAAATCGTTCAAAACGTCAGAAGAGCGACGCTTACCGAAAAGGTAAAAGGTAAGTTATCGGGTTCACTTTGGGCCATTGATCTTGGGAAACCGTCGCTATACTGACATTTAGAGAAAAGTCTCGCAATACCGACACTTAGAAAAAGTGTCGCAATTGCGACACTATGCCCCAAAGCGTCGCTAGACGGCTTCCTCCAAACGTCACTATTATATGTTTTACGAAGATATGGTAACTCTCTCTTGTTCTTCTTAGAAATAATTATATATAATTTTTATTTTTTTTTCAAAATAGATTAAAAAAATTATAAGAGAAAAATTATTAATTCATCAATATGTGTGTGTTGTGAGGAATAATTTCATACTTCAACTTAATGGTTCATTATATAATCATGTGAGCATCACCAATGATATATCTTAAAAATCAACTGAAAAGCCATGTGTACAAAATCGATGTATACTCTAGAGAGTGGCTCTCATATCACTATGTAAATTTTTGTATGCTACTTCAACAAAATTATAAGATAAACTGTAATACACAGCATATATGCACCATAACAATTGCCATACAACTAATTTGTTTTAGGATACATGTGGCATTCTAGGGGTAAATTCTATATGATTTGTATATCAATATATTAGGTGTTGGTAAGTTTTGAGTATCTAAGAAATGATAAGGAATATCCATACATCATGATCTTGTAATGTGATTATAAATTGTGCCTATAATTTCGATAAAATGTATAAATGATTTGTTTAAAAAAAATCAACACAATCAACCCTAAACAATGCTCATGATGTGGAATGTCATTGGCGAAACCAAAATTATGGTCACATGTCCCATTTTTATGGTAATGGTGATCATATATATGTTGTAGCGACACTTGATGAGTAATTAAATAAATCTCAGAGTGTGACTCATTGTGCCATATTTTTTTAAAGCATGATTTTTTTTCCTAGTTTTTACTAATTTCTTAACATATTTTATTCATTTGGAAAGCTAATTAATGATGCTTTAAGTAATTAGGACCTAATGAGAGATCATCTTCACATCTTCACTGAAATATATTGGTAATTGTAGTCACTATATTGACCGCACATGCATGCTACTTAAGAAAAATTGAAATATAAACTATAATACACATCTTATATCTGCCATAAATGCCAATTAGTCGACATTAAGAATTGAATGACAGCACTCTTGCGGGTGGGCGAGTGGCTTCCCCTTATGCCACACCCCCATCCCATCACGTTAAACACTACCAACTTCACCCGCATCCCGGTTCTCATGTATGAAAGTTGATGTACCATTGAAAGTTTAATAATTCTATTGAAAGTTTAATAACTATAATAACTATATGTATATATATATATATATTTTAATTTAATGATTAATAATAATTAAATTAAAATTCTTAAAAGACAAAATAAAAGCCTAATAATCATGAACTATTATGATAATTTAAAAATATAGAACTCGGGCTGAACATAGTTACAAAGATACCAAGAAAAGAAGAGTGCATGTGCATGATAAGCTCTTTCTTGACAACCTATGAATGCCATTCTCAATGAAGACTCAAGACTTAACTGGATTGGATTGTGTATCAAAACAGTAGGAATGAATCAAAGTTCAATGAATGAATAACTTGATCGAGAAAATTTATAGGGAAAGGTAACTTGACTATCAATCTACTAAACCTCACTTCCATGATTAAAAAAACACCCCCACCTTCTCAGTGGTCCCATCACGGTCCACCTATTGAAAAACAACCAACAAATATTATTATTTTTTATATTTTTGCATGGCCATTGGACAATGATTTACTATGGTTTTCCTACTAAATTCCAATGGATGATTATTCAAAAATATTGAGAATTAGTTTAGTCTCAAGGCATAGCCAAGAGTCTTATTGGATAATTATAGATTACCTCTCCATTGGATGATTGTACATTTTTCATCTACTTTTTCACGTGAATTTCAGTTGATGCTAGATCTTTTCCTTCTATTTCTTTAGTGAAGCTAAGAGTTAACTTTGATCTTACATTAATAACTATACTTGCATGAATATCCATGCTTTTATACTTCCCCACTATGGTCAATGTTGATGTATGGCCTTGGCCCATTGATCTTACAATTAACTCACTATTCATATTCAATTTTCTCCAGTTTAGCCCAATAAAATAAGGAAAACAGAAAATGAAGTCCTGATTTATCTTTCCAGTGCTCCTACATAATACAAATACTCTTAAAAACCAATTAATATATAAATTGTCTTCATTCACGCTAAAATTAGTTTGAATTTTTATAATGAATCTACTTACAATTAATAGATTACATTTCTCACAGAAAAAGAGATAATTTAGAACTATGATTTCACAATAATAAATTATCGGACTCCCACAGGGCGATGAACTTGGTCGGATGTGACCCTTCTGCAGCAGCTCCTGAATCTGCCTCTTCATTTCATTGTTCTCCAGAATGGAGCACCGATAGATCGGTCCGTTGGGTAGCGGCGCACCTGGGGTCAGATCAATCGGGTGCTTGACTTGACAGTGTAGAGGAACCCCTGTGGGTGAGGTGAAAATGTCCCCGTACTCCTTGTTGAGCCTCAAATTTGTGCTTTCCTTCACCTCATTTTACCTCATTTTCCCTTGTCCATTTCCATTTTAAACCCAATTGATCAATAAAAATAGTTAAAATTACTTCTAGAATGGTTTACATGACTGACTTGTTGAATTTTGTGATTGTTGCCATTGTTAAGCATTTTTACCGGAACTAGCTGCAGAATGCAGGCATTCTGTAGCTAACCGGCGATTCTGCAGCTACCTTTATGTTTGAGCATGTTCCAGGTGGCCTCTTGAGGAAAAACACATATGGGCATGATCCACGTCGTGCCTACATGGTGTGTTGCTCGTCGTGGAAGAGGAAATGAATTCTGGGTACGGTTATGCACGTGTGAACACATTTGTGAAGGAAGACTCCTACTAGGACTGTCACAGTCCAGGTGTCTTTTCTCCTTCACGCAGCCACCTCAAAGACTCCTAAGATGATTTGGATAAGGAAAGACATCATTCCTAAATTATTTTAATTATTGTTACTTGCATTTACTTTATAAACTCTTGAGTAGGCCGAGAGCTTAGTTAGAAATTTTGTGTTAGATTTGCTGCTAGATTTTGTGTAAACTCTGTGTTACGTCTTTGAAGACACAGAGAATTATGTTCAAACTATTGCATCGTTAATGGAGCAGACAAAATTATCTTGAAGGCGTGATTTAATTTGGATTTGAATGCCGTCAAGTGGTAGAGGGCCCCTGCCCCTTGAACGGATTTCTTTTGCGTAAATTAGATAAGTTTTTCCTAGCTGTCTTTACGTTCTGCATATTGAATTAGTAGTTGTTTTGTTTTATATACTGTAGTCGTACTCATTCTAGTTCTTCCATAAGAAGACACTCTTCCAACATACTAAAATGATGAATGTTTAAATGACTATGGTATTGTAGATAGGAGTTAAATTTGTATTTGTTTTTAACTAGCTACTGTAGTCATATTCGTTCCAGTTCTTCCACAAGAAGACACTTTTCCAATAAATTAAAATGATGAATGTTTAATGACTATGGTATTGTAGGATAGGAGTTAAATTTGTATTTGTTTTTAACTAGCTACTGTAGTCATATTCGTTCCAGTTCTTCCACAAGAAGACACTCTTCCAATAGACTAAAATGATGAATGTTTAATGACTATGGTACTGTAGGATAGGAGTTGAATTTGTATTTGCTTTTAACTAGATACTGTAGTTATATTCATTCCAGTTCTTTCACAAGAAGACATTCTTCCAACAGATCATAACAACGAATGATGAATAGCTATAGTATTGTAGGAATTAGTTGTAGTTTTTAGTCTTCACTATCACGGTTGCACTTGTCCTAATCACTCTTCCACAAGAAGAAATTCTTCCAAGACATCCTTAAGAAGTTCAAGATATGACCGTGATGTGACAACTTAGTTTTTCATTTGCTTTCAGTTCATTTGCTTTCAATTGCATACAATTACACAGTCAGAACTGTTCTACCTCTTCCACAAGAAGGAACTTTTCCAAAATATCACTAATGATGAACAAACAGATTGTGTAACTTCATAGAATAATGCATGTTAGTTAGAACGCTCCGGAGTTTCATTTTGCATTTAATTCATGTCCAGCTACTTCGTTTCAAGTTTGATGATGGCTTATAGTTAACATTGTTCTAGTTTAGAAGCATATTAAGCTCATGTTTAAATCAATTCATTGCACCTACATCTCATAGTCACATTGTCATCCTTTGCACAGTAAATCACTTTAGTTGATAGGACTCATAAGACAGCCTTCATTATTTACAAATATCTTTTTGTTCTGAAAACCATCAGTGATCCATAACCTTAGGAGCAGAAGATAACATCATTACAAGGTCTGAAATATCTCTGCAAAATCCATCACCATAAACAGAGCTCTTCCTCAACAGAACTACCCTGAAAAGAAACCAATAACTCTTGGAGTATAGACTCTGACCTTCAATTGAAATTGCAGAATAGAACTAGGAATTAGTCATGAAATAGAAGAGCTTAGAATAGAATGTTGCATCATGATTAATGTCTAACTGTCTAGTTAGAAAACTTGCATATTTAGTGATCATTTCTCAAAGTCTAGTTTGTGTCATTTGTTTAAGAAGTCATCATCAAGCTCTTGTTTCTATTCAGTCATAGTTCAGATGTTGCTTCAGTATTTTTGATTACATTTTCCATTCCATACATTAGGCTCAACTGTGTTTTTGACCACCAATTTCTTTTCATTAGTTTTCTAGGCACTTTCATTGTAAACACAAAACTTCAAAAAGACCAAAAACATCATAAATCAACATAAAAGACCAAAACATCACAAAACACTACACACAACGCACTAGGAAACAAGCACCTAGGTACATATGGTACATTTCACTTCAGCAGTTTACAAATCCTGGTTGACAATTAAATGAACTCAGTTTAGGAGACTAGATTGAGACACAACATTTTGGCGTCGTTGTCGGGGAAGTGAAAACTAGGTAACCTTTGTTTCTTAGCATCCAAAAACAATTTTATGCGTAGGGAGAGAGATTCAAGGGGAAGATTTATAAGCAGCAGAGGCAGAAGTTTGACATCTAGAACACCACTTGTTTCATCTTTATCCAGAGCTAGTACACCTTCAACTCAAACCCATCTTCCATCTTTTACTGATCCTGGACTTCTAGAAGATCTAAGGTCACCTATTCCATTAGAGAAACCTTCCACTTCATCCACTAAACTTGCCATAGAAGAGGATCCAAAAACTTTTGTCGAGGATACAAATTTTTCTACTTCCACAGGAGAGTCAACCATGGCAGAAGAAGGAGGAGGAGGAGTTGTTAATGGAGAACACACATTAATTGGAGGAGGTAGAGGTAGAGGTAGAGGAGAAGGAGGAAGAGGAGGTAGAGGTGCAGATGGAGGAAGAGGTAGAATAGGAAGCTCTTTTGGGTTCCCTATACTTGATGAAGAGACCAATACAACCATGAAAAACATTTCACCTTCTGTCTTTCCGAACTTCTATGGACTTAAAACTGAGGATCCTGAAACTTTCTTATTCGAATTTGAAGTGCTGTGTAGGACTTATGACTACCTTCAAGATGCTCAAAAATTGAAATTATTTCCTTCAACTCTGAAAGGAGCAACATTGAAGTGGTTTATGAGCTTAAACAGTAGTTCCATTAGGACATGGGGAGACATGAAACAAGCATTTCTAGAGAGATACTTGGATTATTGTATGCCGGTTAATCATAAGGAAGAAGTGTTCAAGATGTTACAAAAAGAAGATGAAAACTTAGAAGATTTGTTGGAAAGATTTAAATACAACATAGGAAGGGCACAAATGGAAAACCTAGATCAAGACACTTTAAAATCTCTTTTGTTGAAAACCATTAGGGATGAATGGTTGGATATCCTTAACATGATGGGAAAAGGGGATATATCACAACTCACATTACCTGAAATATCTGAGTTATGTATCAACCTTTCCATAGGGAAATCCAAAACTGTCAAAGGTCCAAGAGATCCTGCTCTTGCAAGAGCAAGTAAATCTGCTTCTGGGACAGTAAGTAGATCAGAAATAGGACACATGCTTGATGATTTTAAATCTGACATCTTAGGGAGTCTTAGTGAACAAATAGACACCCTCAAGATAAAAAACAAGCAAAAGGCTGAATCTGATGCCTTGGCAATCTTTTGTCCCAAATGTAGGAAGAAACATGCCTTGAGAGAGTGTCCTTTAGATGTAAAAGTTGTAGAAACCTGTGTTATTTGTTCTGAGAAACATGAGACCAAGAATTTTCCTTCTCTTCCTGGTCTCAAGGCTGTTTTTCAGGAAGAAAATCCTACAGACTCCACAGAATCTCTTAACTTTGTATCTAGAAGACCTTGGCAGGGATCTCAGACACAGGGATTTCATGATCAAATGTATAATCAACCTCCACCTTGGAATTCTTGGCAGCAATCTTGGCCCCAATTTCAAAATCAATCTCAAGCTTGGGCACAAGGATCACAAGGTCCCTATGGAAGATACTCTCCATATTATCGGTATCCACCATCCTATCCACCATATCCACAATTTTATCCTCAAAATTCTCAACAAAATTTTCCTCAAAATCTTCAACAAAATTTTCAACAGAATTCTCAACAACATCATTTGAACCAACCTCATCAAAATCAACCACTTCCATTACCATTCCCTCAAAAATCCAATCAATTACCAGCTCAGCCCATACCAAACCCCAATAATAAGAACCCCCCGAATACATACATGATAGAAGGACAACAATTTCCAACTTATTTAATTACTCCTCTAGACCTTAGTGATGTTCAACTTAGGTCTGGAAGGATACTTGAGAAGAGGAAACCTTCTGTGATCATACAAGAACAATATAATTCTGAGGAAGACTCCCTACGGGTTAATAAAAGTCTTGAGGAAGAAACATCCTTTCAAGGCCAAAACATTGAAAAACTGAAACAAAAAGATCCAATAAGCCCAACTCCGGTATTAGAGCAACCATCCACATCTACTTCTATACCTCCCTTTCCGGAAAGATTACAAATTGACAAAGGTGTAGAAAAACAAATAATGGTGCCTAATTATGATTTCTTGGATGAATTGAGAAATGTTTGCATTAAAATTCCATTATTGCAAGCCATCAAAGAAATCCCAATTTTAGCCAAAACAATAAAGGAGTTGAGTATGAAGACAACAAGAAAAAGAATAAGAGAAACCAAGAAAATTCAACTAGTAGGAAAAATAGCAGACATTATGATGGGTAAGATTACTATTCCAAAGTACCTTGACCCAGGAAATCCAGTTGTCAAAATTCACATCAATGGAATTGAAATTCAAAACACACTCATTGACTTAGGAGCAGCAATAAATATCATGAGTAGACAAATCATGGACAAGCTGAAACTTCCTAATCTTCTCTTTACACCCACACTATTACAACTAGCAGATAGATCTGTGATCAGACCAGATGGGGTAATAGAAGACATTCCAGTGTCCCTAGACTCTTGGGAGTACCCCGTGGATTTCATGATCCTGACACCCAAGAATAATCTAGGAGGCCATCCTGTCATACTAGGAAGACCTTGGTTGGCTACAGCTGATGCTTTTATTAGTTGTAGGTCCGGTGATATGTATATTTCTGATGGAAGTTCAACAAAGAAATTCACTTTATATCCTCCGGCTAGGACAATTACAGATCTAGATGACACTCAATGGATAGAGGATGAAGAATATTTGCAACCACTCTTCACAATTTCAGAAATTAGTGAAGATAATCAAATTCTGAATACTCTAGAAAATTTTGAATCTTCTCCAGAGCACAAACAAGAATCATTTCAAGAGAGATCCAATATTGAGTTCTTGTCATCTAGACGGATGTCTCTTCATTCTATGGACAAATTTGGCAGTTCTACAAGTGAAATTTTTCCAGGCAAAACCTTGAACATAAACAAAAACCTGGAAAAATCTCAACAAGAAAAGCTAGTCAAAGTATTACAGAGACATTCTTCTGCATATGCATGGGAATACACTGACATGAAAGGGATAAGTCCCAAGACTTGTACTCATCACATCTATATAGAGGAAAATTTCAAACCAATTAGACAACCTCAAAGACGGATGAATCCAAATCTTAGGGAAATTGTCAAGGAAGAACTACAAAAATTGTTAAATGTTAACTTCATTTATCCTATTTCAGATAGTCAGTGGGTTTCCCCTTTAGTAATTGTACCTAAGAAAAATGGAAAATGGAGGGTGTGTGTTGACTATCGAGAACTGAATAAAGCTACTCTTAAAGACCATTTTCCCTTACCTTTCATTGATCAAGTATTAGATACATTAGCAGGTAAAAAGTACTTTTCATTCCTGGATGGATTTAGTGGTTACAATCAAATCCAAGTAGCACTTGAAGACCAAGATAAAACCACATTTACTTGTCCTTGGGGTACCTATGCCTACTGAGTATTGCCATTTGGATTGTGCAATGCACCTGCAACATTCCAAAGGGCAGTATTAGGAATTTTTTCTGATCTGATACATGACTGTGTAGAGGTGTACATGGATGATTTTACAGTTTATGGGGATACATTTGAAGAGGATTTAGAAAACTTGGAAAAGGTCTTAAAAATATGTCAAGAAGCAAACCTTTCTCTTAGTCATGAAAAATGTTTTATGATGTTCACTGAAGGTATTGTTTTAGGACACCACATTTCAGGGGATGGGATTAGAGTAGATGAAGCGAAAGTTGAAGTCATTTCTAACCTATCCATTCCAAGTTGTCAAAGAGATGTAAGAAGTTTTCTAGGATTTACGGGGTACTATCGGAGATTTATAGAAAACTTCACCAAAATAGCATCTCCTCTCTTCAAATTACTCACCAAAGATTGTGAATTTAAGTGGACTTCGGATTGCCAGTTAGCTTTTGAAACCCTGAAAACCAAAATTTCTGAAGCACCTATATTAAGGGGACCTAACTGGAAGTTACCTTTTCATATCTCGACGGATGCTTCCGATACAGCTCTGGGAGCAGTATTGGGACAGAAAGATTTAATTCCCTATGCCATCTATTATATCAGTAAAAATTTGACTCCTGCAGAGTTAAACTATACTGTAACTGAAAAAGAGTTTTTAGTTGTTGTTCATGCCATTAACAAATTTAGACACTATATAACAGGTTATGAAACTTTTATTCACACTGATCATTCTGCCATTAGATATTTAATGAATAAATCAATCACTAATGGTAGAGTTATAAGATGGTTGTTATTATTGCAAGAATTGAACATTACTATTCTAGATAGGCCTGGAAAACAAAACACTGTGGCTGACTTCCTGTCTAGAATTCAAAATATCAAAGATGACACTCCGGTTGAAGATCAATTTCTTGATGAATATCTTTTTGCAATCTCTACTCAAACTCCATGGTTTGCTGATATTGCCAATTATTTAGTTTCAGGAAAATTTCCTTCAATTATGAATGCAAGGGATAAAAGAAAAATCATTAATGATAGTGCAAGGTATTCATGGGTCGCTAATGAGTTGTACAAGACAGGTCCAGATTTGATTATTAGAAGGTGTGTTCGTGAAGATGAGATGCCTGAAATTCTCAAGGCATGTCATGATGAACCTTGTGGCGGACACTTTGCAGATAAGAGGACAGCCTATAAGATCCTTAATTTAGGATATTATTGGCCATCTTTGTTTAAAGATGCAAGGGAGCATGTCAAAAGGTGTGACAGTTGCCAAAGGGTAGGGAAACCTTCTCCTTCAGGTGAGATGCCATTACAACCTCAGGTACACATTGAACCTTTTGAAAAATGGGCCTTGGATTTTGTAGGACCTATTAGTCCTCCATCAAGACAAAATAAATACATATTAGTTTGCATTGATTATGTTACTAAGTGGGTAGAAGCTAAACCATTACTTGTTGCTAATGAATCATCTGTAGTTACTTTTCTTTTTGAGGATATTTTTACTCGTTTTGGTGTCCCAAGGGAAATTGTTACGGATCAAGGAGCTCAATTTACATCAAGGCTAGTGGAGAAAATGATGGAGAGGTACAAAATCAGGCATAGAAAATCTACTCCTTATCATCCACAAGCAAATGGTCAAGTGGAATCTACTAATAAGGTCATTGAAGGAATCCTAACAAAAACTGTTCATTTACATAGAAGAGATTGGGTAGATAGGCTTCCTGAAGCCTTGTGGGCCTATAGAACTACATGGAGAAACACAACATGCCATACTCCTTATGAGCTTGTTTATGGGAAGCAAGTTTTGTTTCCTATAGAGTTCCAAATTCAAACATTCAAGATGGCAGTTCAGCTAGGACTTGATCTAACGGAGGCACAAAAGCATGGACTGGAGAAAATTAATGAATTGGATGAGATCAGACAAGATGCAGTTCAGAAAACAAGTCTAGTCCAACAGCAAAGGGCTAGATGGCATGACAAGTACATCAAAGAGAAGAAATTTAAAGAGGGTGATTGGGCTCTCTTGTTTGATTCAAAATTCAAGGATTTTCAAGGGAAATTTCGGACACATTGGCTTGGGCCATATGAAATTGTTCGAATTTTTGATAATGGGGCAGTAAAAATCAGAACTATAGATGAAGAGGAGGTCACTTTTCTTGTGAATGGCCATAGACTGAAGCTATACCACAAGCCACTCTCAAGAGAAGAGTTTGTCGAGAAGTTCCAAGGAGACAATGATGTGAAGTTAATGAAGAAGAGTCTCTCTTCTTCATCAACTTGATTAAATTTTCTGAAGCATTTCTCTTTTGAAAAAAAAATAAAAATAAAAAAAAATAAAAATAAAAAAAATAAAAAATAAAGGTATAAACATGAAAACCAATCACTGATTGGCATGTTTATACAGAAAAGATAGGGTGAAAATCAGAGTCTCTCTGACACTCTAACTTTTCCCATTTTTGTTTCTAAGCAGATGTTATAAAAATCATAAGTTCAGTGCCATAGTACTTATGATTCATTTCATCTCACTCCATTCACTTATCCATCCATACTTCATCTCATCCATCATTCAAATTTCACTCCATTCCACATCTCATTCATTTCACTCCATCTTCCATTCACTTCATTTTCATGTCAAAACATAGAATTTGATATCTTGCTGCAAATGAATAAAATATGTCATGAATTGCAGTACAACCCTTATGTTCCTTCATTCCATGAACTGAATCCATTTTATTCCATTATCCACTTCATACATATCATAATCCATCATCCATTTTCATCCATTTTCATAACATTTCACCCATCCTCCAGAAACACTTCATTTTCATGATTAAAGTGTTCTACGGGAACATTCTGCAGCTCAGTGAACATTCTGCAGCTGATCAGCCTTTCTGCAGCCCGACAGTCCTTTCGCAGCTATGAACCCTGAAGGCATCAACCAGCAGACATCAGAATTACAACAAAGTGATCCAGTGAATTCATGAATAAAAAATATCAAGAAAATTGTGAAAGATTCCTCCAAAGATGAGCAGAGAAGACAAAGGCTACAAGAACATCAAATAAAGGGCAGAGGTAACAAATTTAAATTACGATGGCACTTCATAAAATTTTAGCATAGTTTAGTTGTGGATTATTCGAAAAGTTGTTTTAATTGTTTTATTGATCAAACACCAAACAAACCCTCTACAGACCTTGTATTAAAATCCTCCAATTCAAATTTTCTATCCGATAGCATTTAAGCGGTGAAACGGCCAAAGCATTTGAATTTCCCACGACTCTTAACCAAGTTATTTAATGATGAAGATTTTTCCTGCCGTCGTAAATCCTCCGCCGTCTCCTCAATCATTAATACAATCCTCCACCTCACTCCACCACTCTATGCCGTGACCATTTGCCATAACTTCATTCCGTAGCCAGTATTCCATTCCGAAGACAGAGGCATCATTATCATCAGGAGCAGATCAGAAGAGGTAAAATTGGAAGTATAACGGTGTGAGAACTCAAAACCACTTGATTCCGTGAACAGATAGCATATCACTGTGAACGAAGTTTGGAGCATTTTTCACTGTCAACACAGAATTGTGGTAGTGATTGAGTTTAAAGTCTGTTATTACCAAAGACAGAGGTGTGGTAGTGATTGGTTTTGAAGTCTGTTGTTACCCGAGACAGAGATGTTGTAGTGTTGAATCTGAAGCATACCATTTGCTATCAGAAACAGAGATTGAGTTTGAAGTCTGTTGTTACTAGAAACAGAAGTGTTTTTCAGTGATTGAGTTTGAAGTCTTTCTGTTACCAAAGACGGAGGTATTGCACAAAAATAAACTTGAAATCATCTACCACTGTCTATCAGAGACATATTAGCTCGAAAATTGAAATTGCTTTCATATCTCTCCAAAGTCCAACAGAAGTACATCAGTCTGAGGTATCGAAGGCATTCTTCATTATCAAACAGAGGCATACCAACCAGATATTTTGAAGCTGTTGCTATTATAAATCAAAGGTATGTCATTCCAAAATTGAAGCCATTTTCATTTAGAGCTTGAAGCCATTTTTATCCGAAAGTAAAAGACATTGTTTTGTGGGTAGAGAAGAGTGTTAATTTGATATTGAAAAAACATCATGGGTTTCATCGTAAGGACTGAGCCTGTGGGATCAAAATATTTAGAAGGTTACCCACAATGCAAGGAGATGTTACAACAAATAGGATGGCTTCAATTCTTGGAAAAATTTAATGGCTTCCATAAGGAAGTCACAAAAACATTTGCCAGATCATTCCAAGGTACTGAAGTTGAAATAGGGGATGTCAAGTTTACTGTTACTGAAGTTTTTATAGCAGAGGCTACAGGATTGTCCAGAACTGGAGAAAGATGGTTTAAAAATAGGGAATTCCACAATGACTCCTGGAAACAAATTTTGAAATCACCAAATATGGATGTTAGTGTGTTCAAGAAAGGAACTCCCAGTACAGCATTGAAAAGCAAATGGAGAAACATACTACTTCTTTTACAAAAATTTGTTACATGTGAGGGTAGATATGGGACATTTTATGTCTACCACATTAGACTAATGTTGCATTTTCTGGGAGAAGATTTGAATTTACCATATTTCTTGTATCAAAGTCTGAAGAAAATGGCTTCCTGTGTTCAGAGAAGAGTTCAGTTTTTAGAGACAACCCTGTATCATCATGGGTTGGTCAAAATTTTGATTGAGCATCATCTATCCAAAACAAATGATACATGGGATGATTTCTTAATAAGAAATCATTTTGAAGAAGCAAAATAACTATCACCTGAACCACAGCCCACAAAGAGAAGTAGGAAATGGAGGACTTCAAAAGGTAAAATTGACAAACCAGTTCAAGAAAGCAGTGAAGAAGTCATTTTGGAGAAGTTGACTCGAATCAAGAGCCAACTAAAGGAAAAGAAGATAATCAAGGAATCTGTTATAGAGAAAGGAGAGGGGTCCTCTCAACTTAGGAGAAGCCACAGATTAAAAGGAAAACCGAAGAAAACATCAATCAAACAAACAGGGGTAATCAATATTGAAGATGAAGAAACATCCATGGAAGAGTATGATGATGAAGATTTTTATGAAGGCACCCCTGAGATTGATCCTGCTCAACAGGAAATCTATGATTATGTGGAAACTTTAGAGAGAACAGCTTCAGAAAGAGAAGAGAGAACCCCTAGTCCTCCACTAACTGAAATTGATATATTAAGGAGGGATAGGTATGAGTTGGAATTATTGAATAGACACATCAAAAATGAGAATGAAATTCTCAAAGATCAATTCAAGCTCAAGACTGACATGAACTCAACCTTATCCCTGCATATAAACAAAGTGGAGAGGACCAATGAAAAGATGAAGACAAGGAACAAAAAGTTGATCAGAACACTCACAAACCTCAGGTTCAAACTTGTGATCAGGAAACCCAGAAGGCCTCTAGCATTCAGACAAAGGAGAAGAAGGGGATTAGATGTCCTTGCAGAAGCCTCGGAATTCATAGGATAATTTGCATGAGGACATGCAAAGAGACAGCAGTGGGGGTATGTTGAGCCTCAAATTTGTGCTTTCCTTCACCTCATTTTACCTCATTCTTCCTTGTCCATTTCTATTTTAAACCCAATTGATCAATAAAAATAGTTAAAATTACTTATAGAATGGTTTACATGACTGACTTGTTGAATTTTGTGATTGTTGCCATTGTTAAGCATTTTGACCGGAACTAGCTGCAGAATGCAGGCATTCCGTAGCTAACCGGCGATTCTGCAACTACCTTTATGTTTGAGTATGTTCCAGGTGGCCTCTTGAGGAAAAACGCATATGGGCATGATCCACGTTGTGCCTACATGGTGTGTTGCTCATCATGGAAGAGGAAATGAATTCTAGGTACGGTTATGCACGTGGGAACACATTTGTGAAGGAAGACTCCTACTAGGACTGTCTCAGTCCAGGTGTCTTTTCTCCTTCACGCAGCCACCTCAAAGACTCCTAAGATGATTTGGATAAGGAAAGACATCATTCCTAAATTATTGTAATTATTGTTATTTGCATTTACTTTATAAACTCTTGAGTAGGCCGAGAGCTTAGTTAGAAATTCTGTGTTAGATTTGTTGCTAGATTTTGTGTAAACTCTGTGTTACGTCTTTGAAGACACAGAGCATTATGTTCAAACTATTGCATCGTTAATGGAGCAGACAAAATTATCTTGAAGGCGTGATTTAATTTGGAGTTGAATGCCGTCAAGTGGTAGAGGGCCCCTGCCCCTTGCACGGATTTCTTTTGCGTAAAATAGATAAGTTTTTCCTAGTTGTCTTTACGTTTTGCATTTGAATTAGTAGTTGTTTTGTTTTATCTACTGTAGTCGTACTCATTCTAGTTCTTCCATAAGAAGACACTCTTCCAATAGACTAAAATGATGAATGTTTAAATGACTATGGTATTTTAGGATAGGAGTTAAATTTGTATTTGTTTTAACTAGCTACTGTAGTCATATTCGTTCCAGTTCTTCCACAAGAAGACACTCTTCCAATAGACTAAAATGATGAATGTTTAATGACTATGGTATTGTAGGATAGGAGTTAAATTTGTATTTGTTTTTTTAACTAGCTACTGTAGTCATATTCGTTCCAGTTCTTCCACAAGAAGACACTCTTCCAATAGACTAAAATGATGAATGTTTAATGACTATGGTACTGTAGGATAGGAGTTGGATTTGTATTTGTTTCAACTAGACACTGTAGTTATATTCATTCCAGTTCTTCCACAAGAAGACATTCTTCCAACATATTATAATGATGAATGATGAATAGCTATAGTGCTGTAGGAATTAGTTGTAGTTTTTAGTCTTCACTATCACAGTTGCACTTGTCCTAATCACTCTTCCACAAGAATAAATTCTTCCAAGACATCCTTAAGAAGTTCAAGATATGACCGTGATGTGACAACTTAGTTTTTCATTTTCTTTCAGTTCATTTGCTTTCAATTGCATACAATTACACAGTCAGAACTGTTCTACCTCTTCCACAAGAAGGAACTTTTCCAAAATATCACTCATGATGAACAAACAGATTGTGTAACTTCATAGAATAATGCATGTTAGTTAGAACGCTCCGGAGTTTCATTTTTCATTTAATTCATGTCCAGCTACTTCGTTTCAAGTTTGATGATGGCTTATAGTTTGACATTGTTCTAGTTCAGAAGCATCTTAAGCTCATGTTTAAATTAATTCATTGCACTTACATCTCATAGTCACATTGTCACCCTTTGCACAGTAGATCACTTTAGTTGATAGGATTCATAAGACAGCCTTCATTATTTACAAATATCTTTTTTTTTCTGAAAACCACCAGTGATCCATAACCTTAGGAACAGAAGATAACATCATTACAAGGTCTGAAATATCACTGCAAATTCCTCACCATAAACAGAGCTCTTCCTCAACAGAACTACCTTGAAAAGAAACCAATAACTCTTTGAGTATAAGCTCTGTGACCTTCAATTTAAATTGCAGAATAGAACTAGGAATTAGTCATGGAATAGATGAGCTTAGAATAGAATGTTACATCATGATTAGTGTCTAACTGTCTAGTTAGAAAACTTGCATATTTAGTGATCATTTCTCAAAGTCTAGTTTGTGTCATTTGTTTAAGAAGTCATCATCAAGCTCTTGTTTCTATTCAGTCATAGTTCAGATGTTGCTTCAGTATTTTTTATTACATTTGCCATTCCATACATTAGGCTCAACTGTGTTTTTGACCACCAATTTCTTTTCATTAGTTTTCTAGGCACTTTCATTGTAAACACAAAACTTCAAAAGACCAAAAACATTATAAATCAACATAAAAGATCAAAACATCACAAAACACTACACACAACGCACTAGGAAACAAGCACCTAGGTACATATGGTACATTTCACTTCAGCAGTTTACAAATCCTGGTTGACAATTAAATGAACTCAGTTTAGGAGACTAGATTGAGACACAACACTCCTCCACAACCTTATCCATTTGTTGTTGTCGTGCAAAGGAGCCTTTTCTGGAGCTTGTGGCCATAGTCTTCTTCTTGCCCTGGGGGCGGATCATCAAGAAAATGAATTTCCTGGTTTGGGAAATGAGCTTATTGCATTGTTTTGCAGTAACCAAAGAGATAGTAGCAGGAGGTGGAACCTCTGGTATCCTGTACAAATTATTTCCCAAAGTAACAATAACAGCACAAGGCCAAGACTCATACACCGCATGATGCTTCCACAAGTATGGTTGTCCTAATAATACATCAGAAACATCAATAGGAACAACGTCGCATAATATCTCATCCATGAAGGGCTTGATGCTATAGGGAAGGCGACACTGCTGGCTGACGCGGAGATCTTGTATGGATGTGGGTGAGCTGTGGTCGGCAAGCCCAATCGCTTCACGACATCTGCCGAAATGAGGTTCTTTTGGCTCCCATTGTCGACAATGAACTGTACCGGGGAGCCCTTTACCCACATCTGGGAGTGGAAGAGATGTTCCTCCTTATGGATCTTTGTAGTGGCAACAGTGGCATTGGGCTCCGCATCAATAATTTGTTTCCCTTTGTCATTCCCCTTGTCAGGTTCTGATTCAGAGTCAGAGCATGCATCTGACTCAGAAGCCCGCATCTCGGCCACCAGCGACTGCTTGGCCCGACACTCACTTGTGTTGCGAGTGGAGCTCTTAATATGGAACTCACACCACTTTCCCGTGTCCTTCTTTGGCTTTGCAGTGTTGTTCTTTCCTTGTGGTTTCGACAGGTTGTCTTGAGTCACCGTGCCTTGGCTCTGTCCTTTGTTCTGTGGTTTGGGAGCACCTTTCCCTTGCTTTTGATTCGCAAATCCAAAGTCTCGCTTCTTCTGTTTGAATTTCTGCTCAATCTTGGCAGCATACCGGTATGCCGTACCAAGCGAGGAGTTGTCGAGGAACTCCATTACCTCCTAAATGTATCTGTGCAGACAACTGCAATAATTTAGCACCAGATGTTTCTCTGAATCTTTGATACCCAACTTGGTGCACAGGGTATGGAATAGATTTGTCAGCTCATGCACATCTTGATCCCTTTTTTGCCGTAGCGTTGTCCATTGTATGTACTTGTCCTCATAGCTCCCCACGGGATAGTATTGTTCCTTGACAGTGTCTCGGAAAGAATTCCAAGTGGGTACGACCGAGAACAAAGAGGGTTCTGTCTCGTCCTTTTTCTCACAGTGGCTTTCTCACCAGTCCTTGACATGGGGGGAAACTTTAAGGAGTGAAAAAATAATCTTCTCCCTATCAGAAAAGTCATGAACCGAGAAATATCCTTATAATAGATTCAACCATCCATCTACGGCATCTGCATCTATTTGACCCTCAAATATGGGAATGCCAAAATTTACTTGTACCTTAAAAGGAGTCACACCTCCAGAGTGGCTGCTAGATGTAGATGCGCCACCAGTGGGCAACCGTTGAAGGATCTGGGAAAAGTTATCCATCATCGCGTTCCTTTGTTTTTCGAGGGCCTCCTTGAGCAATATTTTGATAGGATCTCTTGCTCCCTCATCTTTCTTTTCGTCCCCCATGGGCGTCCGTCGGGGTTTGCGAGGCTGATCTTGCAAAGGTTCCACCAGATTGAGCCCTAACTCCTTATACCCCGACCTCATTGGGGACATGCAAAGAAGGATCGAGAAAAAGCAGACCACTCTGATACCATTGATCCGGATTTATGCAGGAATGCAATAGAATAAACACATAACCATAAATACAGAGATGCAGTGGAAATAACACTTCATTTTATTAATATCAAAGAACTGAAATTTGCTTATAGACAGAATTGAAATAAAACTAGCTAGGGCGTTGGTAGCTATCTCTGAGGAGAGATGAGGCAACTACAGGCCTCTGAACTGAGTTACAATGAGGCTCGAGGGCCTATTTATTATTGAGAAACAATGGAGAACCCTAAACATCCAAAAACCAAACCCTAGGAGATGAAGTGCCAAAACTATGGGCCTCGTTTGGGAAAATTGGTGTTTCAACTTCCCAGGGATGTAACTTTGGCATACTATCTCTGTTTGACGCACATGATACATCATTAGAAAGATCTATCCGAGGACTACAACTTTCGCCACGAATATAATTCCGGAACAAAATGATACATAATGATATTCGCTAGAGGCGCGATGCCCAAAAAACGTCGTTTAGGGCCTCAAAACGGCTCCAGAAGTTCAGGACCCGAAAAACTGCTGAAAATAGTAAGTTGTGCCGAAACTGAAAAATTGAAAGAGAAATTGGTGGGGCCCAAGTGGAATAGGCGGGTGGCCACCAGTGTCCACTTGGATCATTGAGTGAGCCAAAAAAGTAACTTTCCTTACTTTTTTAGTACAACCTTGCAATTGCGAAGAGGACTAGTGTTGCAAAATTATTGGTAAGTGGAAATTAAAGGGCGTAAGAACGTTTTTGAAAAAAATTCAAACGTCAAAATTAAGTCTTCTATCCTTCCTAGCACCTCATGGAAAACGGGAATCCGCAAATTCTAGTCGTCAAATATGTGCAAAATGCCTTATGACGGGCAAAATGGAGGACTGGTCCTATGCTACTACATGAGTTAGGGTTTCATGTGGCAACAGGGAACCTTGTATAGTTTTTCAAGGATAGGAAAGGAGAATATTGTCAGTTAATCATCACATGAAACTTCATCACCATTTGAAAATTGTGTCCTAATTTGAAACAATAATACTACCCAACTATTTCATTATTTAATTTTGATTGTGTAATACAAAAAAATATCCTAGATAACTTAAATAATGTAAGCACTTTTGCAAAAATTTAGTGGAGAGAACCTTCAATTACATTTATTTTGAAGTTCCACTTTCATTTTAAGCCATTTTAATTAGTCTTTCATGGCTATCTAGTAAAAATTTCAACCTCTTGTAGAAATTTGTTTGTCACTTGTATTAGAAATGCAAAAATCAAATGTAAATAAAAATGATTTGAAATGCTAAAATTCAAATGCGCGCTACATAAAAATGATTTTTTTAAAAACTACATTAACGTATGATATCACGCACGCATTCGCCCTCAGCTCTTGCAGAACATCATTCGCCCTCAGCATTCGCCCTCAGCTCTTGCAGAATAGCATTCGCTCTCAGCATTCGCCCTTAGCTCTTGCAGAACAGCATTCGCCCTCAGTTCTTGCAAAATGGTAAGTTCTTACTGCAGGCCCTTCCTCTTGTAGTAGGTTTGACCCTATTTGGGTTTTTTTGGAGCCTCTGAGAATACAAAGGTTGTGATTGATTACGGGGCACTGCCTATATTTGTGGAAATTCTTGCCTCTGGGAATGATAATGTTCGAGAACAGGTAGCACATTCATTTTAGAGGCATAAAATTATTCTTCCCAACTATCTTTATACGTCTGTAATTTTGGAATTTGATTTAAAAAACTACTACCCAACTTTGAGTTCAACTGGTGTTCGTGTAAGGCTGTTTGGGCAACTTTGAGTTCAACTGGTGTTCGTGTAAGGTTGTTTGGGCTTTGGGAAATATTGTTGGAGACTCTGCATCATTTAGGGATCTTGCCCTCAGTCATGGAGCTCCGAGGCAGGTGCTTGCCCAGTTGAATGATACTGCCAGAATTTCAATGATACGAAATGGTACATGGGCTCTGTCAAATTTTTTCCGTGGTAAACCCCAACCACTATTCGAACAGGTAAGCAGAACACATTTTATGCCTCTTCTTCTTAGTTCGCAGATACTGTGGATTTTTTTTTATAGATCTTGGTGCTTGGTAGATTTCGACGTAATATGGACCTAGGCGCTTGTTCATTATAATGACTCTGTCATCAGGTTTTAGAAAATGCTCAGAAATTTGGGTTTCACAAGGGGATTACCCTTGCTTGCAATTATCGATTATCAATCACATTCAAAAAAAGTCTTTCGTAGCATTGTTGAGCTCTTTGTAGGTGAATTTCCAAGGCAATTTCACAATATCTGAACTAAATTTGTTTGTCCTTTTCAATACTCTGCGCTTGTAACAGAACCAGACAAACAATCTAGTGGCCAATGCAACAACAACAACACCTCCTGTTGCAATGCCTACAATTCACCCTCTCTGCATGCATGAATGACTATGGCACCCTCTTTTGTGAACAGGTACTGGAGCTGAAGGTACTGGTTTCCATTAGGATCATGGAATTCAACATCCAAAATAGTATCAAATTCCATTGCAATAGTATTCCCTAGCGAGGGCAATAGTTCATTGAGACCTATTGGACTCATCACCCCCAAATAGCCTCCAAGGCTACCCAGAGTGTGATCATCTGGAGCAATAACAAATGCTCATCCATCCCCAATTGAAACAAGAACAGGACCCACATTGGTTACAGAAAAGGAGAAACAACTTTTGAAAGAAGAAGAAACTTTTGTATTAGGGTCCAGAAATCTAACTGGTCTATTTTACAATGCCCTACCTGCACTTCAAATTGGTACTCCCAACTCCATGCTAAGGCTCACTGTGCCATTCTTGAGATGAGCATCCTAAGCTGAAGTTTGATTCCAAAAAACCCAAGTCCCCTGTTCTATGCCCAAGACCTCTGTTACAACGAGTAGAGTTCTGAGCGAAATACTTCACAATAGGAAGCAAAAGAAACATCACAAAATTGATCTGCTTTAGACTGATAATTTTCTGTGCAAAAATTCAACTGCGGACAGTAAAAACATAATATCAAACACAACCAATCGACAATGGAATTTGAACATGAGGATTTATAACCACAGAAAACCCTCTCCAGGTTAAAAGAATTCGAGAAGGGCTTTAAGATTCTACTAATGAGCGCTTACAACACCATAGCAATTACTGTCACAATGAAATTTGCTGGAAGCAAAGCCCTTGTACAGTTTCTACATTTCCACAGTGGAACCAAGAATCTTGCTATCTCTCATGATCTGGTTCTGTGGTCAAATCCTTTGCTATGGCTGTCTTGTTCTGCTAAACGTGGATCTGTCTTAGCTTTGGCTCTGGTTCTCATTTAGGATCGTGGCTATCTGATCTTGTTGTGGCTTTGACTATACAAACTTGTTCAATAGGAAAATGTTGACTCTGCTATATATAGGAGCTTCAATGGGTGCTCTCAAACAGTTTTTTGGGCAGCTTTTTTGGGCAGTTTTTTGGGCAGCTTTTTTAGTCCTTGGAACTTAGTTCTATCATATTTTCCATCCTATCCCCATTTTTCTACTGAGAAAGACATAACTTCACGATATCAAAATTGACTATTTTTGGCCATTTATCTTTAGTAATGGTACAACCTTAATTTGGTGCATTCGTACAGTATCTGAAGAGCACTCTCAAGTTGTTATTCAATATTTTACCATAACTACTACATTTAACTGCCATGCTCTAATATTTATATCAACCATAAGCATTATTAAGGTAGTTCCACGTTTGTGAAGCAGAAGTAATGCTTCTGACAGCTTCTTATCATAGTGGTACAATTCTGTTCGCAATTTATCTTTTATAAACCTCCAATTTTCCAAACGTAGTAGAGACTACAGTTTGCATCTGAAATTTTGGACAAATTTGTTTAGTATTCTACAGAAAATGCATTAAGAATAAAAAAAGCCCACAATTTGTAAAAAGCCCACAATTTTGTAAAAAACCCACATTTTGTAAAAAGCTCACAATTTGTAAAATGCCCACTTTTATTTTCTTTTTGCTTATATATTGAGCTCCCATTGAGTTCAACAAGTCTTGGGTTTTCTACACCATTGAGAGAGATTTATTATTTTCTTTATATGATAATTTGCATCAATGGAAGAAAACATTGGAGGTGGAAAAAAAATTCAAAAGGGTGAAAGGGGTGATGGTAGAGTTTATTGCCCTTGTAAAAAATGTTGTATGAGAAATAATGTTAGAGTTTTAATAGCAATAGCAACAATGCATTGTAGGAAATATGGGCACATTGATGGTGGATCGAATGACTATCGTCCCATGGTAATTAATTATCTATCTTCATTTTGATTATATAGTAAAATTTTATATTATTTTAATATTTTTTATATGCGCACTAATGTTTAATTATTAATGTTTGTAATTTTCATAAAACCACAGTTGCCCCCCAAATTTTTGCAGATGATCAACCAGCTTCCACAGCAAAATAGTAGTAGATTAGATGATGTTGCACCAGTACAAGAGAATATTGCAGCAAATATTAGTATTGGAAATGATGTTGTACAAGGTGAAGAACATGAAGTGAATGATGAAGGTAATTTTAATGATCCCATGGAGGTAGATCATGATGACAGTAATGAGACAGTTCACATTAATGATGGGACAAATCAAATGCTCCAAGACTTGTATGGTGAGTCAGATGATGATGGTGGAGATAACAGTGGCGGTATTTATGATGTACCTCTGATTGAAAGGTCAAGTGAACGAATTTTTGAACACTCAAATGCAACTCTTCTCTCTGCTACATTGTTGTTGGTGAACTTAAAGGTTATGAATAATTTGTCGAACAGATGTATGACACAACTCCTAAGGTATGAAATATGTATATATGATCACATATATGTAAATGTTGATTATTTTCCCTTTTTTAGTTGTAATAAATGTGTAAAATAATAACTTATATATAAGTTATTATTTTACACATTTATTAAAACTAAAAAAAGGGAAAATAATCAACATTTACATATATGTGATCATATATACATATTGCATACCTTAGGAGTTGTGTCATACATCTGTTCGACAAATTATTCATAACCTTTAAGTTCACTAGCTCTCTGCTATTGTTGCTGGTGAACTTAAAGGTTATGAATAATTTGTCGAACAGATGTATGACACAACTCCTAAGTTATGCAATATGTATATATGATCACATATATGTAAATGTTGATTATTTTCCCTTTTTTAGTTGTAATAAATGTGTAAAATAATAAGTTATATATATATATATATATATCATAGTTATCAAAACCGGTCGGTTAGGACGGCTGCCGGTTGGAACCGGCCTTGCAACCCGGTCAATAACCTATTCTCACCTGTGTTGGCTGGTTAACCGGACCTAACCGGCCGGTTAAGTAAGGAACCGACCAGTTTATGCATAAACCGGTCAATTCCGTACTTAACCGGCCGGTTAGGTGCTCCTCCATGAGTTGCAAATTCCTCAGTGTCTCCTCCATGAGCTGCAAATTCCTCTATTATACTAGCAACAAACTTGTCTAATAACTCATACTCAACACCTTATAGTAGAAAAAATACACATGATGACTGATAAATACAAGGCTGGCTAGCATAAAATCCCTGGCAGCATGCAACTCATCAAGTGTACTTGATGACAATTTCTGTTCTCAAAACAATCAGCGGCAACCTTATTTCACACTCAGCTAGGAACTGTCAGACCCTCTCTCTCTGCTCACACATAGCAGCAGCATAAATACAAAACCTTTCACACAGCATACAAGCAATTTGATCATGGCATCAAGACTGATGCAAATGATCTGACGCCACTCAAGGGACAACAACATACAACCTAATGAAAATGTGACTGGCAATAATAAATTGACCACTAGAAAATTCCCGCTTGGAAATGCACTAAACTAGCTACTGAGTTTTCTGGGTTTTAATGAATCTTTTCAGTGATAAATTTTGTCAAACACATTGTGAGCAGACTGCTAAAGTTGTAATGCTCTCTCAACTTGTTACAAATAGCACTAATAGTGGGTTTCATAAACCAATTCAATACCTCTAAGTGTTGTAGATGTTTTTCTAGAAATTTATTGGCAAGAAAACATAGATAATGAAGAATACAAGATCTTCAAAATGTTGGTATGATATATATATATATATATACTGAACTCAGAATTGTCTTTAAGGCTGATACAATGAATTGACAACAGATCTAAGCAGGGAAAGATTGTATATTATAATATTAACTCAACAATAAAACACAGTGAATAATATAAGAGAAACCTGATACATTACTTCAACATGTTTGCTTATGTATTTTTCGATGATATGTATTGCATTTGCTGCCATTTTGATATATTCACCTTTGCATGGTATATAAATGAGTAAACTTTTCATATTTTGTCTCTATTGGCTTGGAATCATGGTTGCAAATCTTAAAAATAGTTTTTATTTATTTATTTATTTTTTTCATTTTATTAAAAAATAATTATTTAATGTATTTTTTTTAAAACCGGTTCATTGAGATTTGATCGCTATCGGTTAGACCGGTTCCGGTTCGAAACTCGGTTCATTAGCTCCACCGATCCGGTCACCGGTTCCGGTTTTAATAACTATTATATATATATATGATTAATAATCTTTACAAGACACTACTTTTTGTTTCTGTTGTAGATTGTTGGGTGAATATTTGTTACCATCGCCAAATACTTTACCTCAAACATATCGAGATCTACGTGCTATTATGAAACACTTTGGAATGGAATATAACACTATAGATGCATGTCATAAAGATCATATTATATATTATGGAGAACATGTGTTGAAAATAGAATGTCCAAAATGTGCTACTAGTAGATATCGAACAGATCAACTAACCAAAAAGGTGCCTCAAAAGGTTCTTCGTCATATTCCCATAATTCCACGTTTGCAGGAATGCTCAGGTGTAACAGGATAGCACAATTTATGGATTACCATGCAAAGAATAGAAGTGGAGATGGTGTTCTTCGAATGCCTGCAGATGGTTCTGCATTTAGAGAAATCGAGGAAAAATATGTAGATTTTAAAAATGAACCTCGTAATGTCAGGCTTTCATTGGCATCTGATGGTGTTAATCCATTTAGAGAGCTTAGATCTACTTACTCAGTGTGGCCTATTTTCGTTATCAACAATAATATTCCTCCTTGGATGTCAATAAAGAGGGAGTACATAATGTTGACTATGATTATTCCAGGTATTTGATACATTATTTCTTTGAATGTATCATTTTCATTTCTCTCGTTGTTTGAAAAAATATATATTTTATTTATTTACTTATATATACATATATCATGGGAGTAATTATTATGTTCCGTAATTTTGAACAATTAGGTAAGTACCAGGTCAAAGATATGAATGTATATATTGAGCCTCTTATCGATGAGCTAATACAGTTATGGCATGGCATCACTATGTATGACATCACTAAACCAATCAAGCAGAAGAGATTTCAATGTCGTGGAATGCTTGTATGGACAATTCATGATGCCCCGGGACTAACACATGTTTGTGGTATGTAATATTTCATTGCACTTTAATATGATACATAATTATCTAAATTAGATATACCATATTTCATGTTTTAAAAATGATCTCATAGTATATTAATTGTTATTGATCCATCTATTGGAGGTCTTCAAACAAAGGGTAGATTTGCATGTCCAGTTTGTGGCCCTAAGATGAAGTATCGTCATTCACCAGACTTAAAAAATATGGTGTTTGATGAGTTTAGGCACTTCCTTCCTAGTAACCATAAGTATCGTACTACTGAAAAACATATTTTCAATGATAAAGAAGAAACTAGATTAAAACCACGAAGAATGACACCTCAGTTGTGGATGTTGGAATATAACATAATTAATAATCGTCGAGCAGCTGGTACGTAATGTGTGTATATATATATATATATATATATATTATTTGTTTATGTAATGTATGGAATTTTTGTTTTAACTAATGAATTTATTTTATTGTATTTTATAATTAATATTGTTCTGATTTATTTTATTCTTTGATATCAAGGTCATCGTCGCCATGAAGGTACTAATATTGTACTTCCACCTAGAATGAAATGTTATCCTTCTCAATTCGCGAGGTTGCCCTACTATGAGGACCTAAAAATAGCTCATTTGTTTGATACAATGCATGTCGGGAAGAATGTGACAAAAATGTTATGGCGAACCATAGATGGTGCACATGAGAGAGATAAAATTGACAAAATTTGTGCTGACATTGAGAAATCAAATCATGCAATGAAAAGTGTGATCGACGGATCAAATAACAATGGAGGTCGAAATTATAATAATATTCCATGGTTATTAACAGAGCAACAAAGAAATGATGTAAAAGAGGTCGTTAGAAGAATTAAATTTCCAACAGGTTTTGCTTCAAACATAAATAATATCTTAATGAAGAAAGGTGACTTCAGTGGGGTGAAAACACATGATTGGCATACCTTTGTTAAGGTAATTTTTTTGGTATACGTTTTTGTTTGCTATTGCTTGAATACGTATTTTAAATTTTCCTTTTTTCTGTTTAATTTGGAAACCAATAACGATTCATTTTTTATTGTTATAGTATGTTCTACCTGTATCTCTCCCAAACGACTTCGACAACAATGTCAAACAAGTTATATATTGTCTTAGTAAATACATGAGGTAAGTAGTTTTGATTTATACGCAAAATCTAATTGCTACAATTTATTTTTGTACTTGACGAAATGATGTATTAATTTACTTGTAATGAAATATATATTATGTTTCATTGAAATAACCTTGCGTAATGATTTGCAGATGGTTGTCATTGAAAGAAATCCATCAATATGAAATAAAGTATTGGAAGAGAGAAATTCCTCGGCTAATGTGTGAAATGCAAAAGTATCTACCTCCAACATTTTTCAATGCACAAGAAAACTACTTGATACACCAAGTTGAGGAGATTGAAATGTGTGGACCAGTACACACAAGGTCAATGTGGATGGTCGAGAGGCACCTGAAATCCTTGAAGGCTTTGGTTAATCAAAGAGCATGACCTGAGGGTTCTATGGTGGAGGGATATGTGGTATATCAATCCATGGTGTATATTAGTCATTATCTTCCTAAATTAGCTGCGCCAGTCATGAAGACGGTGGATTGCATTTGGGATGTGAACTCCATCAAAAAATTTGAAGAGGAGCACCTGTTGGGAAAAGGTAGAATGAAGAAAGTGAGAGGTAAAAGATTTATTATGTATAATACATATAATGTTTCATTTTTTTACATCATGTATATGATCATTATATTCATTCGGGTTTTATTCTTTCATAGTTTATTAATTAATATAATTTACCATGGTTATAAGTAATATTTATTAATATTGGTGAATTATTGTTTTTTATTCAGGTGCTCAAGATTATGAGGCGCTACTTTTATACATTGCAAACAATCTTGAGTGGACGAGTGAATGGATTGAAACATGTAAAGCACGTAACGACGGTAGGTTATCATGGCAACTACTGTCTGAATTGATTAGAGAAGCGTATCGTAGTGGAGATGGGAACGTTACGGACAGGGAAATCGATTTAGCATATGGTTTGAAAGATAGAAAAGTAAGCAATTAATTCACCTATTTATAATGTGACAAGAAGTTTGATTTTTCAGTTAATTTTCATGTTGTGTAAATTATATGTTTAATTATTAATTGAGAATGCATCTTTTTCATGTTTGGCATATTGCAGTTGAAACACCACAAGGCTATGTGGTGCAATGGTCGTCAATTTTGCGTTAAAAAGTTGGATGATAACAGGAAAACTTCTGATAGTGGGATAACTGTAGTATTCCAGGTCACTAATGTTTCCTCCAGGAGTGACAGACATCCTCGAGAATCTGAAAATAGATATTATGGGTTCTTAGATGATATAGTTGAGTGTGACTTTAATTCCTTCAAAATAGTTTTGTTCGACATCAAATGGTATAGGCTACAAATGAATGTACGTGATGATGATAGAAAAATTACTCAACATGACAATGGATTTCCAATGGTTAAAACATCGCAATTTGAAGCAGGAAAAGATTGCTATGTTTTTCCAAGCCAATGCGAACAAGTCTTTTACTCAGAGGTTCCAAGTGAGAAGGAATGGTCATTTGCTATTAGATATGATCCAAGAGGAAGGCCAGTAGAGTATACTGTAGAGGAAGAAGATGATATTGATCAAGAAGAAGATGATGCAGTGGCAGATGAGCAGGAAGATGCATGGATAGACGAAGAAGATATCTTAGAAGATGAACCAGGCATAGGAGATGAGGTAAAAATTATTGATGATGATGTCGATGAGGATATTATTGAAAATGACATAATTGATGATGATGATGACATGGTTGATCATTTCAACACCGTTTCTGAATCATATGTTGATATAGATGTCGATTAGTTGGATGAAGATCAAGAATATACAGAAGAATATTGATACAGATGTTATGTTCGAGTATGAGCTGGTATGTTATAACTTTGTATTTTAATATGTGGGAATTATTGTCTGTTGGGAAAAATACTGAGAGGGGGGGTGAATCAGTATTTAGGGCTGACTGAAAACTTTTCACCAGAGATCTTATTATGCTGTTAATTCTTTACTTGGATTATTGCATCATTCTTTTAGTAAACATGTGAAAAGAAATAATAGAATAAGCCATTACACAAAAGGAACACATATGAACACCAGTATTTAAGGTGGAAACCCAATTTGGGAGAAAACCACCGCTACTGTCATCTCAGTCTTCAATATTTATTATAAAGAAAACATCTTACAATTTTGTGCTGGCGCAGACTCATACCAGCACGCAGGCACCAACCTGCAGAAGGCTTCAACCTTCTCTCGTTCTCCAGCCTCTCCTGGAAGGGAGCTTCGACCCCCTGATTTAACACCAGCTTGAACTGGCAGAAAACTTCCACTTCTATGTAGAAGACTTCAACCCTTAGATCCACCGAATTTCTTCAATTTCTTCACCAAACTTGCATCAGATCTTTATTATTTCTTTGTTGATCTTCCTAGAGCTTTTTCATTTCCTCGATCAACTCCATAGGTGCATCATGGATTCAGCGTTATCAGACAACAGAGTTCGATCATGCAGATCTCATAAAGAGATTTTTATTTACAATTCCTCTGCATGCACACCTCGTACTATGATTCTCATCACCTTATATAGTTTTCGCCTTTATTGAAACCATGGGTCAAAACCATTCAATTGCTAATGGTATTATTAAAATTCGAACCAATCCAAATTGAAATCCTGATCTTTGTTGTTCCATGCTCGAATTTTCCCAAAGGTAATCTCTATCTCCGCCAAATAATACTATAGCCAAGGTAAAGTACCAATAGCGTGCCGCTGATGGTTTCCTTTCTTTTATTTATCAAATTCGTGGAATTTGATAAATAAATATTATTCACAACCTTTGGCAATTAAATATATAATAGAACTTTATAGTAATAACCAGCACTTTTATCAAAAGGCTTTTAAATAGACCTTTGGTTCCGGCCCCACATACATAATCGACGGCCCAATCAACATAATTTAAAAAACTGGGGCCCATCGCTTACGATCGTTTCCATCCGACGGCGGAGAACACATCGCTCGGCATCAGATGATCTGATGGATATCATTCGTTGATGATGCATGGATGATAACGCGCGATGGCGCGCCGTACCTTGGGTAACTTTCGCGCATCTATAGCAAATGAACACCGTCCGATGACCCCTTCCCAGATCAACGGTGCTTATCAATATCGTTGGGCATCCTGGGTCGAGCAATAACGCGCAATGGTGCGCAGTGACAAGCGTTTTTGTGGAGTCGTACAAGGACGCGTGTCACGCGTTCTATGGAATCGCTCCCATACCTCTTGAAAA
This sequence comes from Pinus albicaulis, assembly GCA_034641835.2. Classification (NCBI taxonomy): domain Eukaryota; kingdom Viridiplantae; phylum Streptophyta; class Pinopsida; order Pinales; family Pinaceae; genus Pinus; species Pinus albicaulis. The sequence goes on along the minus strand of CM076577.1, from coordinate 1,007,889,916 downwards.
CTGCTTGCCCGTCGAAGGTGGTGCGATAGAAACCACAAACCACCTTTACTGTTTTCTCGGTCACGGTTCCGCTCTTCCATGCAGGGTTCCATCGCACTTCCGTTTGTTATGTTCCACCTCTTTCCTTCCATGTTCCGTTCATGATTCCAAAGGTTTAGTCCGTGTTCCACTGAAAGTTCAATGCCAAATACTCTGTTTTAGTTATTTCGCGTTATAACTGGTTTGCTCTCGCTCCTCGTTCCTTTCTCCATGAAAGCCAGTCAGCTCCTTACTAATAGAGTAGACCCTTCCATCATATATTTAACGAATATATATAACTCCACTGTCTACGAGTTTGGATACACTATCAACCGTATTAACATCGGTTCCTCGATCAACATACAGAGCACAGGGTTTCTTACGGATGTCAATTATCCTTCATCAGGATGCATACATATGTTCACACATGAATTAACTCGTCCTTATTTATATCGATTCTCCATTAAATACCGAGCTTGCCATCAAGGACAATCATATAATAGGATACAGGAAACATATTGCCAACATTGTCTTTAAATAATTTACTAATTATGCGGGTTTGTTGCATGTTGTTTATTATTTCAAACCAATAAATAATGGCCTTACTATTGTTTATTATTTCGCAAGATTCGCAGGATTCATTTGATTCTATGGTCAGGTCTCTGAAAAAACCAATTAAACACTTAAATAGTCAAGATCTGGAAGACAGGCTTTACCCCCACCATAAATTGCTAAAAAACCGGCCTTCAGTTCAGCTTGCTGTGCTGAAGACGAGGGTGGATTTGCATGATCAGTTGAATGAAAATGAATCAGATATTCAGGATGCTTTTGAGGGCGGATCCATAATCCCCATAGATGAAGATCCCATTGCTGCATAATTTCTGTCTGCGTTGAAGCACAAGTATAGTGTTGTATCGGAATACAAATTAGAGGACAACTATACCAAGTCTAAATCAACTGAATCCAGTTCTAGTGCTCTTGAACTTACCAAATTAAAGCCAGAAGCAGGATTTACAATCTCTAATGGGAACGGGTATGGTAGTTCCAATATTGGATTGGATGTCCGGAGCTCTGCAATAGGCACTGGACCTAATCGTAATGAACCCCAACTAATTCAATGTGATGAAAATATGGACTTTGATGATGATCAGGAAAACAAGCCAGAGCATTTTGGCAATATTGAAGAAACTGAAGAGGTTTCCTGTGAGCGATTGAATCAACTCGGCCATAAGACATCTACTGCAGGCTGGTTTGTATCAGATGGAGAATCGGTTTTGCTTTCCCATGATGATGGATGCTGCTCTTTTCACGATATAGCAAATTCAGAGGTGTGGAGGTTTTAATTATTGTACTTAATTTTGGGGTTTATGTGTGTTATAATTTATACATTTTGGGATTTTCTATTAGAAATAGGGAAAAGCCTAGGGGTTAGATTATTCTCATGGTTTAAATTTCTATATTTGAAATAAAATTCACCAATTTCTGTTTAAAAAAATGATTTGCCTAATATTTGATGTAGTTTAAATAAGATGTAGTTCATTTCAAAGACTGTTGAAATTTTCTAGAAACTATGATTGGGATTTCAAGAATATTTATGCACTCTTTAAATTTTCCCTTAACATAAAGGGTAGTTGATGTATGAGTAATACTCAATTTTTTTATTTTCCAATCTCCAGGAGAAGGCTGAATATAAAGCTCCATATGGGCTTACCCCAAACATGTGGGGTGATTGCTGTTTGATCAGAGTAGCTGGTTCAGATGGTCGCTCTGGTAAATATGTTGTGGCAGCATCTGCAGGTTGTACATTGGACTCAGGTTTCTGTTCATGGGACTTTTATAATAAATAAATTATGGCATTCCATACTGAATCAGAGGCCTTCACTTCAACGTCCAGTACCATCTCTCCAGTTTTGGCAGAGACGGATGTCTCGGGGAGAAATTTTGGCTTTGCAAATGTTGTCCCAGAGAATCAACATTGGTGGTACAGGCCATGTGGGCCTCTTATGGTATCTACTGCCAGTGCCCAAAAGACAGTTAATATTTATGATATTCGTGATGGAGATCCTGTGATTTCAATGTGTTTGTTTTGAAAGTTTAGGTTTCATAGTAAATCATCAATGGTTGCAGTTCTCTTCTCCAACACGATGAAAATAAAATTCTTAGCTTTGGAGTCTGAAGCCCGAGTCACAACTTGGAAGTTGGTAAGGAAAATTATCAGGGTTGTTGCCAGTTGGCTTGGAGTTCGCAGCCTAATTAATTTTCTTTAATGCATTTCCTTCAATGCTGCGCCAGTTGTCACTGGCCAGCAACCTTTACAATAAAATTTATTAGACCCGTCACACTACGAGGAAAATTTGACGTGATCACTGATCATTGATTTCTTATTGTGATAACAAATATTGGAGATTTACTGTCCTGTTTTAAAGTTTCCTTTTTTTTTTTAAATTGAAACCGCCGTCGGCATACCGACGCCTTGTAAGCGTCGCTCTTCTAACGTTTTGAATGATTTCCATTTTCGTCGGTCTTGTGACGTCCGTCAATATTGCGACAGTTCTAGAAACGTCGGAAGAGCGACAGAAAAAAGAGGTCGGAAAGGCGACGTTCAAAATTTTGGACCACATTTCGTCGGAATTGCGATAGTTCTTCCTAGCGTCGATATTGTGATGCTTCTGGAAAGCGTCGGTCTTGTGACACTTTTGCAATACGTCGGTCTTCTGACACTTTTGTACGATGTCGGAAATGCGACAGTTTAGACACGTCGGAAGAGCGACAGTATAAATACGTCGGAAGAGTGACGTTCAAAACGTCGGACGACATTTCGTCGGAATGGCGAGACTTTACAAATGTCGAAAGAGCGACGTTAAAAACGTCGGACCAAATTTCGTCGGAATGGCGACACTTTACAAATGTCGGTTTGGGAAACGTCGGAAGAGCGACGCATGTTTGGAAGCGATGGGGAAGTGTCGGTAGTGCGACACTTTGTAAAGGCGTCGGAATTGCGACCGCACGACAAACCACGTTTTTCCCGGCCTCGAACTGTCACTCTTGCGACGTCTGTGTGTCGGAATAGCGACGATTTGGCCATCAAAAATTGTGCCAAATTTTCTAGTGAGTGTTTTACTACCAACCTGACCAAAGATTGAAGGCTTCTGAGGCTCAAATGATGTAGTAAGATGAAAAATACTTAGAATGTCCCCAGCGGAGTCGCCATTATGTTGGGGTTCCCATTTTTTGGCCAGGTTGGCAAGACCAAAAGATGAGACAACATAAAACCACTTTCATACCTAAGGATCTAGCCCTCCTAGGTCTAGAGAGGGATCTCTCTATGATTGTCAAAGGTATATGATTTTGAAGCTCAGTGTTAAAACGTTATGCTAGTTATAAGGCTCAAGGTTTGTTTGATAGTTTGTTTGGTTGCTGGTAATCAGGAAATAAGGCCCCAATATAAGGCAAGGATGAGCAAAGAGACTTTAGGTAGAGGCAAAGTATCCCAGGAAGCATCAAAACCATTGGGCAATGGAGTTAGGAAAGGATTTTCTTTCTAATCAGTATGCAGGCTTTCAATTGTGCTAGTCATCTAAAACATTGGATCTTAAAGATGATAGTGTGGTATGGAATGATAGGAGAGGAGGAAACAACACAGATTAGAACACAAAGTTAAAGACCTGAGATCAAAGAGAGACTTTGAACTCTCAATGCTTCGGCCTCCAACTTGAGGGATCTTAGAAAGGCCAGTTGGTTGCACAAGGATCCTAGTGGACAGGGCTAACTCTAATCCCCAGTGTTCCCAAATATTCCATCTAAATCCTAACAAGAAAATTTAAGAACAGATTCATTTAATTCATACATCAGAGAGCAGGCAATAACATCCACTACACTGGTTAAATTTACTGAAATCAACTCTTAGACAACGCATTTAGTAGAAAACATCGAAGGCAGGGAGAGCAGCAACATAGGGTACCTAACAAGGGTAAATCCTATGCCAAATTTCTGATGCGTGCCAGAAGAAATGTAATGAAATGAAAGCAAGTCAATCACAAATACAAAGATATAAAAACATCACCGCTGCTTTAGATCAGGATCCAAAGAAATGTGCTTGTCATATTAAAAAGCAACACCAATCAAGTACAACATTACCAATAGCTGGAAACTTAGCCTGAAATCATCCTCCACAGCCTGTCTTACTACTTTACATAGAGACTATGTCTCAAAAGAAACTGCTTGCAATTATCTGATAACTAATCAAAAACCTTTACAATATTTTCTCATGAGTTTTTATAGCTAAAGAGAGTAGAGGAGGTAGGTGAAAAAATAAATGAAGCATTAAAACTCAAAAAAGAAAGAGAGCCGAAGCCCATCTTGTTCTAAACTTTGTGCATTTATTTCTGGCGCTCTTTGGACGAAAAAATGATCTTCTTCAGATTTTCATTTACTCCAGGTATGTCTCTGGTGTACTTTGGCTGCAGTACTCTGTAGCACTTTTGGTGAATAAACAAAAAGTAAATAAATGATGCTAGGGTCTGCCATACTGCGAAACAAATTCTTCTGATAGCATAGGACCGTTATCAGGGGGAAAATATTCATTTGGACACAATGTGGACTGAAACTATAATGTGTACCGTGTCCCTGTTCAGAAAAAAATTCTGCTGATTGGAAAACCCAATATGCATTAATTTCTGTGGGTTGTACCCTATGTTGATTCATGGGGTCTTTGATTCGAGTTCCTTGCCTTTGAAATACTAGATTAGGGCTTAAGATCTTCATTGATGTTCATAAAAACTCCCTAACTTCTGTGCTGATACTCTTTGCCGCTCCTAACTGTCCCTGTCAGTGGAAAATCAAGCTTTAATGGCGCCGAAGAGATTTTGTAGAGTATGAACTCTGTCCTTTGATAAAAATTATGTTGCAAACACTTTTCCGGACATCTCCTGTAAGATTAGGCTCTGAATGCAACTTCTTTGTGGCCTGTGCCATCACCACAGTGCATATAAAACATGTCGGTTTTCCGTTTTCCTTGTAACCCTTCAAAACACGAAAACTGTTAAGAAAAACACGTATGGAGGTGGTGTATGCAACGGGGACAACGAGGATGACTGTGTAGACAGGTGGGATGGCGAAAAAATGCAGCGCGCAGTAGAAAAAATATCATGGTGAAAGGTTGGAAGATTGTGGTAGAGTTTGAACGAAAACCTTAAAGACTCGACCTTGGGATGAATATAATAGGAGGATAGGTGAATATGACAACTACGTGAGAAGGGGTGATGTGGCAGTACGGGGTTTAACTGACGGTCATGCATTAGTCTGAGCCGTCCGATCTCCATCGGAAATCGACGGTGGGAGGCACGTCGGGACATGGTGGACAGTGGGCCATGGGTCCATTTGACTTGAATTAATTCGCTAGCAAATTTGTGGAGCGATGACCGTTGGATGGGCGATGGGAGATTGGATGGTGCACAGCGATATCACGCCGGGGAAAATGCCAAAGGATAACGCGTGATGGGGGAGGTGGTTTATGAACAGTGTCAGAGCCACGTGCCGGACAATGTATGGAATCGCTCCGAAAAATAAAATACCGCCCTCCGCCCAACGGCGGTGCGATAGAAACCAGGCGATTTTGAACTAGGGATGCTGCGGGAGTGGGGACCACTAGGACGGGTGTGTTGTGGGCCGTTGGATCGGCAGGCGGATCAGACGGTTGATAGCGCGGTCTTGGCGCCAGGTCCTCTGGGGAGCAGAGGTTAAGGGGGCTGGCCCAAAAGGAGTTGAACCCAAATATATGGAGAATATGGTTTCTGGCTCATTTTTAATGAAATTTACGGCCAGTGAAGGATAATGATAGAGGGAATATGGGTTTATTTGGCCATACAAAGGGTGTAGGAATGATTTAAGAGGGTATGGGTATGATTTATAAGGGTTAAAGGGGAATTTTGACAAGGGGAAAGGAAGGGTTAAAAAAATGGGTAGAATGGGACATTTTGCAGAGGTACAAGGGTCAATAAAAAGGCCTTTTGGAGCAGAATTTTACAATTAGTGAGGCCCTTTAGAATGGATCAGCAGAGGAGAATAACCAAAGGCCCGAGGGCGTGAGAGAGCTTTCAAGGATGATGTGTCTTCAGGGGAGATGCATTCCTTGAAGCTCAACAGCAATCTGTCCCCCTGCTTGTTTGTCAAGAAATTTATAGGGGGCTAACACCACCCAAACAAATCCAACGCCAATCCTTGGATAATGCAAATAACAACCAAAACAATTTTTCACGACCAAGTCTGAACTGCGCAAAAATACCGAAAGTGTAATAAATTGCCTTGAGAAGCATAATGTTTTTGTTTGTTTCAACTTCATGTTAGTTACTTCCCACTTCCTCTTCGCAGCTCCCTATACCATATTCGCTATTTTAGGATTCGACATCTACATCAGCATTACAAGCCGACTTTGTGCCAATTCAGATTGGGAGTTGTCTATGGACGCAACAGAATAGTTAGGACCGCAGTTGTTTTGCCGAAATCTGGCAAATTTTTTTTTTTAAATCAGGTAGTTGGAGTGTTTGAATTACATTTTTTGATGAAATGTTAATTTAAACTGCCCCTGTACTCAACCGCTTTCTATTTTGTGTTTAAATGACTCTGCCACTGGCCGCTTACTATTTTTTAATTTCATGGTTTAAACACGGTACCACAGGGTTTCTATTTTTTGATTGAAGAGCTCTGTCACAACGTCGTTTCCATTTGCATTGAACAGTTAAGTTCGGAGTTTGAAAACCTTACAGTCCTTCCTTGCATAAGTGAAAACAAAGGTTTTTTATTCACGCCAGTTCTTTTGTTTAAAAAATTTCAACAGGACATGTGGAGAAATCTCACTGGATCGCATAGTTTTGGAGTCGATTCGCAATGCTAAATTTCAGACCCGAATTTTTAATTAGCCACAATGCATAAAGGTTTCGGGTTTTATTTTGGGCCGTCTGCGAACCTCAATTCCAGACCCGAATACCTTATAAACTGCAGTCAATAAAATTTTCGGATCACACTTCCGCCCTACGTCAGCACTCATTTTTGTAATGCGAACTTTTTATGCAATTCGGTTTAACAACTTTGAAGTCCAGGCGGAAGGCTTGGTATTATGGTTTGTTAAGGTTTTGTTTTAAATGTTTTGTTATGTTTTATGTTATCGCGTGACTTAGGTTTTGTAATAGTTGATATATATATGATTTAACATATATTAAATCATATGCACCATTTGTATAGTGGGGCCCGGGAGGCTTTTAAAATAGGTTTATTTAATTTTTGTTATAGGTTGTATGTTGGTTCAAATGTACAGTGCCACATATATAAAGCTTGAAGACTCTTATGTGAAAAAGGTAATTTTTGCATAGTAGTGCGTAATGTAATTTCAAATACACAACAATGTATTGAAAAACAGAGCATAGAGCCCGAAGGCTATTGTAGAAAACCAGAGTGTATTTTCTGTTGTGTGTGGCTAAGTGTGAAGCCTGAAGGAAAACCAAAACAGAGTTTTTATGCACTGTGTTTATAGCAGTCCATTTTGTAATCCCTCTGAGGAGGAAGTTCAAATTTTTGTAATAGATTTCTACAGTTAATGGAATAGAAGTGTTGTTGTGTGCAAACTCTGTCTACTAGAAAGCACATTTTTTTTATTCTCTGTGTTTTGTTCTGGAATTCTTAGAAATTCCAACATGGTATCCGAGCTAATCCAGGCTCTTTGAAGGTGTCAAAGAAGCTGAAGGAAGGATTTTTTGTTGCAGCAACTTCTCCAGCAGAGTGAAGGCTCAGTCAAAAGAATCCAAGGTATTCTCAAAACAGAGTTTTGTGTTACTGTTTGGAGATAGTCAGTTTATTTTAAAAAAAATTCACAGTCAACATTTAAAGCATAGTTCAGAGTGTTAGGCATGGCAGGAGCCAACACAAGCATGAGTATTGGTAATGCTCAGCTCCCACAATTTAATGGGAAAAATTATGATTATTGGGCAATCACTATGAGAGCCTTGTTTTCCTCTCAAGACTTATGGGAACTTGTTGAGGATGTTTTTGAAGAGCCAGTAGATGAAAATGAGTTTAATGCCTTAACACAAGCAGAGAAGGACTTGTTGAAGAGAAATAAGAAGAAGGACTCTAAAGCCCTCTTCTATTTGTATCAAGTATTACATGAGAGTGTGTTTCCAAGGATATCAGTAGCTAAGAGATCCAAAGAAGCATAGGAAACTCTCAAGACAGCCTATCAAGGCATGGAGAAAGTGAAGATAGAAAAACTACAATTGCTGAGGAGAGATTTTGAGACTCTCTACATGAAGGAGTCTAATAACATAGACTCATTCTTCACACATGTGATTGGTATGGTCGCACAGATAAGGTCTCATGGAGAGACACTTGAAGAAATAAGGATTGTGGAGAAAATTTTGAGGAGCTTACCCTCAAGGTTTGATGTTACAGTCACCACCATAGAAGAGACAAAGGATCTCTCAAAATTTTCATTGGATGAGCTTCATGCATCACTGATGACACGTGAACAGAGATTGGGTAGAAATGAGAACTCATCTTTGGAGCATGCCTTCAAGACCCAAATGTCCTTTGGAAGAGGAAGAGGTCAAGGCAGATGAAACAAGAGAGGAAGAGGCAGAAGCCAAAGCAGAGGAGGAAGAAACAGCCCAGCAAATGCTCAAGGAAGGGGCAACAATCAAAATCAGAACCAAGGCCAAAGCAGCAACCAACAAAGTGGACAACAACATGCTCATGGACAAAGGTATTACAAATCCAATTTCTAGTGTCATTATTGTAAAAAATATGGGCATTAAGCAAATGAATGTAGGAAGAAGCAGAATGATATGGGTAATAGACCCAGTGCAAATTTCACTAGAGAAAATATCAGCCAAGATAAATTGTTTTTAGCATGTAATATGGTTGAGGAAAATAGTGAAGATTTATGGTTTCTAGATTCAGGATGTAGTAACCATATGACAGGAAACATTGCTATGTTTTCTATGTTAGATGAAAATGTGAAGTCTCAAGTCACATTGGGAACAGACAATAAGATTTCTATCACAGGAAAAGGCATAGTAAATGTCTTGACAAAGAAGGGAGAAAAGAAGAGCATATCTGATGTATATTATGTACCAGGTATGAAATGTAATTTGTTGAACATTGGGAAGCTCATTCAAAAGGGCTACAATGTTTTCTTTGAAGATGATGTATGCACCATCATGGATAAACCTCCAAGCAAACAATGTGTTGCTGAAATAAGGATGACAAGGAACAAAATGTTCCCTCTCAAGATGAGGGCATATTTGAAGAATGGAGAAGAAATGGCAGCAGTGACACAAGAGGCTTTCCAAAGAGAAGAAAAAGACGAGAAATGGTTATGGCACTTGAGATTTGGACATATCAATTTTGGAGGTCTTAATTTGTTACATAGGAAAGGAATGGTGAGAGGATTACCATTGATTGAGAAACCAGACAGCCTATGTGAAGGTTGTATCTTGGGTAAACAACACAGAGAAAGTTTTCCATCCAGAAAAAGCATAAGGGCAAAAGCACCCTTAGAAATTGTCCACTCAGATTTATGTGGACCAATGCAAACATCATCAATTAGAAGCAGCGACTTTGTGTTAACTTTTATTGATGATTTTACAAGAAAAACTTGGGCTTATTTTTTGAAAAATAAAAGTGAAGTGTTTGAAAATTTCTGCAATTTTAAAGCACTTGTGGAGAACCAAAGTGGACAGCATATCAAATTCCTTAGGACTGATAGAGGAGGTGAGTACATCTATAAATAATTTATGCATTTTTGCAGAGAAAATGTCATACACAAGCAATTTACAGCAAGGTACACTCCGTAGCAAAATGGAGTTTCCGAAAGGAAAAATAGGACAATCATGGATATGGTAAGGAGTATGCTAAAGGAAAAACATTTGCAAAATGATTATTGGGCTGAAGTTGTACATTGTGCAGCGTATATTTTGAATAGATGGCCAATAAAAGCAGTAATGGACAGAGTTCCGGAAGTAGCATGGAGTGGCACAAAACAAGGAGTCACCCACATGAAAGTTTTTGGTTGTGTGGCTTATGCACACATTCCAGATCAGCTAAGGAAGAAGTTGGACAACAAGGGGGAGAAATGTATTTTTATTGGATACAATGAGGAATCCAAAGCTTACAGGTTGTATAACCCATCCACCAAGAAATTTATTGTGAGCAGAGATGTTTACTTTATTAAGGAGGAAGCTTGGGATGGAAGCATTGAGAAAACAGTAAATGTTAAAAATTGTTTATCTCATGATGAAAATGAGGAAGAGATGGTTGAAATACATCACTCAATAGCATCACCAACACAAGGACAGCAAGGAACACCCTTGAAGAGTAATGAGAGTGCTTCTCCAAGCACACCACAAGGAGCAGATTCGAGTGCTTCTTCAAGCACTTGTACACCAAATGAAAGAGGAACAAAGTTCAGAAATTTAAATGAAATTTATGAGCAAGAGGCAGCAAATGAAGGTATGAACTATTTATTTGCTTTTTATTGTCATGTTGATGATCCCATTCATTTTGAATAAGCCATTAAAGATAATAAATTGATAGAAGCTATGGATGAAGAAATTAATGCCATAGAAAGAAACAAGACATGGGATTTGGTTGAACTCCCAAAAGGTAAAGAAGTGATTGGAGTGAAATGGGTCTATAAGACCAAAAGTAATGCTAAAGGTAAGATTGAAAGACATAAGGCCAGACTTGTGGTCAAAGGGTATAAGAAAGAACATGGAAGAGACTATGAGGAAACTTTCACACCGGTTGCAAGAATGGAAACCGTAAGAGCAGTTTTATCTATTGCAGCACAAAACAAGTGGAAAGTTTACCAAATGGATGTGAAATTGACATTCCTAAACAGAGTGTTAATGGAAGAGGTTTATGTTGAACAACCTCTAGGCTATGAGAAGAAAGGCCAAGAGCACAAAGTGTGCAGATTGAAGAAAGCTCTTTATGGGTTGAAACAAGCACCAAGAGCATGGTACAATAGGATAGATTCCTATCTACTGGAGAATGGGTTTGAAAAATGTTATGGAGAACCCACCTTATACATCAAGGAGAAAGATGGTAAGACGTTGATTGTTGTGTTATATGTTGATGATGTGATCTTTACAGGTAATGATGATTACCTTGTTGAAAATTTTAAGAAGGTCATGAAAGATGAATTTGAAATGACTGATATGGGTCTGCTGAAATACTTCTTAGGAATAGAGGTAAAGCAAAATGAAAATAAAATTTTTTATTTCTCAAGAAAAGTATGTGAATGAAGTTTTGGAAATATTTAACATGCAAGATTGCAAGGCAACAATTACTCCCACAGTAATGGGATTGAAACTCAGCAAAGAGGACAGCAGCAAGGATTTTGATCCTAGTTTGTACAAGAGCATAGTTGGCAACCTCGTGTATTTGACTGCAACTAGGCTAGATATTATGCATGCTATTATTTTAATTTCCAGATTTATTGAGAGGCCAAAAGAAGCACATTGGAAGGAAGCAAAAAGAATTCTAAGGTATGTTAAAGGAACTAAAAGGTATAGAATTTTATATACTACTTCAGAAAATTCAGAATTAATTGGATACATTGACAGTGATTGGGTTGGAAGTGTAGATGACCATAAAAGTACTTCTGGTTATGTTTTTCACATGGGTTCAGGAGCCATTTCATGGACTTCTAAGAAACAACCTATTATAGAATTATCTACAGCAGAGACAGAGTATGTGGCAGCTACAACAGTAGCATGTCAAGCAGTGTGGATGAGAATAATGTTGAGGATTTTATGTCAAGAACAGGTAAAAGGCACAGTAATTTATTGTGACAATAGCTCAGCCATAGCATTGTCTAAAAATTATGTGTTTCACACAAGGACAAAGCACATAGATGCTAAGTTTCACTACATCAGGGAGCTAGTGCACAATGGAGAAATTATTTTCAAACACTGCAAAACTCACGAGCAGTTTGCAGACATTCTGACCAAGCCATTGGGGCAAAAGAGTTTTGAATATTTGAGGAAATGCATGGGTATGACAGATAACCCAGCAGTTGAACTTAAGGGGGAGTGTTGAAATGTTAATTTCAACTGCCCCTGTACTAAGCCACTGCTATTTTGTGTTTAAAGGACTCTGCCACTGGCCGCTTACTATTTTTTAATTTCATGGTTTAAACACGATACCACAGGGTTTCTATTTTGTGATTGAAGAGCTCTGTCACAGCGTCGTTTCCATTTGCATTGAACAGTCAAGTTCGGAGTTTGAAAACCTTACAGTCCTTCCTTGCATAAATGAAAACAGAGATTTTGTATTCGCGCCAGTTCTTTTGTTTAAAAACGGTCAACAGGACACGTGGAGAAATCTCACTGGATCGCATAGTTTTGGAGTCGATTCGCAATGCTAAATTCCGAACCGGAAGTTTTAATTAGCCACAATGCATAAAAGTTTTGGGTTTTATTTTGGGCCGTCCATGAACCTCAATTCCGAACCTGAAGACCTTATAAACTGTAGTCAATAAAATTTTCGGATCACACTTCCGCCCTATGTCAGCACTCATTTTTGTAATGCGAACTTTTTATGCAATTCGGTTTAACAACTATGAAGTCCGGGCAGAAGGCTTGGTATTATGGTCTGTTAAGGTTTTGTTTTAAATGTTTTGTTATGTTTTATGTTATCGCACGACTAAGGTTTTGTAATAGTTGACATATATATGATTTAACATATATTAAATCATATGCGCCATTTGTATAGTGGGGCCCGAGAGGCTTTTAAAATAGGTTTATTTAATTTTTGTTATAAGTTGTATGTTGGTTCAAATGTGTAGTGCCACATATATAAAGCCCGAAGACGCTTATGTGAAAAAGGTAATTTTTGCACAGCAGTGCGTAATGTAATTTGACATACACAGTAGTGTATTGAAAAACAGAGCATAGAGCCCGAAGGATATTGTAAGAAAAGAAGAGTGTATTTTCTGCTGTGTGTGGCTAAGTGTGAAACCCAAAGGAAAACCAAAACAGAGTTTTTATCCACTGCGTTTGTAGCAGTCCATTTTGTAATCCCTCTGAGGAGGAAGTTAAAAATTTTGTAATAGCTTTCTATAGTTAATGGAATAGAAGTGTTGTTGTGTGCAAACTCTGTCTACCAGCAAGCAAATTTTTTTTATTCTCTGTGTTTGAAGGAGAGTATTACTCTCTCTATGTTTTGTTCTGGAATTCTCAGAAATTCTAACATTTTTGATAGTGGAAATAGATTCAGCACTATCAAAAAAACTCTTAGGGCACCCCAAATACTGAAGTTTAAGCACTGTAAACAAGATTCTGATAAATTTTTGCTGAAATTTTTTCAACTTCCTATTAGTTACTTTCACCCTATTTAGATTGGAGTGGAGGAAGGCCAACCTTGACCATGACAAGTTCCTCCTTCAATTATGATAGACTCAACGCATGATATGCACTTGCAAATGCAATGCTATCATCATACATATAATTAGCATAATAACATTTAAAAAAAAAAAAAAATTGGTTTTCATCATATTGGACAGAAAATTGTGAACCACATTGATTGGTTGAAAAGACTTAGACAAGATTTTTGATAAATTACTATGATCGCAGAATGAATTCAAATATCTGATAAATTACTATGATCATAGAATGAATTCAAATATCGACAACCACATTAATAAATGTGACTTATATACATTGTAAGCCTCAACTTATTAACACAAAAAAGTCATACTAAGTGACACAATATGTTTAATATGTTAATTTTATTTAGCTTATTTTTTTATAAACCTAAAATAACATTTATATTTTATTTTGTTAAAAAAAATTAAAAATTTCTCTTAATTTTACTAAAGAATTATAAATATTACATTAAATTGTTAGTATAATATTACATATATTTTTTCATAGTACTTAGAAATTAAATATAAGTTAAAATATAAATATTATATTATATTAAAATAAATCTCATATTACATGCACTCCTCATATAACTGAAAATTCATTCTTCAAGTCACATATTTAAATTGCAAACATCACATTATTATAGAACAAGTGCTACATGGTAGCTAGTACTTCTAAGTTAGTTTAAATATAGCTAATTTTAAATCAAAAATTACAACTGTATATATCTCGACAATTGCATACAATTTCATTTAGGCTATATATATATATATATATATATATATTATCTTTGTTTTGTTCTTTTATGCTTACTTGATGTTAGTAAATGAAATTTGAAAATCCACATAATCTAATTCTATTATAATTTAGTGATTTTCACCTTTATCAAATTATAAACCAAATTTAAAAATATAATATAATCTATATATATAAAAAAACATACACATAGTCAATTGTACAAAAATGTGAGAAAGATATAAGACAAAAAAATAACATGGAAATTACTACCTTAACTAAATTTACAACACCTAAACCAATGAAAAGATTGCCTGATCACATAACATAAAAAATATATATGTGAAAAATTAAATATTGAGAGTGCAAGCTTCTGTGATCCATAACATTTTAATTATAAATTTTGAAATACGTTTCGACCCGCCACTGTAGTTCATCATCAAGATGATGAACTACAGTTGGTAGTTCGAAACGCGTCGGTCCCTCAATTTCTTATGTGATTTCCCGAAAGATTTATAATTTAAAAAAAAATTAAATAATTAAAATCATTTTTAACTTTATGAAATTAAATTATATGCATTAAAAAATTTTAACCTGATAAAATTAAATTATATATATATTAAAAAAATTATTATTATATTCTTATGAAATTAAATTATATACATTAAAAAAATTATTATTATATTTTAATAATGAGTATGATTGATAGAAGTTTGAGCCAGGAGACTACATCAAAATATTGTGATACAAGCTTATCACAAAAGTGATAGTTGCTTAGGAAATAACATTTGATACTACTAATGACAGAAATAATTGAGCTGAAACTAAGAATGATGAATTTTGCAATAATATATTAAAGATTTGAATCAATAGAATTTTAGATAAATATATTAAAATATTAGTAAAAAAAATATGAATTGAAATTCATAATGTTTAACATTAAATAAATTTTAAATTTTTTGAGTTATTTAGAAAATATTATTTAGTCAATGTAAAACCTAATGCATTATAAATTATTTCTCTAGTTTATAATGGCTATCTATTAGCCAATAATGCATCCTCATTATTTATTCATTAAGATCGATCATCTTTTCACCTTGTCTTAAACATGAACCACATTAGATAGTTTGAAACTTCTACCAAATACTAATAATATGATTAATCCTAGAAACATTTATCTAAATTATGGATCACAAAAATCTTAGATTTAAAACTATTAGAAAAATTTAAATTCACAAATATAAATCCCTAAACTAAAACAAAAACAAACATAAACATGCAACAATTATAATATGAATTTAATATCCATCTAAAACAAACAAACATACAACCGTTAATAACATGAATTTAATATTTTATTTGTCTTTCTTTGATCATCAATAGAGAGATCAGCAGTCGTGTATATTTTCCAATAATTAATTTAGTCCCAGTTAAGATCTGGAAAGTAACTACATGTACTTAACCTAATTGGAAAAAATGAATCCATATAAAATAATCACCTCTTATTGAAGGAGATTTCATCATGTACCTGCTCCACTTGTAACCATCATTCAGAATATCAGTTTCAGAACTAGTCAAAAAGGCTTTAAAAATATATAATAGAACAATTAATTGATCAACAAAGTCATATGCTATACGGTCTACTTAAATCAATTTTGAATTTACAATTATTATTGAAAATTAGATCTGGTGGAAGGATTCATTTAAATGGAATAGCATTTAGATTATAACATGACATAAACACATTTTACTCTCCAATTTATAGTTTATTTAAAATTATTTGGGCCGACAGAACTTGAGTTTGTTTGTTCAGTATATTGGAACTAGCTCTAATATATAGATAAAGATATACATATTTTATTTTTCTGAGTTTGAACTTGTAATTTTTTAGGAGAAAACACATGCTCAAAACCATTAAACCCAATCAAATTGTATTATGAAAAGAAAACCCATAATCTTTTTACAATAACCCACAAGAGTGAAAAATAAATCTCAATCTTATATTGTGAAGAGAAAACCCATAATCTTTTTATAATAACGCACAAGCGTAAGAAATAAATCTCATCTTGGATGGCTAAAAATGGATAGATGGTAAATTGAAACATTCAGATACCAATCTTTTGATTTATTTTTTTGAAATAATTAGAATCTTAAAAAAAAAAATTTAAGAGGTGGTGATATAAATGATTTTTAATTTAAATCTACTATGCTTTGATTTGAAATTAAAAATCTGTCTAATTACTTTTTATATGGTGGGTTGAATTATGTATTAGATCAAAAATATTTTTTTAAAATCAAGTCTTTTTTACCCATTTATATAAAAATAAAATTTCTCAAACCCAATTCCAATTCCAATTTAAATCAACCTATAAATAAATATTAAAATTTATAGCTGTAATTAATATTTATTCATGCAATTCCGGATGTGGATGATGTTTAAGGTGGATGGGACGTTCGGCCCTGTGAGGTTCCCGATGTCGGGCGCGTGGTATGGCCATATGGTCATCCACAGGCGAATTAATCCTCCATTTAATACTGCCAACCTGCATAGCACTTGTGACATTAACTCATTCCACCGCCAGAATTTGTCGTTACTCTAGTTTATAATGGCTCCACTGCACCGAAATTCTGTTCATGCCCTCCCTGACTGTTGGTCTCTCGCTCCGCAGAGGTGCCTCTGTCCTCCTGCTTGTGCCGAGCCAAGTGCTCGAATGCACACAGGAAGACAATGCTTTTTGCTTAGCTGCATTGAAACTTCGCCGGAATCTCACTATACACAGAGCGCACTCTGTTGCAAGAATTCTTGGCCCCCTGCAATGCAAGTCTCGCCATTTCTGTCTAAGCATTTTCATTCCCGTCCTAAGCATAGCCACTATCGCCGGAGCTCCACTGTCAGAATGCCTCGCCTTAGACAGAGGATGAGAAGCCGACGCGGCAACAGCCAGGGCAGAGAAATTCGCTCTCGGTCCACCTCTAGTTCTGATTCTTCCTTTGAGGACTTCTCTCGTGGCCATTACCCTGACACCCGGAGCAAACGGGGAAGAGCCAGCCTTGTTGGGCAGGCGCATCCTATCCATGGCTCCCAGTCTCATGATGCTGCGTCTCCTTCGCAACCAGTCACTCAGCATTTTGCTACCCCTATCTCCACTCCACCCGCCCAAATTGCTCTCTGCCAAACCTCCCATAGAGTCGAGTTCCAATTTTCTTGCTCCATGGACCAACCCGTAATTACTGCTTTCATCACTGTCACCCTTTGGGAGGAAGCAGCTGGTAAACAGGACAAAGATGATTCCAAGGAAAAAAGCGCGTCACTGGGGATGGAAAGTGCTGGTAAGGAAAAGGAATCGATGAATGAGGCAGTTGGTAAAGCCACCTGTGCAACAACTAAAGATGAAGATGGCAGCAGCGACGAATACAAATGCCGCATTGAGGAGGAACCTCCCTCTCCTGCAAATGACAAGTAAACACGGTAACCTCTGCTGGAACACGGATCTGAAGCCCAGGTTTCATGGGTCGTTTTTTGTGTTTTTGTTAATCTCTCCTTCGCTGAGAGTGAAAAATGTTGTTTTCATGGGTCAATTTTTGTTTTCATGTGTCCATTTTCTGAACTTAATGTCGGTTTCCCCTATGAGGGCGACAAGACAATTATCTAAGGGACTAGTGTCCCCTCCTGGGGCAGTCCAGAATTATGTATTTTTTGACAATACCCAGCTCTCAAGCTCACTTAGCTGAGGTTGTGGTCGCTATGTATTTTTATGTTATATAAATAGAAATAAACTTATTTAGAAAAAAAAAAAAAAAAAAAATATTCATGCAAATTAATTCTCAAAATAGACTCCTAAAAATTCATACTAATAATCCGTATTTAGAAATTCCACCACATTGCAGCATGTTTCTTTGCAAACACACTCATTCTATTTCCACTATCAATCCCAAGAGATTCTAACTATAAATCACTATTGAAAGTCTCTCATTTTGCTGATGGAAGACAGATTGACGAGTCTTCTATTCCTTTTCCTTGATTTCAGTTTTGTTTCAATTTTGGCTTATCAACCTTTTCGACAGGGTTTCTTCATTTTGATATGGTTTTCAGGGATATGGCTGTTCCTATTACTATTCCTTTTTCTAGCTCCAATCATTGTACTTCATTTAAATGAGCTTGGCTACAAGCATCTAGCAAGCCTATCCATATGCATCAAGCGAGCGAGATAGACACATCAAGCGAGCGTGATATCTGATATCAAGCGAGCCTGTTCTATAAATCAAGCGAGCGTGTTTAACATATCAAGCGAGCGGGTTTCTCTTTTATCAAGCAAGCGGGAGGCCATCTACATGTAGGCCTGATTTCATTAAAATTCAAAACGTAAGCGAAGCTTTCGGGCAACAACACAATCATACTTAATCAGGCTTGCTACTCTTGATATTTTTGTCAATACAATTTGCCTCCTCAAGTGATCCAGCATTTCTTCATCTGTTCACTCCTTATAGTGTTTCTTGAGCTGGCATTTTTTCTATCCTCTTTTCTCACCTTTGGAGATGTATTTGGATGAATCTATCATCTCTGTACTTCTCCTTTTGATAATTTTTGATGGTTTTATAAGTATGGGAAGGATCTGTCCTGGTTATGTGGCTGCCCAATTAATCCTTTTTTGCTCAAATTTACTAATGAGCAATTTAAACTGGGCATTAGATTGTGGTTTTCTCGCTGAGGATCTCTTACAGCTGAGATAATTAGAATATGTATTGTTTATATTTATAATATAAATCAGCGTATTTTTCTTTCTGAGAAAAAAAAAAAAAAAAAAAAAAACTATAAAAATAATCCGTACTTAGAAATTCCACCACGTTGCAGCATGTTTCTTTGCAAACACACTCATTCTATTTCCACTATCAATCCCAAGAGATTCTAACTATAAATCACTATTGGATTACTTCTGGTTAGATCAACATCACTAGTTGTCCCAATCACAAATTATTAGCTTCAACAATCAACCTTTCGTACTTTCACACTCATGGCACAACTCAGATTGAAATTCCTCATCATCCTTTTGGTGAAATCATGGCTTCTTCATCATATTTAAAAATTCAGACCCTATGGATAAATCTCATAGGTTCATGCATACCCTAATGCTATGAAATCAAACTTTCAATTTAAAAAACTATCATGGCTTTGATAGCGTGTTAATGCTTAAACACTAGCGAGACAGAACAAGAAAATGACGGAAAATCACATTTAAAAAATAACTATTAGTTTTGGGAATTTTTGAAAAATATTGGTTATTTTTTAAGGCATTATTTAAAAACTATTTTTTTAATTTAGTTAAGATTTTTTTATTTTAATTATATATATATATATATATATATATATATATATATATATATATATATATGATTAAAGTGATGATATTTGTAAAAAAAAAAAACCAATTTTATTAGGAAATACATGATTTTTTTATTGAACATTTGTTTACATTTTATATGTATGATTTTTCAAACTAGCATCATTGCAAATATGTAATATCCCCAATTTTGTGACCATGGGAAATACTAAGGAGTTTTTTTATTTTATTTTGGGTAATATTAATAAAAGGGAGAAAATATTATTTTATGGGAGAATGACCAAAAATATTATTTTATTGGAGAATGGCAGAAAATTATTATTGGATTGGAGAATGCTGGAAAAAGTCACCAAGTAGAAAATGGCTCCCACTAATAAAATAATATTAAAAAGGAATCTAGAAGCATGGAGAAAAATTATAAAAGGAGGAGAGACTCATTTGTTGGGCATTCTATGTTTATAACATCTCTCATTGACATTGAAAGGAAACTCAAACAAGTTTTAGAGTTAAGAGTTTCAAACAAAACTCTAATTTTATTTCAATGGACTTTGAGCGTCACCCTAGTTAGCTCTCTTCCTTCTTCGGTGGACAGTATTTGCCACCCTAGTTAGCTCTCTTCCTTCTTCGGTGGACATTGTTTTCCACCCTAGTTGGAATTGATTTACATGTTCATTCTTGAAGATCAAATTATCATTATTTGCAGGAGGCTCCAACATTTTGTTTGTTTGTAGGGTTTCTATGAATCTTCAATAGGGATGAGCTTCCAATCTCAAGAATGAGATTGAACTATTCTATAATAGCAAGGTCGAATCAAATTAACCCAAACACTAGAGGCTGAATTGTTGCTCCCATTTGCATTAGTTTGGAGGAGGAATTTAAATTTTACATTTCCAGACTTAGTGCCAAGATCAAAATATATTGTGCGGCCAAGTTGGTTGATGCATCAAGAGGGAAAAAAAATATTTATAACCAGATCTGGTTTGCAAATTTTCCAAGGGAATCAAAGGATCAATTTTTTTTTAATTATAGGGCCGAGTTGCTCAGATTTAATGCACGACCAAATTTCAAATCTATAGCTCCAAATTTGAAGCTTGAAGGAAGGATGAAATTATATATTTTTAGATGATTTAAGCAAATTTTATGATTAGAAAATAAGGGTTGTATTATTTGCTACATTTGCAAGAGGATCAAGTTGTGTTTTCCAGATTTAATTGTCCTTAGAAATATCAAGGTGTCAAGGAAAAGTTTGTATTCTAGAAATAGTGCCAAGATTGAATTTATTAAGGAGCATAATTGGTTGCAGTACTAGAGCAATGGAGGTTGAATACTCATTGTAATCATGGTTGATCTACATATTTTCCAAAGATTTGTTTTTTCCATTAAGGAAGGCCAATTAACCTTTTTAAGGAGGTTGTGATTTATGCATCAATTGCTAAGAATAGAAGACCGAGTTGTTTATGGAGGACACATGTTTTAGAGAAATTAAAGGCTGGTCAAATTCCTGAACCAAGAGAAATAAAATTTGATATGCATCTACAGTCAGCCCAGAATTGAATATTTCCCTTTGGACTAAATTTATAATCTTATAATAGACTTTTCACTTATGGAGGTTGAGTTTTTCTTGAGGGTTAGTTCAACCGTATCATCAAATTGGAGATGATTCCAGGTGCTTTCCCTCCAATAAAATTGTAATATTTGATATTTTCCCACTACATGGAGGTTATTCCCGACATTGAGCATGAGGAGGAGATTGCGCATGAGGAAGATAACCCCAGTGGTTGGGGGAAGACATATATCGACTTAGTGTGACTCCAGAGTCACCAATATTGGAGGGAACATTGATGGCTCAGGTTTAGATAGTGGTAGAGAGAGTGGAGCATGCACCCATAGGGCCATCCACTGATGGGGTTCCAAAAGGCACAAAGGCATACAGAGATGTGACAAAGTTTCCATATGGTAACCACTTACAACAAAGTGGGAACTGGAGGACATGAGAGGGGTTCACGCCCAGTCAATGGCCAAGCTCACTCATGTTGGGGGACAATTGAAACCACTAATGATGCATCGAGTAGGACACGATCATGATGAGGATTTTATGCATGGTGAGATACATGTGAAGGGGAAACTAGCGACTCATGTTAAGACCATGGTGGAGGAGGATGTGAAATAATATTTTAGGCCAACCATCGATGGGGAGCAGAAAAATAAACAGACAAACAATAGAGCTACAATACTTTCATACAATAGTTTTCTTCAAAAATATATAAATGGGTCTTGCATCACTAGGTTACCTTTACACATTGGAGAGAGGAAGGTGGAGTTTCCCAGAAAAATATTATGTATTTAATAGACTAGTGGGATGAGGTGACATGATTTGTGTAGGGAATAACATTCACATGGTGGAGCTATTACCTGGATAGGTATTCTTGCATTTGATCCCTCTCACAGGGTTTGATGGCGATTGGTATTGAGTTGGTAACTGATGGAGCGAGTTAGGTGTCTGGATATATCCATGGCCATAGTTCAGCATGGGCCATGGGTTACTAGAGGGGCTTGAGGGCCAAACTATTGTTGGTACCTAGGTGGGATTCCCTGACACATCACAGATTTGGTTAGTGATGGTGTTAATGGTGTTATGGATATGGTGATTTATTACATGCACACTTTCAAATCTTCATCAGATGCTTGGACAACACTAGTGACAGGTTGGATTGACAGGGGGTAGGCATACTTTGTGAGATGTATTTTCATGTTTG
This sequence comes from Pinus albicaulis, assembly GCA_034641835.2. Classification (NCBI taxonomy): domain Eukaryota; kingdom Viridiplantae; phylum Streptophyta; class Pinopsida; order Pinales; family Pinaceae; genus Pinus; species Pinus albicaulis. The sequence goes on along the minus strand of CM076577.1, from coordinate 1,007,867,647 downwards.
TTGTGCATGGTGTCACAAGATGATTAGAATAATATGGAAAGAGCTCGTAGAGGAGGTGGCATCGACAGGGCACCAAATATTGAATTATATGGAGATGATGTTCTTCCATTAATGTATTGAGCACAAGAGCCACTGAGGATCGACACAATAGTGTTATTCCCATTAGCATATGAGGAGTTAGGTTTCTCGGGTCTACCGAGATAGATGAATAGATATGAGTCACATCATGGTGGTTTCACTATCAGAGTATCACATGTGGGATACCAAGCGTTACAAGGTGGTATGGTAGTAGGAAGTGGTATCTAGTGGTGCACATGGATATGCCATGTAGAGGAGTGTGGGGATACATGTATGTGTTGAGTAGTGTGTGATGTTGAACAATGATATTTTGGAGCATTTACTCTAGAGATATCTCCTAGAGGGGACATCAGGCATACCATTAGCTTTTGCTTACCCACGATTGCTGAGGGAAATGTTATGAAACCGACTCCAAAAGTAGAAGAAAAGAGAGATCAACGCCTTAGAAATAATACAATTTGAGGGGGAAACCTCCTTTTCATTACGTAAATGAACAATTCTTGGATGATATAAATGAAAAACCTCCTTCTATATATAGGAGTCCATGGGTCACAATATAATCCTAGCTGACCTAACAATAATAATGTAAGGGCACAATAATAACAATATTGGGGTTACAGGGGTACAACAATAATAATAAGGGGGCTACATTAACAACAATGAGGAACTACACTAGTAATATAGGGACCTAACATGCCCCTCCCCTTCAAAAGAGTGTTGTCCTCAACACTTGAGTAGATTTGAGTGCTTCTGTATAAAATTCTCATCCTCCCATGTAAAATATTTAGTGAGTAAGTTCTTACACTTGATGAGATACTCTGAAATTGATTGATTTCGTAGCTATCGAGTTCTTGTTTCTATGACTGCTTCAAGTTCCAATATGATTTTTCCTTCCTCATCAAGTTTTGGCAATATTGTTTGAACTAGAAGTTTTTCACCTATAACCTTCTTTAACATTAGGCGAATTTTGACGTCTAAAATGGGCCTCCTAAGGAAATTATAAAATAATAGTGGAAATAATAAAATAAGATTTGATGACATCATCAAATTTTAGAGGGAAAAAAGAAAAAACTAATTTTTCAACTCATATTTTCAGCTAATCTCCTAAGGTTTTTACTCAAATTTCAAGCGGGAGTACTCATTGGATGAAAAATTCAATTTCTCATCCAAGGAGTACCCATATTGCATACTTTTGATGGACCCTGCTACACGAAAAATGAGAAATAAATGAAAAACGTGATTGCAATCACGTTTTTTCATGTATTTCTCATTTTTCACGTAGTAGGTTCCATCGAAAGTATGCAACATGGGAACTCCTTTGATGAGGAATTGAACTTTGTATCCAAGGAGTACTCCCACTTGAAATTTGAGTAAAAACTTTGGGAGATAAGTTGAAAATACGAGTTGAAAAAGTAGTTTTATTATTTTATTATTTTTTAATCTTTTTACCCTTTTACTTAAAAAATGGTGAATCATCCCCCATAGTTGACATCATCATCTTCAATCCTATTTTTTCTTATAAAGTTTATTTTGGTTGTACATTTTTCTTAGGAGGCTCATTTTAGACCTCAAAACTATCCTAATGGCATGAAACATGGAAAACTAGATCCACTTGCGATGAAGCAGGAAGCTCCAATTTGTATGCCATAGTACCAATATTTTGCAACACCTTGTAAGGACCATAGTACTTTGGCAATAATTTATTACCCTTCTTAGCTTTCTTGAGGGACATTTGCTTGTATGGTTGTAGCCGTAAAAATACCCAGTCTCCTACATCAAAACTTCTCTCGCTGCGATGTTGATATGTCTGTTGTTTCATTCGATTTTGTGCCAAATTTAGGTTATCCTTTAAGAGTTGGAGAACTTCTTGTTGATCCTCGATGTGATCTTCCACTTCTTTAACCTTATAATTTTCTCTTAAAGATGATGTGATGGAAGGTGGATTATATCCATAAATTTCCATAAATGGGGTCATTTTTGTTGTAGTATGGAAGGAAGTGTTATACCACCATTCCGCGAGAGGTAACCACTTGAACCATTGTGTTTGTTTATCAGATACAAAACAACGAATATATCCTTCCAAACATTTATTCACTATCTCAGTTTGACCATCAGATTGAGGATAATAAGATGAGTTATGAGCTAGTTGAGTACCCAAACAAGAAAATAATTCCGTCCAAAAAATTCCAGTAAAAATGTGATCTTTGTGGCTTACAATAATCTTTGGGTTTCCATGTAGCTTTTGAATTGTTTCCACAAATGTAGTAGTAATTGTACTTGCTTTAAATGGGTGAGATAATGCACAAAAGTGTGCATACTTGGTAAGTCTATCAACTACCACCATGATGACACTCTTTTCTTCAGACTTAGGTAAACCTGTGATAAAATCCATTGAAATATCCTCCCAATGTTGACTTGGAATGGATAAAGGTTGTAGAATTGTCTCAACTTTATTTTGCTTGCAAACCAAACATTCTGCCACAAACTTTTGAATATCAGATTTAAGGCCATCCCAAAAATTTCTTTCTTCACCCTATGGTAAGTTTTAAAAATCCTGAGTGTCCTCCTAAAGGAGAATTGTGCAATTCAAAAAGAATATTTTACTTTATTTTGGATTTCTTACAATGATATAAGTGATCTTTGTACCCTAAGTAATCATTTTTCCAACTAAATGTATTATATGTACTAGGATCTTGCTGCAACTTTTGAATGAGTGTCCACACTTCTTCATCCTTCTTCCACTCATCCCTTGCTTCGGTTATCCAATCTGGTTGGATAATTGAAATGGCACAAGCAATGCTGCCACCTCTTCATTCTTTCTTGAGAGTGCATCTGCAACAACATTTAGCTTCCCTTTTTTGTAGATGATTTCAAAGTCATAATCCAACATCTTTGTGACCCATTTTTGTTGCTCTTCTGAAGATATTATTTGTTCCAAAAAGTGTTTAAGACTATCATTTTCAGTTTTTTCCTTGAAGTGTCTTCCCATTAGGTAAGGTCGCCATTTCTTTAGTGCATGTAGTATTGCTAACATTTCCTTCTCATAAATAGCTTTCTATAAATATTTTCCTTTGATTAGACAACTTTCAAAAGCAATGGTTCTTCCTTCTTGCATTAAAACAACACCAATTCCATTTCCTGATGCATCACATTCCACAATAAAGGTTTTTGTGAAGTCTGGCATAGCTAAGACCAGTGCTAGGCACATTGCCTCTTTAAGATGTTCAAAGGCCTTAGATGCTTCAGGAGTCCATGAAATTGCATCTTTCTTCAATAATGTTGTTAGAGGTGCTGCTATTCTCCCATCATTCTTAACAAACTTGCGATAATACCCTGTTAACCTAAGAAATCCTTGTTGGTAAGGTAAATCCTCTCTGCAGACAGAGATGATCCCTCTAGCCCTAGAGTGGGTCTAGCAACGGAGGGACAAGATAAAGTGTAGGTTCCTAATTAATGAATGAAAAGGACGAGGTAGATTGACCTACCTGGAGTCCAACGTTGTTGTCGTTGTAGTGGTGGTGGCCTCTTGATATCTATCTCGACGGGTCACAATCCTTCTGCAACAATGCTCAGATACCTGCACGGAGATCAGCAAACAAGAGAAGCATACAAGACAATGATTTAATTCATAATAAACTAACCAGTCAAAGAGGGCTAAGCATATTGCATCAAATAAGACACATTAACGCAAGATGGGAACTAGACAATAGTCATGTATATATGTAAATAGAAGAAAGAGTTACAACCAGAACCTTGATGTTGCAGCCTCCTTCAGCGAGTTCAGGTGAATCGTGTCTTGAAAGATCATCGGGAAAATGGGATGTGGTGAGGACACAAGCCTAAGCTCTCTCTCGACAAAGGTCTCTTTCTGTTCTATCTCTCTAGCGAAATGTTCAGTTATAATGCTATCTGTTCAACTATAATGTTATCCGTTCAACTATAATGCTATCCATTCAGCTATAATGTTATCCATTTAGCTAGCTCATCAATGGAAGATGGATATATTTATAGAGGAGAGGAGGAGGTTTGGATCCCTACAATAGTGGAAGGGAGGCCTTATCCTTTGGGAGGTTTCCCCAAAAGGTGGAAACAAGAGGCCAAAGGAGGGAGTCCGTGGTTATTCAGTCGAACCACTCCAGTTGACTTGCCCACGAAGTTTGTTATGATGGAAACTTTGCCTCTATTTTTAAAAAACATTCCATAAACAGGTTGGCGTAGGTAGCTCGTTGGGACAGAGCGCCAATGGGTGCAAGGCCCAGTGTTAATCTCCCTCATTGGCACGAGGGCATAACGGTCTACTAGTGCCAAGGAAAAAACATGTGTTTCTAATGATCTGTTTAGGGAATTGTCAAGAGAAGGAATGTTGTACTCATGGGAAGGGATGCAATGATGGTATTTGCATAGCATGACACTGCTTGTTAGTCACAAAAATAGTCCTCCAATGTGCGGGATGGGGATTTTAGGGACAATGACAAAATGTTGTGTCATAGATTCCCCCTAAAGCATGAGGTTCGAGAGAGAGGGAGGGGTGAAGTGCTTTACGAGTACGCGTTCGAACCAAAAATTGTTTTCGAAAGACCTGCAAGTACAAATACAACTTATATCTCTGATACATGAACATGTGGCATGGGTGCAGCCATCCATAATAGAGTACATAAAAACTGAGATCTGAGGTATGACGCAGCCATCCAGCAATAAGGATCAACAAATAGACTCAAGTATGGTCACAGCCATCCAATCAAAAGAGTCATGTGATAAGCCATGATAAACCAAAATATCCTGCAGCCTGGATATTATTAGACAAAACCCAGGGTCTTGCGCTCCATCTCGACCTGAACAAGTACAAATTCAAGCATGCGAATATGTGAGTTGAAGTCAAACATGCAAGAAAGTCACCTGATTACCAACCAATGATGAAAGTTGTAAACAGGCACGAGAGAAACGACCAATAATGACAATGGATCTCAAGGTACAAAAGGTACAATCCATGAAATGTGAACAGTGATCTAGCGTCGAACACCCATAGAATCACTCGATCGAAGGCCAATGATGTGGACCTGTTGTCGAATGCGAAGAAATTGCCATTGAGGCATGCAACCTCCAAGGTATCGGAAGGGAGTATCTAGATCAACTTCCTGGATGATGAGCTGAAGTCGACAGGAAGAGACCCGGTCGAAGGAGGGCCATAATGTTTCCCACATCATCGACACAAGACAGAGGAAAATGATGATAGTGAATCAGGACCAAATAGAGGATTAGAGGAAGGTTGAAAACTGCAGAGGAAAAATTATTTTGAACATATCAGCGACACAACTCTAGGTTTGGCAGTATTTGATATCAAGGGATCTGAGGTCATGATGATGTGGCAAAGAGAAGATGAGAGGTCAAAAGAGATTACCCAAACCCATGGAGGCAAAAATGACGAAATTAGATGTCCCCAACCCGACATGAATGCAGATGAGTGTCATGTTCAAGAGCGACATACTGCCAACATAACTAAAGATTGGTTCAATTTTCCCCCGCCATTTCTGGCGAGTACCCCAATTATTTTTTAAAACAAGCTTGAAGGGGATAGCATATGTTTGCAATGTAAGTTTGTCCTTCAGAAAAATCGATCCTAGTACATTTTACGAGCCCTAGGAGGGAAGAACTCAACATGGTGACGATGTCCGATGTCATCAGGGTTTAGTGAGTCTGACAAAGGAAGAACTCAACATCTTTTCATGTTTAGAGAGTTTGAAAAGAAGCAGAAAAGAAAACTCCAGCATGTCCCTTTTCGTAAATATTCCTTCATATCTGAAAAGGTAGAAAACAATATCTGAAAGATCCTCTTAGTCGCGATAGGCTAAGGTATTCCTTTTTCGTAAATAATCTATCCTAGCCCAAAAAAGGGGTAAACGTTTACTAGGTAGATATCATTTCGTAGCCATTTAACGAGTTCAAAAATACAAGAGTCTCAACAATATTTTCAATTTTAGAGAGTTAGAAAAGAGCTAAAAGATGAGTCCAGTAGTGACTTTTTCATGTTTTTACCGAGTCTGAAAAGTATAAAATACAACTCTTTACTTCATCTCTATCTCATAAAAGATCTGTCGCTGCACAAGAGATAAACATAAAACCCATTTCTCGAAATAACATAGTTAAATAATCAAAAAATATGTCTTAAAACCTACTTAGGGTTTTGAAAAGTTATAAAATGCCAAAAATGGTAAAAAATAATTACTTTTCACTCTTACCTCTTGTGGAGCAATAGTTACCCATTTTACACTGTGATTTTGTGGCGGCGATAGCGGACAATCTGGTAGACCCACCTCAAATCTGTCAATTCCAGGTAAGAGCTGACATCCTTCCCTGCATTTTGATTCCTCTTTCATTGCCTGCAACCCAAAATTTGAAATTTTGTGGGGGAATTTGTAAAAAATAGGGCACGGCGGTCAACGTGAGTATCGATCATGGACTCGCGCCAATCGCCCAGATTTCTTAACTGGGGCACGCCCATTGGCACGACTGTTTCTAAAACAGTCGTGCCAACCGTGAAAAACTTTTTAGCTTATCAATGCAAGAAAGTGAGCCCATTTTCACAATTCAATATCTTTTAATTCAGCTAATGTGGTTCATATGAACATGTTTGTAGGTGTGAAGGGGCGAAATGGTGATCGAATGGAAGGAAAGGGGACACAGTGAAGAAGACAAGCTTTCCATGGAAAATGAAAGATGCATGGAAGCCCTCTAATACTGTGGACTAAAAAAATTCTTCATGACACTGTGCCTCAGAGCTCAACCGGAGGTGCTGCAATACTTAATCAGTATCTGGGATGAGGATCGGGAAAAATTCATTCTTCATGATTAGGAACTCTAGATTGACGTTTTTGACATTTATTTCATAACAGGATTGTTGTGGAGGGGGGCAAAACCAGTTCTGACCGGTACCCATCCCACCATGGAGAACATGAGCATGGTGATTGACAGGGTATGTACAGGGTCCAGAAAAGGATCAAAAAGTGGAAAAGTAGATATCCAGACAATTCCATACTTGGCACTAAAAGTAGTGCTACACACCATTACGCGAGCTGCAGGATTGCAAGCTCCACATGAGGCAACAAAAACACAGTGACTTCTTGCAGTAGACTGTCTGACACTGACCATCTACAACTGGGCAGAGGTAGTGAAGATCAATATGAAACGTCAACTGAAGAAATGCAAGAAGACCAAACTAAAACAGTTCAGATATGGATCTATCCTGGTATCATTCATCTTGGAATGATTACCAATCTTCCAGTGATAGGAGGTCATAGTCCCAACACCACTGGCACAGGAGCCATGGATGGCCCATTAGGCAGCACTAATGCCAAGGTAAGGGGGTGGTCAACAGATGTCCTATAGACTTGAGTTCTTTGATTGGCTCTGCTGACAGCTGATCATCATGGAGGATTGGCCTTACTTTGGCACATATTTCACTGACATTAGGGGAATTTTGAGGTCTAAAATGGGCCTCCTAAGGAAATAATAAAATAATAGCTAAACCAATAAAATAATATTTATGAATTTGCAATTCACTTTTTGCACCAAAATCCATGTAACCATGGTTAAATTCAATTCAAAATTTGTACCAAAATAAAATTAATAAAAAACTATATTGATGTGACTATAAATAAGAATGATATTTTCAAGAAAAAATCATTATCATTGCACAACTAATGCATTTGTCCTTTGTACTTAAATAACTTAAAATGAAATATAAATATAAATTCATAAATTCTTAATTATAGAATATGCTATTAATTAAAATTTATAGTATTTAAATTATATAATAATATGTAATTAATATACTATATGAAAATAATATAATATAACATGTGTAATATATTGTTTTATGTATGAATTTATATTACATATTGAATTGATTTGATTTGAAATGACAATAATAATATTTTATTCAAAAAGTGTGAAATGACATTTATTATGAGTACTTTACTTTATGACTTTAAAAGTACTTAGAGCATTACCATGGTTAACCATGAGTTTTTATCCACCATTGAGAATGTGACAAGTAAGTGCCTTTAACTCAAACAATGCCACCTCAACCATTAAGGATGATGTCATCCCCTAAAATGTGATTGGTTCTCATAAAGTGAATTTTGATTGTACATTTTCCTTAGAAGACCCATTTTAGACCTCAAAATTCCCCTAATGTGATCTGGACCTCCCACTCCCAGAAGGAGAGGATTGGGATGAAGCACTTGGTAAGACTCATTTTTTATTTTCATGAGTATTATGATTTTTTTTGTTATGTATGTTCTGACATTGAATACATATGCTTGTAGATGTCGGCCTAGAGAGACCTGCAGGGATGTCTCCAATAGCGAGGCGAATCCCTCTTGACTTTGACATTGCCCCTCATGGTGAGGGAGGCGAGGAGGAGGAAATCGTGCGCAATTTGGAGGGAATTTCTCATGGGATCCCAGACTATGTGTGATTCGACGATATTCCTCGGGCCTAATAGAGATACACTGTATGGGTGTCAAACCAAGTTCACCGCTTACTGAGGCGGCTCGTACGGGAAATGACATGCTATCATGAGCATCACGCCATTTAGACACCTAGGCTTTATTTCTACATATTCTTGAGAGACATGATGTCTCAGGATGTAACAAAAACACACATATTTTTTGTACTTATGATGCACACTGATGCAAACATTCGATATATATATATATACATCTATATATATATATATATATATATATATATATATATATATATATATATATACATCTATTTTCCTATATGGATCTTTTTCATGTGATGATGATTTACAAATTATGCAAATGTCTATCTAATACAATGTTAGCTACTATATCAGTTAATGCATTCATTCGCCTAGGAATATGTTGATATGTAATATAATCAAAATGTCTTTCCAGCAAACGAACATGTAAATGCAACCTTAAAATGTGAGGGTTTCTAACTGAATAATGTCCATTAAGTTGAAGAACGACAAGTTGTGACTCTAGATTTACAACCAATGCACGTATGCCGAGGGTAATCACCTCGGTTGATAGTTCAATGACAACACTATACTTAGCAACATTGTTTGTAGTTCATCCTAGATAGATACCTTGAAGATCTATCAAATCACCAGCAGGATCATAAATCACCGAGGCTGCCAAAGACAGGTTCCAGGTACTACGGGAAGCACCATCCGCGAAACTGATGTAAGGAGAAATAGACATTTGCACAAAATGAAATGACCCAAGAAGCAGTAAAACACTCACAAAGCACACCAAGCCAAAAAATGTACAAAAATTAAAATAACACCTATGTACAAAAAACATGCACGAATGACTCATGCATAATATTTTTTAAAATACAACCCATTTCTAGGCTGATCTAGAGGATGACCTTCGTAATCAATGAGCTCATAAGCCCCATTTCATAGAACAAGTTTGAAAATCTAGGCCCATGCCACATGGGTTTAAATTTTCCTGCCCCCAGCTTATCATGAGATTGGTCGTACAGGAGGACGAGGTATCCTTCTATGAAGGAATGAGGGGAAACCAACTGGTCAAAATGATCTTTGACCCGCTTCTTTTGTGCTTCAACTACTAAAGAAACAAAGCGACGAGTTTAATCTAACCTCTCTAAGTAGAGAAGACGCTCTTCTTCCAGCGAAGTGTTCGGCAGTAATTCAAAAGCCAACTTGAGCGAAGGTATTTCACACTCAATCGGAAGGGTAGCTTCCAGATTGTAAGCAAGCTAGAAAGGAGTGAATCTAGTCGCATCCTTAACTGAGGTTCGATATGCCAAAAGATCTGAAAATAACATGAGATGCCAGTTTGATTTGCGCATCCCAATGGTACGTTGAAGCATGGTGACAAGAACTTTGTTCACAGCTTCAACCTGGCCATTGGCCCAAGGATAGTACAACGTTGAGCTGTTGTGACACAAGCCCAACTTGGAAGTCAACTCTGGCACTATATAATGCTGAAAATGGGAACCATGATCAGTTACGATGGCTTGAGGGACACCAAACCTAGAAATGATGTGATTTAATATGAACTGAATTGTTGTCTTACTATCAACCGTAAGTGTAGGCGTTGCTTCGGCCCATTTGGTGAAGTAGTCAATGGCTACGATGATATAAGCATGCCCCTCGGCTGAGTGTGGGTTACATGTCATAAAATCGATGCCCCACTTTATGAAGGGACCAACGGTAATCACAGGATGGAGATGTGCAGGTGGCGCGCACATCTTGCACTGATAGATATGACAATCCTTACATTTACAGACAACAACAATGCATTACTTGGAGATGGAGGGCCAGAAATACCCAACAAAAAGAATGTTATTTTTAGTGGCATAACCAAACATGTGACTGCCACAGGCGCCACTATGACAATCATTCAGGGCTTTCTCAGCCTCCTCGAGAGTCAAACACCGGCGGAGAATGGAATAAACTCCGATGTTGTGGAGTGTATCTTCGACTATACGATAAGGTTGTGATTGATGATAAATGCGTCGGCGAGCATCCTTCGTTAACTCAGATCTAAAAGTAAAAGTCTGAAGATATACAATGATATCATTGTACCAAGGATCGAGGGTGTTAATCAGAAAAAGAGTATCGTCTGGAATGCATTCCTCGGAACTAGACGGAGAAGAGTCAGAAGGGAAGGAGCATATCAGATCGGCAAAGACTAATGATTTCTTCAACTTGGCAGTAGTAAATTCCAAATCGAACTCTGGGAGGATAACAATCCACTTTGATTACTTGCCACTGAGAAATTGTCGAGACAATATATAGGTCATAGGGTTGCAGTTAGAAATCACAGTCACAGTATGCAACAGAATGTAATGACAAAAACGTTGAACTGCTTGAACCGCAGCTAACGCTAACTTATCGACATGTGCATAGTGCGTTTCAGGATCGAGAAGGTTACAAGAGAGGTAGTAAATAACATGCTCATTACCATCATCATCATCTTGCACCAACACCATGGAAATCGTGTTGAAAGCGGCGACTAAATAAAGGGAAAAATTGCGATGATAGTTCGGAGGACACAATAGAGGAGCGTTGACAAGCAATGTCTTCAGAGCATAGAAATAATTCAGGGCGATCTCATCCCAAAGGAATGGGACATCTTTCTTTAATAATAGTGTGAATCCTTTAGCCACTTCGACATAGTTCGGTATAAAATGGAATAAAAATTTAGCCTTCCCTTGCAGACTCTGCAGCTAATGTAATGAGGATGGGGAGGGGAGATTAATAATAGTCTCAACTTTGATCGGATCGAGGCAAATCCCGTCTTTGGAAACGATAAACCCTAAGAGTCTACCGAAATCGATGCAGAAGATGCACTTATGCGGATTTAACCAGATGTTATAGCGTCGACAGTGAAGAAATATATGACGAAGATGGTCAAGGTGGTCCTTACGTTTAGTTGAATGAGCCGGAAGGTCATCTAGATAAGGCTGAATAATGTGCTTAATATCATGAAAAGAATATGATGTCGCTCATTGAAACATGGCCCCAACATTCTTCAAGCCAAAAGGGAGCTTCTTATACACGAAAGTACCCCAAGGACAGATAAAGGTATGTCGATCAGTCGGGAGAATGTTAATCTAGTTATAGCCAGAAAATCCGTCCATGAGGGAAAAGATCTCACTCCCCGCACAGTCATCAATGATTTGATCAATAAAGTGGGTTGGATAATTATCCTTAGGACAGGCCCGGTTTATGTCACGATAATCAACCCAGACCCAAATGGTACCTTGTTTCTTATCTTCAGGGACAATGTTGGACACCCATTCTGTCAAGGGAATCAGATAGATAAAACCATCGTTGTGAAGTTTTTCAACTTCACCCTTAATGGCAGCATCCTTTCTAGGATGCACAGGACGAAGGCACTGACGAACAGGCTTCGAACTAGGGTAGGTAGGAATCTCATGCACCACTGTACTAGGATCAATGTCAGGCATCTCTTCGTAGGACCATGTAAAGACGTCGCGGAACTCGCGGAAAAGGCTAGTATAAACCTAAACTTCATCTGAAGAACAAATGACCCCGATATGGATGTTCTCGAAAATTCCCGGTTTCACAGAAATGTCAATAGGCATTGTTTGTGTAATATTACTCAAGTTACCCTCCGTAAAAAATTCATGTGTCAAGATAGGCGTTTGAAGAATAGGAGAAGGAACCTGAGATGCAAACCTCTCAAGACACGTAGACATGGCCCCGAGACTAGGCATGAACGATGAACGATATGACTATCATCCCATGGAAGATCCTCGAGAGACATTGTTTCCACGATGGCTTCATTGGAGGGAAATATCTCTTTCAAGGGATCGAGCCAATCTGAATCGCTGAGCCAAGGGGATTGAGAATAAGTTTCAAGAGACATGCTCAAAGGAGCATGATCAGGAGCTCCGAAGCCAAAATAAGTTCACAATAGTTAATCTCAATGGGATTAATGGCATCGAATCTCCAAAAGAATCGATCTGTTCAGGTGAAGGGATGATCCATGGGTCATCAGACCAAGAGATCATATTAATCTGAATAGTGTTGGGTGGAGGAAGAGGAAAAATACCCATAAGGGTAGGATCTTTGAAAAGACCTGGCCCTATGCTCTCGTAGGGAGTAGGAATTTGATCCACATACAAAACATTTTTCTTGGAAGAAGAAGTGAAGAACGAAAATTGATCGACAGTAACAATATTTCCTTTGTGCGAGAACTTCAAAACACGAAAGAGAGTGGATGGAACGTACAGCATGGCGTGAGTCCAACTGTGACCGAGGAGAAGATTGTAATTGAGCTTGGCGTCAACTATTTCGACCTTGAAATTGATTGTCTTCCCTTCTAATGTAGTCGGTAAACTAGCAAGAACACCAAGAGGTTTAGATTCTCTTCCATCAAATGCTTCAAGGGTATTCGATGATGAATTTAGAGCTAGAGAACCAATGGATTTCCAGCAAGCAGATGACATGATGCACGTAGATGCACACTTGTCCACAACTGCCCGATGGATATTCAGACCATTAATACCAACTTGTATGATGAGTGCAATTTGGTGTGGGAGTCATGGGACAAAATTCTCCAAGTCGAAAGCGAGAAGGCTAGAATCAGCAGGATCAACCCTGCTGATCGCAGATAACAAAGCCTTCCGTTGAGACAGACAACTCTGAAGTACTTCTAATGAAGACATCGTAGATGGTTCCTAAGCCAAATCCTCAATAATACTATAATTTTGAGCAGCACGGGCATTTGGATAGTAAGAAGACTTGTGGAGTACACCTTTGGAAGGTGGACGTACAATGGGCTCAACACTAGGCCCTTTAATCTGAAGAGGGCTAGAAACAGGCGGAGGAGGAGGACCATCAACGATCTCTTTCCTTGCTACCTGACATGATCCAGTATAATCTTTCGATCGATTATTAAGAGAAACGGATGCAAAACTATTCATCATGAAACCCTAAGAGCCAAATGGAGTAGAGGACTAAGGTTGCTCTACCATCTGGGTCTACTGTGACAGAAAAGGTTCTTTGAGAACAGTTGTAGTTCCCTAGGTGCCTTTGAGAAATCTACTGAATTCTACCCATCTAGGACAGTCCTTGGTGTAGTGCTCTTCGTCACAAATCAAACAAGGGTACTTCAGTTTACGCTGTGAACCATCATCAGCACGAGATTTAGACGAATCCTGTTTCGGGGTATCGGCTTTGGCCTTACCTCTACCCTTCTTTTTTCCCTTGGAAGTCTTATCCACTGGATTGGGCTGAACGACATTGACTTCCGTGGTAGTACCAAAATTTGGGGTAGGCTGAGAAGCTGAATCATTGGAAGGATTAGACTTTTTCTTTCCAGAGTTTGAAGAAGAAGACTTCCGAGAAGTCTGAGACATGGAATCAATGATATCATCAACGGATGGCGTCACCGGTGCTTTGGAAGTTCCAGGTCGAGGAGTATTAGGAAATATATCATACAACGTGCTAGACTAAGAGTACACAAGATCAAGGTACTGGGCACGAGAAATGGCTTGTTCTTCGGTTACACATGCCCCCATAGCTATGTCTTTAGCGATTTGATTGACAAACAAGGTAGTGAACCAATCAGTTACAAGTTGATCAGGAATATCAAACTTGATCAAGCGACGACAATGCCTCTATTCATGAATATGATCCGAGATATGAGTAGCTCGGTCCTATGTCAAGGATGTGAGGAGGTGCGTCCCGGTCTCATACCGAACCAGTAACTGAAAATGCGTAAGAAATGCCATGGCCAAAGAGATGAAATCTTGGAAGATGCCATGAGATAATTCAATGTACCACTTTGTAGCGGCACCAGTAAGAGTCCATTGGAAAAGACAGAGTCAGATGGAATCGTCAACCCAAGATTTAGAGGAACACCACAAGTGGTAGGTCATAACATGCACTTGGGGGTCTTCTCCAGACTTGCCCTCAAACTTAGGACAATCAACAGGAATCTTGGTTGGAACTGGAGGCCAATACGAGTTATGAAGAATCAGATCATTCATTAACTTTGACACATCTAACAGTTCCAACGTAGTGAGAAATGGTAATTGAGGATTAAAAGGCATCAGGGGTCTTTGATAAGGACCCATGTTAACATTCCACCCAGTCTGGGAGAAATTCTGCCCCCATATGTTTTTTCCTGGAGGATTCTAACCATAGGGGTTATAAGCAAGATAGTTCTACCCATACTGGGGTTGAGGATCGGGATACTGATTCTGAGCATACCATTAAGGTCCTTGCTAAGAAATGTATGGATTCTATTGCGGAATGTAAACATTGCCTTGAGGTGGATTATACACCATCTGAAATTGATTTTGAGGGTAATAAGTGAAACCTTGGGGCGCACTATATACCGTCTGATATTGACCTTGAGGAGGGTAATTAGCACCTTGAGGTTGAGTAGGTGGACCCTGCTGAGAAGGTTGAACAGGTTGAACCAGCTGCTGGGCTGGTTGAACAGGTTGAACTGGGTGCTGAGCGGGCTGAGCAGGTTGAGCACGTTGTCTCTGTGGAGTAGGTTGGCCTGGATACTGAGGGCCACCGGGTTGCCCTTGTGGAAGAGGTTGGCCCGATGGTTACGATGGACCAGGTTGTCCTTGCTAACCAGGCTGACCTAGAACACGATCGTAGGGTTGTCCTTGTTGCACAAAATTATGGCCTTGTTGGACGTAAGGTTGCTACTATTGTGCAAAAGGTTGTTCTTGTGGTGGATACATCTGCCCCCCAGGAACATAAGATTCTCTTAGTTGGTATTGAGTTTGACCGAAAGGATCATATGGTTGTCCTTGTTGGACCGAAGGTTGACCCTGTAAGAGTTGTCCTTGCAGACCGTAAGGTTGTCCCCGAGGACAAAATGTTTGTCCCTGCTGGACCAAAGTTTGTCCCTGTAAGTGTTGTCCTTGTGGGCTCGTGAGTTGTGCCTATATCAATGGTCCTTGATGAGGAACGGTCCGATAGGGATCAACCAGAGGTAGATAAACAACTTGATGCAGAGCAATTGGAGGCATATATACGGGATTACCATAGACATCATAGTGATGCGGAGGATTGACAGGAGCTTGGGGCTGCAGAGAACTCTGAGAGTTCTGCTGCTGAACAACCAACATATACTCTTCAAAATTAAGGCCAACAAGAATAGCAGAGGAAGTCATATCCACACTAGAAGTAGGCATGGCCTCTGCAGCGCGAGGTTGCAATTTACCTGAGCCGAGATTGACAGGCCACGTGGGATTAAGAAATATGGAATTGCTAGTGTGAAAAGATCCTAACGACTAATGTGTAACAACCGATGCAGATGAAACCACACATACGGTAGGTTGGACTGGGAAAGGCGTAACAGCAATCGATGAGCTAGGTGTCCAAGGCGACAGTCCTAACAAAGGAAGGACCGAACTCCTTGGAGGATTCGAGGTACTAGATTGTGCTATGGACACAACACCAAAAATAATCCGACTCAAATTTCGATAACCGGGTGGAAGTGAGACCGATGGAGGAGAAGATTGATTAGAAACACATAGAAGATCTTCAGGGAAGAGCTGATATTCTTCTGTGGAAACATGCATTCCTTCATTGTTGACAGGACTTGACCAATCCATGTTTGACGAAGTCGTAAGATCTTTGAAAAGAAGCTGAGAACTAGGAGGTATAGCAACAACTATAAATGGTGATCCCGAAGTAAGAGGAGGGAATTATTCCTCGCTACCAAAACCAGACCAAGCACCCTGAGGAGGCCAATTGAACTCAACTGACTCTTCAAGAGGAGACTGGGTAGCAAGAGGTTGAACACTCGGGAGAATAGGTTTTTGCAAACTTGACAGACCTAGTGGACTGAGGGGTTTCGAAAGACGTTTTGGGAAAATCACTACCACTAGGAGGCAGTGAAGAAGACGACAAAACTGGTGGTTCCACCACTATGTCAATATTTCAACACAGGAAGGAAAATGGGATAAACCAATCAAGGCTTCAAGATCAAAATCTAAGGAAGTACAAAAACAAGCCAAGTAAAAAAAATTTAACGGGCATGTAATCATGGGTAATTAATTTTACGACACTGGAACAAAATTTGTTGTTTCATGTTTTAAGAGTCGAGAAATAGACAAAAGATGACTCTAGTGACTTTCAATTTTAAATGAGCGTGAAAAGACAAGTGCTCGATGATCTCTTCTCTTTTTAAGGAGTCACGAAAAAATCGAAATGACTACTCAGGTAATCTAAGCAAGAGGGTGTACCAAGCTTCCATGAACTGCCATATACACCTTGGTGATCAAATGAAAGATAAATGACCAAGGAAATGTTGGAACGGGGTCTCCTAACAAGTTGCGAAACTGGTCCATTTTGAATATTTTTTATTATATTTAGTATAGCCAGGGGTTTTGGGGTGGGTCAAAGCCTCGAAATCATTGTAATGGGTGAAAGGGTAAAATAGGGGTCCGAAAACCATGGGTTGCGAACCATAGGAAAGTCTAGGCTAGATTGTTATAAATAGAGATGCATTTTGTATTGTATGAGAGAAGAAATGATGAACTATTGATGTGAATAGTGGTTTAAGATATCTATTTGGGTTTTGGGGAAAGGACTCCTGCTGGCTATGTGCGCGGAGATCCAAGTCCAGCTATGTGCGGACCCTGTTGCTATGTGCGTAGGTTGGGAAGGGAATTGTAAGGAAGAATTGATGAATGAATGAATGCGGAAGATTGTTAGAGAACTGAATCTGTGAGTACTTTTGTGTGAATTACTGATAATTTCTGTATTGTGCGTATTATTTAAGCTGCGAAAGATATGTGTACTACATTCTTGGATCTAGATCTATTATGTTCTGTTTATATAATGCTGTGTTAATGTTATAAAAAGCATATAACTATAGATCTAGTGCACGTGGATGCGAGTAGAGACTTAATTAACTCTGCGTAGAATGAGGTAATCTGGGAATCGCAGGATCTAGCGTAGCTCTGTTTGCCTTACCCATCCTTTCTTAGGGTGCAGAAACCTGGTTCTAGCACCCACCCATACTACTTCGTGTGAGACTTTGACCTGTGCAAGCAGGTCACTGCCAAAAGGGCCAGTAGTATAGGGGTTTGTTGGCAAACCTTGCACACCGAACCTGGGTCAGGACCCCTCAAGCCAAAAAATGGTTCCATTGCTGAGATCGGAAGAAGTTTGAGAGAGGAATCGGGTAATGACAAGATAATAATAGAAGCCTGAGACAAAAAATATCGGAGACTAGTTCGAAAGACAGATTCGGGAGTTCGCAGTAAAAGAAAATCACAGTGAAAAGTTAACGACGAAAAGGTGGAAAATAGGTACATCCTTACTTAAAGCTATGAAATATTCTTTGTGACCTTTTCGATTGAACTCCAGGAGTGGCTGGCCAAACTTGTGGAATTCCATAAGTGTTGGAAGGATGAGCGAGTCACTCAGTGGACCCCAGAGCTGCTCGAGCAACTGGAAAAAACTGATAATACTATCATGTGCACGGTGGATCACTGGGTGGATAGTGTGCTGGGAGGATTTGTGACAGAATTTTCCATTGATCAGTTTGTATCATACTTTGAGGCCGAACGGTGATTCTTCAAAGGGTTTTGGGGCAAATTTATGAGGACGTTACCGTTGCTGATCAAGAAATTACTGTGCGAAAAGAGCATTCTATGTAGTCATACTCACTGAATGACCTCATATCTAGATGGGAGTGCGACACGCAGTGGTAAATACTATCGGACCAACTTAACGGAGGGATATCTGCCTACAATCTGTTGCAGGAACCAGCTGCGCAAGATCCCCCAGCTACATCGCCACCTAGGTCGTGCAAAGGTAAGAATTCACCTATACCACTACCCCCCCTAGACAGTGATATGGCTGCGCATCTGAAACTATCTACCTTCAAGGGGGTAGGAGATGAGGATATGGACCAGTTTTTGTTCGTTGCAGACTCTGTATGGACTGCGCAGAATGTGGCGAGTGATACGGTAAAAAGGGCGCAGCTGTCGTTGGCATTCGAGGACAGGGCCTTGGACTGGTATATGCTGTAAATTGCCCAGAATGGGAGCGCATCTATTCAAGATATCAAGGATGCTTTGAAGCACCAGTTCAAGAAGCCGAAATATTATTCCCAGCTAGTAGCAGAAGTGAAGAAATTCAAACAAGGTATGTCTGAGTCAGTATGGGAGGTTGATCAGTGATTGAAGAAAGCAATCAGGGAAGGAGGATTCGAATATGATGATAGATAGCATACGAAATGGTTCATCACTATGTTTTTACCTCACCTGCACACGCCAATGAGTCATCAAACCTTTGAGTCATAGGAGAAGGTTGTGGAAGTCGCTATGAAACTAGAGGTTGTCCCCTGAGAGGATACGTCAGCAGGGGTATAAAAAATCTAGGAACAACTTGGGGCTATGCATATGGAGATACAAAACCTGCGAAAAGAGAGAGAAAAGGATGGCTCCGCAGATCTCTGGTGCATACGATGTCGGGTGTCTGGCCATACAAAGGATCAGTGCCCTCTACTGATGGATTACATGCAAGCCGGAGGACCTAGTCCGGTACGCCCAGGGGCAAGTAGGGAACCCGTCCTGTTACGACCAGGTTCAAGCAGACATGCGCTATGGTGTGATGATTTTCGGGTAGCAGGACTACATGATAAGAACCATTGCCCTTGGCTAGGTGTGTATGTCCCAGAACTAAAGCAACAATGGTGCTGATTCTATTGATCAGTGGGACATGATGAGAAGAACTGTCGTACTTATGACTTAATGATGGATCGTGGGAACTTATATAGGGTACAATCAGACCTTGCGTCACCGAGACTTTTTGCGCGCTTTGGAGGATCATCGGCCTGAGGCAGAGGAGGCCGGGGAGGAAGTGCAAGGCGAGGACGTGGGCAGCTAATCTATTATAACTGTGGAGAAATAGGTGTAGGTTTTAACCCTGAACAAAAATTATCTACACATGAATCTTATAACAAAAAATAAACAATAGCGAGAGCATACAACATAAAACAGATAAATAAA
Organism: Pinus albicaulis; assembly: GCA_034641835.2. Lineage (NCBI taxonomy): Eukaryota > Viridiplantae > Streptophyta > Pinopsida > Pinales > Pinaceae > Pinus > Pinus albicaulis. The sequence continues at coordinate 1,007,848,039 of CM076577.1, read as the reverse complement.
GAGATTTTCCCCTGGATCCCAAATCAGGACGACCAGCTTGATTTTTCATTATATTCCTTTTAGTGTTGTTGTGTCTCAATCTAGTCTCCTAAACTGAGTTCATTTAATTGTCAACCAGGATTTGTAAACTGCTGAAGTGAAATGTACCATATGTACCTAGGTGCTTGTTTCCTAGTGCGTTGTGTGTAGTGTTTTGTGATGTTTTGGTCTTTTATGTTAATTTATGATGTTTTTGGTCTTTTATGTTAATTTATGATGTTTTTGGTCTTTTGAAGTTTTGTGTTTACAATGGAAATGTCTAGAAAGCTAATGAAAAGAAATTGGTGGTCAAGAACACAGTTGAGCCTAATGTATGGAATGGCAAATGTAATCAAAAATACTGAAGCAACATCTAAACTATGACTGAATAGAAACAAGAGTAGAGGGCCCCTGCACTTGCCAAGGTTCTGTGCATTATTGTATAGTTCTTGTTTTATTTCTTTAAAGCTCATTGTGCCATAATCCATTCACATGTTTATACATTGCATATTTCATGGTATATATGCTTCATTTCTGTTTATAATCTTTCATGCTTTCCATTTTACTTCTGTCTTTCATGTTTTATGTTATTGATAACTGATCAGTGTTCTTGTTTCAGGTTATAAATAGGCAGCCCGGGCATTTGCATAACTTTTTGACTAATGACATGGAATTAACATTGTTCTACTGCTAACACCATGCTACACCTGGGAATATGGAAGAAAAAGAACAAGAAATTGAAAAGGAAATGCCAGAAGTTAAGCAGAGCACTGATTAATATCAAATTTAGGTGCTTAATGAAGAAACCCAGAATGTTGGCAGTACCAAGGAAGAAGAGGAGAGGATTGGATGTGCTGGCTGAAGTGTCAAGGCACATGAACTGAAGAAAAATTATCAAAATTTTGGTTGCATGAGGACATGCAACACCTTCACAATGGGGGTATGTTGAGTCTCAAATCTGCATCTTTTCCATACACTTTTCTATACCTTTTTCATTCACCTGAACCTCCCAAGTTGTCAATATCATTGTATATTAATTGCAAAAGAGCATCTAAAATGGTTTTTAACTATATTTTTGTGTCTGCTGTTTGATTTATATTTTGCTCATTTAGCTGCGGAATCTTGCCACTTTCCGCAGCTGCTGCAACTTTCCGCAGCCATTTTGTGAAACTCTATGTTACAGGTGTCTACAGGAAAAACGAGCCACATGGGCAAGTCTGAAATGATGTGGACATGGATCGTGTCCTATTGGCTTGAGCAAATCCATCTAAAGAGGCTGCGGTCAAAGGTGTCCAAATGGAAGTCAACCGTAGAGTCCCACGGTGACAGGACTCTGTTTCGTGTCACGTGAAGGTTCATATGGCCGTTTCTGAATTGCGGGAGACAAATCAACATCTGTACATGGCTCCATAGCCGAATTCAAACATCCACTCCTCATAGATTTACTCTTCAATACGACCATGATCCTAGATCTGTGGACGTAATGGTCTCCGTGTTCTCCATCAGCATAAACTTTAGGGAATCAGTTGTATTTCCTTTGTTATAAATAACGCGTTTGTATACGCATATTAGATTACTCTCTTTTAGTTTTTATTAGTCTGCTCTGTAATGTAATTACGTTGCACTTGTGCCGTAATATCACCTTTCTGTTATGACTGCATCTTAATATAAGAAGACTCTGTTTCCAAATGTAATTCGTACTTGAAGATTGTTGCCAAGGCTGGTGTAGAGGGCCCCTGCACTCACCAAGGTTCTGTGCATTATTGTATAGTTCTTGTTTTATTTCTTTAAAGCTCATTGTGCCATAATCCATTCACATGTTTATACATTGCATCTTTCATGGTATATATGCTTCATTTATGTTTATAATCTTTCATGCTTTCCATTTTACTTCTGTCTTTCATGTTTTATGTTATTGATAACTGATCAGTGTTCTTGTTTCAGGTTATAAATAGGTAGCCTGGGCATTTGCATAACTTTTTGACTAATGACATGGAATTAACATTGTTCTGCTGCTAATTTGTTTTTCTTAGTTTCTATTTAATTTCAGTATTGCTTTGTTTAATTCAGTTTTGCTCATTTGCTTCAGTAGTTAAATTTAGATATATTAAAATGCTCATAACATCTTCAGTTGCCTCCGAAAGCCACAGCTGGACTGATGGTGAGGGATTGTATTATGAAATTTGTAGTTTGATATTAGTTTCCTTTCTGCAAATTTAGATATATTAAACTGCTCATAACATCTTCAGTTGCCTCCGAAAGCCATAGTTGGACTAATGGTGAGGGATTGTATTATGAAATGTGTAGTTTGGTATTAGTTTCCTTTCTACAAGTTAGAAATATTAAATTTTGCATGACATCTTCAGTTACCTCCGAAAGCCATAGCTAGACTGATGGTGAGGGATTGAATTATGAATGTATGGTTTGATATTAGTTTACTTTCTTCAAGTTAGATATCAGTTACTCAAGTTGTTTATGGTTACTTCCGAAAATCATAGCTGGACTAATGATGAGGGATCAGAAGACAAGTTGATGTAATCTTATTTAGATTTACTTTGTTGCAATTTTGGATTTCTTTAAGCATAGTTTCTTTTGTGTTTAGATAGCAGCAAGAATAGTTTGGTTTTCATGCTCAATAGTTCACTGTTTTGATTTATTAGACTAGCAGCACCTTTTCATTTCAGCAGCACATTTTCATTTCCTTTCAAGTTTTGTCATTGTAAGTTTCAAATTCATTTTTAAGTTTCAAGTTGGTAAATCATTATAGAGGATATCATTTCCTTGAACAAGCATAACCATACTTGTTTTTATTTTAGAATTTCCATTTCACCTTAGAAAACCAAAAACGACAAAAAGTTAAGAAATAGGTTATCTTGCACATATAGTGCGCCGCACTTCATCAGCTTACGAATCCCAGATTGATAAATTAATGTAGCAATTTAGGACACTAAATTGACCAAACATTTTGGCGTCGTTGCCGGGGAAGTGTAACTAGGTAGCCAATTTCTTAAAAAAAAAAAAACAACAAAATCATAAAAGAAGGGAAAACTTGATAACTTCTTGAAGTATGCTCTCCTCTTGCACCTAGTGTGATCTGGAGGATCAGAAAAGAGAGTTATCGGTTCAGTAATTTCTTAAGTATGCTCTCTTCTTGCACCTAGTGTGACCTAGAAGATCAGAAAGAGAATTATTAGCCCAACTTTAAAAATAAAAAATAAAAAAAATAAAAATAAAAATGACATGCATAGAGCAAGAGATTCTAGGGGAAGGTTTATAGCTAAAGCCAAGAGTTCGATTTTCACAACTCCATCTTCTTCAAGGCATAGACAAGAATCACCACCATCTACCCCTAGCCTTAAGATTTTTGGAATTCAAGGAACAACTGAATTAGAGGATTCTCCTATACCACCTACTAAATCTCATTTAGAAAACAAAGAGACTCCCTCTCATCCTCCCTTGATAGAAAAATTAGAGGACTTTAAGGACTCTAAAGAAACTATCATGGCAGAGGAAGTAATAGATGGAGGTAGAGGTAGAGGTAGAAGAGGAGGAAACAATGGAGACAACAATGGTGAAGGAAATAATGGAAGAAATAGGGAAGGAGACAACTTGTTTGGATTCCCTATAGTTGATGAGGAAACTCATACAACAATGAAAAATATCTCACCATCTGTCCTTCCTAACTTTTATGGATTGTGAAGTGAGGATCCTGAAACATTTCTGTTTGAGTTTGAAGTCGTGTGCCGAACCTATGACTATATGGAAGACTCTCAAAAACTCAAACTATTTCCTTCAACTTTGAAGGGAGCTTCTTTGAAATGGTTCATGGGATTAGCCACTCAATCTATTAGGACTTGGAATGATATGAAACAAACATTTTTGGATAGATACTTGGACTATTGTATGCCCACCAATCACAAGGATGAGGTATTCAAAATGATGCAAAAAAAGATGAAAATTTGGAAGACTTACTTGAAAGATTTCAATACAACTTGAAAAGAGCAAAGATGAGCAACTTAGATGATGAAACCTTGAAAGCCCTCATATTAAAAGCCATTAGAGATGAATGGATAGATATTTTAAACATGATGGGGAAAGAAGACATTTCTCAACTTCCACTTCGTGACATAACAGAACTATGTGTCCATCTCTCAAGAGGAAAATCTAAAACAGGAAAAGGGCCTAGGGATCCTTCTCTTATTAGGGCTAACAAATTTGCAACTGGATCAGTAAGTAGGGTAGAGATTGGTAACATGCTTGATGAATTCAAAACTGATATCTTAGGGAGCCTTAGTGAACAACTAGACACCCTTAAAATCCAAAACAAGTAGAAAGCAGAAACAGATGTTTTAGCCGTCTTTTCTCTAAAATGTAGGAAGAAACATGCTTTAAGGGAATGTTCCTTGGATGCAAAAGTTGTAGAAACATGTATGATTTTCTCAGAGAATCATGAGATCAAGGATTGTCCTTCAATTCCTGGACTCAAAGCTGTCTTTCAAGAAGACCCAAATTCAGTAGAATCTCTCTGTTTTGTTGCAAGAAGACCTTGGCAGGGACAAAAAACTCAAGGGTTTAACAACCCTATGAATTTTCAAACCCCACCAAATTGGAATCATTGGCAACAACCTTGGCCCCAACATCAGAATCCATATCAACCATGGGTATAAGGGATGCAAAATCCTTATGGGAGATTTGCTCAATTTTATCAATATCCTCCATCTTTTCAAAATCAACAAGCTCCACAACTTCCAAACTCAAATCCACAACTTTCATTGCCATTTCCACAACAACAACCTTCTCAACAAAATCCAAATCCTCAACTCATGCTCCCATACCAACAAAAGAAAAATCAACTTCCAGCTCAGCCATTGCCAAATCCTAACAATAAAAATCCTCAGAATACTTACATGGTAGAAGGACAACAATTTCTTACCTATATGATTGTTCCTCTCAATGATGTACAACTCAGATCTGGTAGAGTTTTAGAAAAAACTTCTATAGATATTCAAGAGCAAGATACCTCTGAGGAGGACTCTCTTAAGGTCAATAAGGGTTCTGAGGAAGAATCTCTTCAAAATTCAAACATTCAAAAAGAAAAAGAAAAATTAACACCCACAACTCCTATAGTTGAGCAACCTGCATCTTCATATACACCTCCTTTTCCTGAAAGACTACAAATTGACAAGGGGGTGGAAAAACAAATCTTGTTGCCTAACTATGATTTTCTAGATGAATTGAAGAATGTTTGTATCAAGATTCCCTTGTTACAAGCCATTCGAGAGATTCCTATTCTAGCGAAAACAATAAAGGAGTTGAGTTTCAAAAGACCAGGAAGGAAACTAAAAGACACAAGAAGAATCCACCTGGTAGGAAAAATTGCAGATATCATGATGGGAAAAATTACCATGCAGAAGTATGTAGATCCAGGAAGTCCAATTGTCAAGACACATATAAATGGGATAGAAATTCCAAACACATTGATTGACTTAGGGGCCGCTATCAACATTATGAGTAGACAGACTATGGACCAGCTAAAACTTCCTAACCTTCTTTTTACACCTACTTTACTGCAACTTGCAGATCGATCAATTATTAAACCATATGGTGTATTAGAAGATATTTTAGTCTCCTTAGATTCTTGGGAATATCCAGTAGATTTTATGATTTTGACTCCCAAAAGTAATCTAGGAGGGCACCCACTTATCTTAGGAAGACCTTGGCTAGCCACGGCTGATGCTTTCATTAGTTGTAGATCTGGGGATATGTACATTTCTAATGGTAATTCGACAAAGAAATTCAATTTGTATCCTCCAGCAAAAGCAATCACAAAAGTAGGAGACAATGAATGGGTCGATGATGAGGACACTATACAACCTATCTTTACCATTTCTGAAATCAGTGAGGATAGTCAAATTATGAACACATTAGAAAATTTTGAGACATCTTCAGAATATGACCCCACACAATTTCAGTTGGAATCTGACATAGAATATTTATCATCAAGACAAATGTCTCTTTACTCTATGGAAGAGTTTGGTAGTTCTACTATTGAGATTTTTCCGGGAAAAACATTGAATATCAACAAACATTTGGAAAAGTCACAACAAGAAGAACTAACCAAAATCTTGCAAAAACATTCTACTGCATTTGCATGGGAGTATACTGACATGAAGGGTATTGATCCTAAGACTTGCATCCATCATATCTATATTGAGGAAAACAGTAGACCAATCGGACAACCTCAAAGAAGGATGAATCCAAATCTTAGGGAGATAGTGAAAGAAGAGCTCCAAAAACTTCTCAATGTAAACTTCATTTATCCAATTTCAGATAGCCGATGGGTTTATCCTTTGGTTATAGTACCTAAAAAGAATGGTAAATGGAGGGTATGCATTGATTACAGGGAATTGAACAAAGCAACTTTGAAGGATCACTTTCCTTTGCCTTTTATCGATAAGGTATTAGACACATTAGCAGGTAAAAAGTACTTTTCATTTTTGGATGGTTTTAGTGGCTATAATCAGATTCATGTAGCACCTGAAGATCAAGATAAGACCACATTTACTTGTCCATGGGGAACTTTTGCCTACCGAGTGCTTCCTTTTGGGTTATGTAATGCACCTGCAACATTCCAAAGAGCAGTACTAGGAATTTTTTCTGATCTAATTCATGATTGTGTAGAGGTTTATATGGATGATTTTACAGTTTATGGTAATTCATTTGAAGAGGCATTAGAAAATTTGGAAAAATTCCTTATAAGATGTAAAGAAACAAACCTTTCATTAAGCCATGAAAAATGCTTTATGATGTTTACTGAAGGTATTGTTTTAGGACATCATATTTCGGGAGATGGGATTAAGGTTGATAGATCAAAAGTTGAAGTCATCTCCAAGTTACCTATTCCAAATTGTCAAAGAGATGTTAGAAGTTTTCTAGGATTTACTGGTTACTATAGAAGATTTATAGAAAACTTCACTATAATAGCATCTCCACTCTTCAAATTTCTTACAAAAGATTGTGAATTCAAATGGGATCCTGATTGTCAATCAGCTTTTGAAACTTTGAAAACAAGCATATCTGAAGCACCTATCTTGAGAGGACAAAATTAGAAACTCCCTTTCCATATTTCTACAGATGCTTCAGATACAGCTCTAGGAGTTGTGTTGGGTCAAAAAGATTTAGTTCCTTATGCCATTTATTATACCAGTAAAAATTTGACTCCCACAGAGTTGAATTATACTGTGACTGAAAAAGAGTTTTTAGCTGTTGTTCATGCAATTAATAAGTTTAAACATTACATAATAGGCTATGAAACTTTTATTCATACTGACCATTCTGCAATTAGATATTTAATGAACAAACCGGTTACTAATGGCAAAGTGACAAGATGGCTCTTACTTTTGCAAGAATTCAATATTACTGTGTTGGATAGACCAGGAAAACAGAATACAGTAGCTGATTTCTTGTCTAGAATTCAAAATACTAAAGAAGATTCTCCTGTAGAGGATAAGTTTCCTGATGAATACTTGTTTGTAGTAACTATTAAAACTCCTTGGTATGCAGATATTGCTAACTATTTGGTTACAGGGAAACTACCTTCACATTTATTTCCAAGTGAAAAACGAAAAATTATTGAGGAGAGTTCAAAATATTCATGGATTTCTAACGAATTGTTTAAAACAGGGCCAGATCTTGTGATCAGAAGATGTGTCGGGGAAGATGAAATGCCTGATATTCTTAAGGCATGTCATGATGAACCATGCGGCGGACACTTTGCAGACAAAAGGACGGCCTATAAAATCCTCTCTTTAGGATATTATTGGCCTTCCCTCTTCAAAGATGCAAAACAACATGTCAAAAGGTGTGACAGCTGCCAAAGAGTAGGGAAACCTACCCTTTCAAATGAAATGCCATTGCAACCACAGGTACTCATTGAACCCTTTGAAAAATGGGCTTTAGATTTCATTGGACCTATTAATCCACCATCTAAGCAAAAAAAGTATATATTGGTTTGTACTGATTATGTTACTAAATGGGTAGAAGCCAAAGCATTAGTATCTGCTACTGAAAATTCAGTTGTTCATTTTCTTTATGAGGATATTTTTACTCGCTTTGGTGTTCCAAGAGAAATTGTGACAGATGACGGAAGCCAATTCACATCCAACTTGGTGGAGAAGTTGATGGAAGAATACAAAATCAAGCACAGAATATCTACTCCTTACCATCCGCAAGCAAATGGTCAAGTGGAGTCCACAAATAAAGTTCTTGTAAGTATCATCACCAAAATTGTTCATCTACATAGAAGAGATTGGGCAGAAAGGCTTCCTGAAGCCTTGTGGGCCTACAGAACTACATGGAGAAATACAACAGGACATTCTCCCTATGAACTTGTTTATGGGAAATAAGTCTTGCTCCCCATTGAGTTCCAAGTCAAGACCTTCAAGATAGCAGTTCAGTTGGGGATGGACTTATCAGAAGCCCAAAAGCATAGAATGGAGCAGTTGAATGAGCTAGATGAGATCAGACAAGAAGCAATTTTAAGAACCGATCTAGTTCAATATCAAAGAGCTAAATGGCATGACAAGTACATCAAAGAGAAGAAGTTTCAAGAAGGAGATTGGGCATTGTTATTTGATTCCAAGTTTAAAGATTTTCAAGGAAAATTTCGGACTCATTGGCTTGGGCCATATGAGATTGACAAGATCTTTAGCAATGGAGCGGTAAGAATCAAGACCATTGATGAGTTTCAAACTCCTCTTATTGTGAATGGCCATAGATTGAAAGTTTATCATAAGCCACTCTCAAGAGAGGATTTTGTCAAAATGTTTCAAGAAAGTTCTGCAATCAGGCTGGTACAGAAGAATTCTTCTTCTCCACTAGCCTAGCTTTTGTTCTTTTCAGTTAAAAAAAAAAAAAAAAAAAAAAAATTGTATAAGCTTGAAAACCAATCACTGATTGGCAATATTATACAGAAAATATAGGGTGAAAATCAGGAACACCTGACACTCTATATTTTCCAAAAAAAAAAAAAAAAATTCTCTTTCATTTCACAAGTTTTGTGACCACCCACTCCATTCCATTCCACTTCATTCCATTTCATTTCACTTCATTTCACTCCATTCCACTTCATTTTGTCTATTTCATTCCATTTTCACCAATAAAATCCTTTTTCATGACCATTTCCATCTAGTCATTTGTCATCCATTCATGTTCATTCATCCAAATAATAAATGCTGTCGATTTCCTGATGACTCGATTTATGACGACGGATTCACGGCTACTACTCTGTTTTCAAAAGAATGTACAGTCAGATGTTATTTCCATAATCATGAAATAAAATGTAGGTGAGAGGATCAAAAATGAAGACATGGAGCATTCAAGACACCAATAAAGAGCAACTAGTTGAAGACCAAGGGAAAAGGCAAAAGATTCCAAGGTATGAGTAAAATTCATTTCAAATAGCATTGAAAAACACATTTTTATATAGTTCTAAACCATAAGCTCCATCCATTATGTGCAATGATTATATTGACAACTTTCGTAACCCTTTCACGATCTCCATATGATCCTCCCGCATTCATTCTTAAACGGTTCCATAATTAAACCCCCGATCTTCACTCATATTCCGATATTCCACCGGTGACAATGAGACGTAATTGATTTGACCACGGACTCTTACAGCCGCATAAATCCATAGCCGTTGTTTAAACGTGCTCACATTTATTTCGCAGCCACCAAATTTCAAAACACTGCTGGATGTGTTATACTCTGTTAATCTCACAGCCGTATCTCTGTCGTGCTCACGAAAACCCCTCTCTGTTCTATCTCACTCCATTTCGTTCTCTATTACGCTATAGTCTGTATACCCACTCTCTGATATCTACCCACAGTCATTGTGCTCATCTCCGTGCATTCAGCCGTTCTATTTCCATTGAACCCTCACGCAGGCAAATTTGTGAAGAGCAGAAAGAAGAATGGGTAAATTTCTAAGAGCAGAACCGGAAGGACCTAAGTTCATGGAGGGATATCCACAAGTAAGGGATATATTGAAGAAAGCAAAGTGGTTGCGGTTTATCCAAAAATTCAGAGGTTATCATAAAGAAGTGACAAAAGCATTTGCAAGGTCGTTCAATGGCTTGGAAGTAGAGATTGGAGACCTTAAGTTTGCGGTGAACGAGGCATCTATAGCATCTGCCACGGAACTTCTTCAAGAGGGTGAGCATTGGTTTAAGAATAAAAGCATCAGTGATGAAGCCTGGAGAACAATATTACGAAACCAAGGTATGGACATAACTATTTTTAAAAGAGGAATTCATGTTCATGCATTGAAAGAGGAATGGGCTACTTTGCTGATAGTTGTTCAAAAATTCATTACCTGTGAAGGCCGTTTTGGGTCCATGTATATGTACCATACCAGGTTGCTGATGAATTTTCTAGATAATCAAGCTCTCAATCTCCCATATTTTCTATTAAATAGCTTGAAGAAAATGTCTGTGACTGTTCAGAAGCATTTAGGAGATGTAGAATCACATCTATATCACCACGGTCTTGTAAAAATTTTGATTGAAAAAGAGTTAAAGTAGAAGAAAGACACATGGGAACAATTTCTGATTAGAAATTTCTTTGAGGAACCTCAGGAAATTCCTGAAGGTAGTACAACAAGAAGGAGTAGGAGAAAAAGAATAAATGATGAAACTCAAATTACCCCTACTCAAGAAATTCCTGAAGGTAGCACAGCAAGAAGAAGTAGGAGAAAAAGAACAATTGATGAAATTCAAAATACTCCTACTACTACAATTGAAAGAACTGATAGGGAAGAGAGATTGTCAAAGAGAAAGAAGAAAGAAATTAAGGGTAAAAAACTAATAACACCAAAAGAGAGAAAAACTATTGAGGCTATACATCAAACCCCTTCTTCTGAAGAAGAAGATCATCAAGTGTTATCTGAAAGATTAGTTTATCTTCAAAAACAGTCATCTATGGCCAAGAAGACAGAGAAAGGAAAACAAAAACAAAAGGATAGTGTACCACAACGTGTGAGAAGAAGCAGCAGACTTAAAGGGAAATTGAGGAAAACGCAAATGAAGGGTCCTCATTTCATTGATTTGGGAGAGGAAACATCTGAACAGTCCCCAGCTGACCATAGTCCATCTCACTCTTAGTCAGTTAGTGAACCTGGTTCATTTCATTCTCAGTCAGACATTGAACATAGTCCATCCCATTCTCAGCAAGATGTTGATGTGAGCCCTTCTCAGCTAGATTTTGAAGATAACTCTCCTTCACGGCATTTTGGGGACAACCCAATAAAAATGACACCTGAAATAGACCCCAAGCAACAAGAAGTATATGATTATATAGAATCTTTGGAAAAAGCAGCTACAGGTCCCAGTACTTCGTCCATCCAGCCTCACACAGTACAAGATGATCTAGTCCAATCACTAAAACAGGAAGTCTTTGAGCTAGAGCTTTTAAATAGACACATCAAAAATGAAAATGAGACATTGAAGGAACAAGGAAAACTGGACAAAATCATTCATGATAACACCATGCTACACCTGGGAATATGGCAGAAAAAGAACAAGAAATTGAAAAGGAAATGCCAGAAGTTAAGCAGAGCACTGGTTAATATCAAATTTAGGTGCTTAATGAAGAAACCCAGAATGTTGGCAGCACCAAGGAAGAGGAGGAGAGGATTGGATGTGCTGGATGAAGTGTCAAGGCATATGAACTGAGGAAGGATTATCAAAATTTTGGTTGCATGAGGACATGCAACACCTTCACAGTGGGGGTATGTTGAGTCTCAAATCTGCATCTTTTCCATACATCTTTCTAGACCTTTTTCATCCACCTGAACCTTCCAAGTTGTCAATATCATTGTATATTAATTGCAAAGGAGCATCTAACATGGTTTTTAATTATATTTTTGTGTCTGCTGTTTGATTTAGATTTTTCTCATTTAGCTGCGGAATCTTGCCACTTTCCGCAGCTGCTGCAACTTTCCGCAGCCATTTTGTGAAACTCTATGTTACAGGTGTCTACAGGAAAAACAAGCCACATGGGCAAGTCAGAAATGATGTGGACATGGATCGTGTCCTATTGGCTCGAGAAAATTCATCTAAAGAGGCCGCGGTCAAAGGTGTCCAAATGGAAGTCAACCGTAGAGTCCCACGGTAACAGGACTCCGTTTCGTGTCACGTGAAGGTTCATATGGCCGTTTCTGAGTTGCGGGGGACAAATCAACATCTGTACACGGCTCCATAGCCGAATTCAAACATCCACTCCTCATAGATTTACTCTTCAATACGGCCATGATCCTAGACCTGTGGACGTAACGGTCTACGTGTTCTCCATCAGCATAAACTTTAGGAACCGCTGACATTTATTATAAATAACGCATTATGCTTATTGATTAGTCTATGTTAGTCTCTCACTAGTTTTTAATAATCGTTCAACGATAAATTACCGCCACTGTGCCGTAATATCACCTTTCTGTTATGATTGCATATTAATATAAGAAGATTGTTTCCAAACGTAATTCGTACTTGAAGATTGTTGCCAAGGTTGGTGTAGAGGGCCCCTACACTTGCAAAGGTTCTGTGCATTATTGTATAGTTCTTGTTTTATTTCCTTAAAGCTCATTGTGCCATAATCCATTCACATGTTTATACATTGCATCTTTCATGGTATATATGCTTCATTTCTGTTTATAATCTTGCATGCTTTCATTTTACCTCTGTCCTTTGTTGTTAGTCAAGGAATCGATCGTTCTCGTTGTTCTTGCTTTAAAAGTTACAAATAGTGCCTGCAATGGTAGCATAACTTTTTGACTAATGACATGAATTGGCATTGTTCTCAATGTTTAACTTGTTTTTCTTGTTTCGTTTGTTCTTTCACCACTTTGTTTAATCTTGGGCTTTTTCTCACTTTTGTTTAGTAGCAACTTAGATATATGAAACTCGCCATAACATTCTAATGGCCTCCGAATGAGCCATAGGCGATGGTGAGGATTGTGGCCGCAATGTAGTTTGATATTAGCTTCCTTTCTGCAAGTTAGATATATTAAATTGCTCATAACATCTTCAGTTGCCTCCGAAAGCCACAGCTGGACTGATGGTGAGGGATTGAATTATGGATGTGTAGTTTGATATTAGTTTCCTTTCTGCAAATTAGAAATATTAAATTGTGCATGATATTTTCAGTTACCTCCGAAAGCCACAGCGGGACTGATGGTGAGGGATTAATCATGAATGTATGGTTTGATATTAGTTTATTTTCTCAGTAAAAGTGAATATCAGCTACCTTGTGTTGTTTATGGTTACTTCCGAAACGAACACTAATGAGGGATCAGAAGACAAGTTGATGTAATCTGATTTAGACTTACTTTGATGCAATTTTGGATTTCTTTCAGCATAATTTATTTTGTGTTTAGACAGCAGCAAGAATAGTTTGGTTTCATGCTCACTAGTTCACTGTTTTGATTCATTAGATTAGCAGCATCTTTTCATTTCAGCAGCGCATTTTCATTTCCTTTCAAGTTTTTTCATTGTAATTTTCAAATTCCTTTTTAAGTTTCAAGTTGGTAAATCATTATAGAGGATATCATTTCCTTGAACAAACATAACCATACTTGTTTTTATTTTAGAATTTCCATTTCACCTTAGAAAACCAAAAACGACAAAAAGTTAAGAAATAGGTTATCTTGCACATATAGTGCGCCGCACTTCATCAGCTTACGAATCCCGGATTGATAAATTAATGTAGCAATTTAGGACACACTAAATTGACAAAATAGAACCATTTCCCTTGGCGAGGTGCGTATGTCCCAGAACTGAAGCAACAATGGTGCCGATTCTGCCAATCAGTGGGACATGATGAGCAGAATTTTCGTACTTATGACTTAATGATGGATTGTGGGAACTTATATAGGGTGCAACTAGACCCTGTGTCACCAAGACTTTCTATGCACTTTGGAGGATCACTGGCCCGAGGCAGAGGAGGTCGGGGAGGAAGCGCAGGGCAAGGACGTGGGCAGCTAATCTGTTATAACTATGGAGAAATAGGGCACTTTGCCAGAGAATTCCCAAATCCCACCAGGTCATCATGCAAATACTGTAGGCAGTTGGACCATGAGGTAGAGGACTGCCCAATTTTAATAGCCAAGATGCAAGAAAAGAAGCCCACCCCTATGCAGAATGTACAAAGAGTTAAAACCGAGCTAAGAAAGGTGGATCCCTGTGTAAAAGTCATGACATGCAATGGGCTGGTCACCCAGGGGGAAAAAGAGGAACTTACCTCCCAGGAAGGAATGCCTTTCAAAGAACAAACACCACTAGTAGTCCCCACACAGTTGCCGATGCAACCTTAGATATAGAAAGGGGTTGAGCCCTTTTTAAAGGCATGTTTGAAGCTACTGCGAAACCCGCAGGTTGTAGGAAATCTCTAAGAACTACTGAATACCTGCGCAGTTCAATCCAACTTGATCCCTGAGACCAAGGATGTACACAAACTATACAGTTATAAGAAGTGCATTGGAAGAGAGATGTGATTGACTGCACAGATTGGTGACTACGAGATGGATCAGGTTATCTTAGATTTGGGATCAGATGCGAATGTATTACCAAAGCAGACATGGCAACAAATGGGAGAACCTAAATTAGAATGGTGCACCATCCAGCTGAAAATGGCCAATCAAAAAAAAATCATCCCTCTAGGGAGGTTACCAAAAGTCATGGTTGACATCGTAGGGGTAAGGGTCCTAGCTGACTTTGAAGTCATATAAATTGTGGAAGATGCGGATCCCTACCCTGCGCTCCTTGGACTAGACTGAGAAATTGACATGGGGGTTGTCATCAATCTCAAGAAGCGCAGCATGGTGTTTGAAAGCAAAGGTATGCGTGTCATAGTACCACTAGATCCAGCAGAAGGTGCACGGTATACAAAGCCAGCCTATGAGGAGGAGGAATTAGATCACATTTATAAATTAACTGCGTAGGATGAAAATCGGGTTAACCCCATGGATGAAGGAATGCTCTGCTGGGAAAAGGACAATGAATGTTTTTTTAACTCTAATGAGGCGCTGGAAAATTGGCAAGGCCGCTTGCACAATGTTTCGACGCTTCGATGTCTTCAAACCGTCAGGAATTTTGGTCGCATCTCTACCAGGGAAAGAAACCTGCCCTGCCAGGAGGATGAAAATGATAGTCAGTAGAATGTTGAACCTATGATTCCCATGGAATGCAGGCTAGGAGCACTACCACTAACACTATGAGAAGCACCAACGCAAGGACCGGTATTTGACACTCAGGGGAAGTATTGGAGTAAGGTAATCCTGCGCATAGGGACCCCAGTTGCCAGATGGGATTTGAGGTCAATTTACCTATGCAGATCATTGTTGATGTACAACACTCAAGGGTACGATCGGACCTTGACCGGATAGGCTTGCTAGGGTACCGCTGACCTACACATGTGTTGGATTACGAACCTGCCTGAACCCACGTGTAATTGGGATAAATTGCGAACACCTCAAGTCATAAATGGCACAAGGACGCATGACACAGCCCTACCGTGCAGGAATGTCCTGACCGAGGGCGAAGCGCATGGCTCGAAAATATTGATGGCCAATTTTCAGAACCACCTCGCGTCGACCTTAATTCAGGGTACGTGAATGACACACAGGCGTCATCCATGGTTTGACATTCCGTGGAAGCAACCTCAGGCATGAAGGATGACCGTCAGCACATCCCGATGTAATCAAAGAGGAATATTGCAAGTATGCAAAATAAGTAGAAAATCATCAATACAGCCATTTATGGTAAGAATGATCCACCTGATCGATGGCCAGTCTCACGAATGGGATACTCCACCATTAAATAGCTCTGGAAGGTGTACGGTTGGTTGGGTAACTTTGCACCAGGCTATTTATTCACCCTACAACATTCTCCTGCTATCTGCGTACTAGGGTTTTGCGATCATTAACATTCTCTGGGGTGCCCATTTTCTTGTTGCTAAGATGGACCCTAACCCACCAAAGGACCCGGTCTCAGGCTGCTCAGTACCTGCAGATATCGTCTTAATAGAGTCTGGGAATGTTGAGTGCAGTCACAGGGGTGAGCACTGGCTCCTAGCAGAAAGGATTGTCTGCGATCCATGCAAAAAAGGAACGCTGCGATACAAGGACATGCTGTGACTTCTCCGCAATTCTAGAGCACCGCCCAGCAGAAGCAATATGTGTTCACTCCCTTGCATTTCCCTAGTCCACACCACTGACCCAACTACTGGGGACATCCAAATAGATTTAGTGCATCTATCTCGCACAGAGCTATGAGGATTGTACACCAGAGTGTTGCACGAAGTTCACCATCGTGACCGAGCCACGCAACAGCAGTATGACATACCTCTAGAAGTACAGGACCAGTGGATTGCAGTGGTCATAGACGCAATGCATATTATTCAGGACTAGCTGACACAGGGCGCACAATTGGTTGAAATAGCTACACAACTATGGATGGAAATGTGGCACCATTCCACGTTTCAGAATATCCAGACGAAATTACAGCAGGCGGAAGCTGCTCTGGACCAAGTCAGAGCCTCCTCACCCTCCACCGTCTCCGCGCAACATCTAGCCATCTTGGATAGGATTGAGAATCTTTACCACAACAATCATGTCACCCGAAAATGGTTGAAACTGTGGGCCAACACCGCACTTCAGCTCGCCAAAGATGCTCAGTCTGCCATTGCGCGGCTCCACTGGCTGTTAGAACAGGTTAGCGCGGTTGTAGATGGCCCTACCTCCCTGACACTAGTCAACATTGTGCAACGAGCTGCGGCCCAAAGTAAGGAAGTACTCCCACTACTCCTCCGCACTCTGGCTACCTTGCGCGCACAAATCGAAGCCCCACCACTGCAGTGACTCGAGACAAGTCACAAGATTGTGTTGGGGGATTGTTGGAACAGGGTCTCCTAACAAGATGCGAAACTAATCCATTTTGAATTTTTTTTATTATATTTAGTCTAGCGAAGGGGTTTTGGGGTGGGTCAAAACCCTGAAAGCATTGTAATAGGTGAAAGGGTAAACTAGGGGTCCGAAAACCATGGGTTGCGGACCATAGGAAAGTCTAGGCTAGATTGTTATAAATAGAGATGCATTTTGTATTGTAAAGGATAAGAAATGATGATCTATTGATGCGATCTATTGTTTAAGCTATCTGTTTGGATTTTGGGGAATGGACTCCTGTTGGTTGTGTGCACGGAGATCCACGTCCAGCTGTGTGCGGACCCTGCTGCTGTGTGCACAGGTTGGGAAGGGAATTGTAAGGAAGAATTGATGAATGAATAAATGAAAAGAATTGTTAGAGAACTGAATCTATGAGTACTATTGTGTGAACTACTGATAATTGCTATATTGTGCGTTTTCTATCTTTACGCTGCGAAAGATCTGTGTATTATGTTCTTGGATCTAGATCTGTTATGTTCTGTTTATGTAATGTTGTGTTAACGTTATAAAAAGAATATAAATATAGATCTAGTGCACGTGAATGCGAATAGAGATTTGATTAACTCTGCATAGAACAAGGTAATCTGGGAATCACAAGATCTAGCACAGCTCTGCTTTCCTTACCCATCCTTTCTCAGGGTGCAGAAACCTGGTTCCAGCACCCATCCATACTACTTCGGGTGAGACTTTTACCTGCGCAAGCAGGTCACTGCCGAAAGTGCCAGTAGTATAGGGGTTTGTTGGCAAACCTTGCACACTGAAACTGGGTTAGGACCCCTCGAGCCAACACAACGCAGTCTAAGTAATGGTTCATTTTGTTCATACTTCGTTCTAAAATGTTGGAGGTGTTTTATTTTATAGATTATATTCAGCTACCTAGTGCCCCAACATGACTTGATAAGAATGGAGACTTGTTTGCTCCTGTTTTGAGTTGCTTTTGGAAGGCATTGATGTTGGTTGTTTCATAAAGGAAAGAAGCATTGATGTAGGATGTTTACCATTATTTGTAATCAAGAAAAATCCAACCAAACTCTAATTTTGTCCACTAGACAAAATTTCTACCATACCTTAATTTTACAGGCCTGTGCATGCTTGATAAATTTGAAATCACACACTTGTGTACTAGAAATTCACCATTGGATAACCCACAACCTTGTACTAGAGCCAACTCCAAAATGAGAAAAATATCCCAAGGCATCAATATCCCCATCAAGAAAGTATAATGAACCAATGAATATCCTATGGAGCAACTAAGGATAACCCCAACCAAAGTAGACCTTGGATACGACACGACTCGACCCAACCCGACCCGCCCGAACGCGTTTCCTTGGGCGCCCTCACATGACATGAAACTACATAGTTGAGATAATATGCATTGTATTTTGAGTGGTGGTTTTCTTCCCACTAGGTTATCCCTCTCTACCTCACTCTTCTGATATTGTGTATTGTATAATTTATTTCATGAGTACTTGACATGGCTGACAACTATTGGGACTCATTGATTGTTTTTTGGTGTACATGAGTACTTAACATGGCTGCGAATTGCTAGGACTTGTTCCATAGCATACTCCCTAGTTGGGTTGTGGGGTGGTGTTGGAGTACATTACACTCATTATTTTTGTAAGGCACACACTCTGGCCATCACTAGACCCTCTTTAATACATTATTAGGGGCACATATGACAACTTTTCATTCACTGTTGGGCATTCCCTATCATTTTTCAAATTCCTTAACGTGTTTCCTTGGGTGCCCTCACATGGCACAACCCAACCTGACCCATCCGAACGTGTTTCCTTAGGTTCCCTCAGAAGACCTGACCCGAACGTCGAAGACCCAAGGGAGAAAATGGAAAACGGGTCACATGAACGTGAACAAGGCTCATGGGCGATTAGGACTTAGCATTTTTGATACAGCCTCCTTCACATGATCCGACTCAAATGCATTTCCTGTGGTGCCCTCATACAACACAACATAATCCTCCTAAACGAAGGGCGCATGAGGGAGAAAACAGAAAAAGGATCACACAAATGTGCACAAGAAACATGGGTGGTCACAACTTAGCATTTTTTATACGACCACCCTCACAAGACCCGAACCGCCCGAACGTGTTTCCTTGGGCAGCCTCACACAACATGACCCATCCACACCAGATTTGACCCACTCGAACGCATTTCCTTTGGCGCCCTCACACGACCCGATCCAACCCAACCTGCCCGAATGTGTTTCCTTGGGCACCCTCATAGTACAACACGACCTGACCAGACCCGCCCAAACTTCTTTCCTTGGGTGCCCTCACAATACGGCATGACCCAACTTGACCCGACCTGAACTCGTTTCCTTGGGAGCCAACACATGAATCACCCCAACCCACACGAATGCATTTCCTTGGGTGGCCTCACACGGAATGACTTGACCAAACCCAACCCAACCCAACTGAACGCGTTTCCTTGGGTACCCTAACATGACTTGACCTGGACGCGTTACTTGGGCACACTCACACGACCTGATACGACCTGAACTGGACGCGTTCCTTGGGCACCGTCACACAACCTGACCTGACCTGACCCACCCGAACGCATTTCCTTGAGCACCCTCACATGGCACGACCCAACCCGACCCAACCTGACTCGCCCGGACGCATTTTCCTGGGTGCCCTCACACGACCCTACCTGACTTGACCTGCTCGAACACGTTTCGTTGGGCGCCCTCATAAGACATGACCCAACCCAACCCTCTCGAACGTGTTTCCTCAAGCAGCCTCACACAACATGACCCGACCTGTCTAAATGCGTTTCCTTGGGCACCCTCACATGACCCGACACGACCCTACACGGACGCATTCCTTGGGCACCCTCACATGACCTAACCCGACCCGACCCGAACGTGCTTCCTTGTGCGCCATCACATGACTCGACCCGATCGCCCAAACGTCGAAGCCACGAGGGAGAAAAGGATAAATGGTTCACACGAATTTGCACAAGGCACACGGCAATCACAACTTAGCATTTTTTATATGGCCTACCTCACAGGATCTGACCCAAACGTGTTTCCTGTCATGCCTTCATATGACAAAACCCAACCTGCCTGAATGAAGGACCCACAAGGGAGCCGCATCCAGAAAATGGATCGCACAAACATGCACAAGCAACACTGGCAGTCACAACTTATCATTTTTGTTATGACCACAATCACATGACCCAACCCGACCCACCCAAACATGTTTCCTTGGGTGGCCTCACACAACACGACCCAACCCGCCCAAACACGTTTCCTTGGGTGCCCTCACATGACCTGACACGAATCGACTCGGACGTGTTCCTTGGGTACCCTCACACGACTTGACTCACCCAAACATGTTTCCTTGGGCACCCTCACAATACGGCACAACCCGACATGAACCGAACCGAACGCATTTCCTTGGGTGCCATCACATGAGTTGACCTAACCCGCACGAATGTGTTTCCTTGAGCGGCCTCACACGACATGACCAGACCAAACCCAACCCGACCCACTCGAATGCGTTTCATTGGGCACTCTCAAACAACCAAATCATAGGACTCGACTCGGACGCGTTCCTTGGGCACCCTCACATGACCCAACAAGACCAGACCCGGACGCGTTCCTTGGGTGCCCTCACATGAACTGACCCAACCCAACCCACCTGAACACAATTCCTCGGGTGTCGTGACACAGCACGACCTAACCCAACCCACTTGAACGCGTTTTCCTAGGCTCCTTCACATGACCTGACCTACTGGAATGTGTTTCCTTGGGTGACCTCACACGACACGACCCAACCCGACCTGCCCAAATGCATTTCCTTGGGCAGCCTCACACTGCACGACCTAACTGGACCAGACTTGACCCGCCCAAACATGTTTCCTTAGGCTCTCTCACACAACCTGACATGACCCAACCCAAACACGTTCCTTAGGCGCCCTCACACGAACCGACCCGACCCAACCTGCCCGAACGCATTTCCTTGGGCACCCTCATAGTATGGCATGACCTGACCCAACCTGACCAGCTTGAACGTCGAAGCCACGAGAGATAAAATGATAAACATGTCGCACAAATTTCCATAGGCACACGAGTGGTCACAACTTAGCATTTTTGATATGGCCTACATCACATGATCCAAACCAAATGCATTTCTTGTGGTGCCCTCACATGGCATGACTTGACCCGCCCGAACGAAGGGTGCACGAGGGAGGCAAAAACGGAAAATGGATCACACAAACGAGCATAAGAAACATGGGTTTCTTCGATTCCCTCACACTACCCGACCCGACTCGACCTGCCCGAACACGTTTCCTTGGGTGTCCTCACAGTACGGCACGACCCGACCTGACACGACCTGAACACATTTCCTTGGACGCCATCACACGACTTGACCCGACCTGCAAGAACGTGTTTCCTTGGGTGGCCTCATAGGACACGACCCAACCAGACCCAACCCGACCCACCAGAACGTGTTTCCTTGGGCGCCGTCACATGACCCGACACAAACCGACCTAAACGCATTCCTTGGACACCCTCACATGACCCTACACAACTCGACCTGGATGCATTCCTTGGGTGCCCTCACACGACCCGACCCCACCCGACCCACCCGAACGACGCATTTCCTTGGGTTCCCTCACACGACATGACCCGACCCGACCTGACCTGAATGCATTTACTTGGGCGCAATCACACGAAAACGTTATTATTTTGATGCTTTGTTTCAAAACATCACACTTCCGACTCTTTGTCGCTAAACGTCGCACTTCCAATGCTTTACTCCTAAACATCAAACTTCCGACTCTTTTTCCATAAACGTCACACTTCTAACACTTTGCCCCTAAATGTCGCACTTCCAACACTTTGCCTAAACATTGCACTTCTGATGATTTGTTCCTAAACATCGCACTTCCGACGCTTTGTTCCTAAAGGTCGCATTTCCAACACTTTGTCCTAAAACGTAACTATTGCAAAGATACCCCTAAATGTCCCTATTCCAACGATACTCCCTAAATGTCGCTAGAGCAATGCTTGTTGGTGGGATTAAAAAAAATTGAGAAAAATTAGGGAACTTTATGACAATACGTCAAAACTGTCGAAACTAAAGTGTCGTAAAATTGACTGTATGTATTAGTGAAAGGATGGAGAGCAGGAACAACCCTTCTCGACAGAATGAGACAAAGAAAACCCACCATAATTTGAAGAGCAGACAAGAGCTTGAGGGAGAAGTTCCAATTTGTGATATCTTGGAGAAGAAAAACACCTTCCTAGACTACATTGATTTCAAATTCTCCAAAATCCAAGATAATCTGTTGAATGCTTATAAACATAAAATGAATATACTCATACTAAGAAAAATGATTATTAAAGCCACTAAATGGAGAGGATCTTAGAATAGGTGAAGAGGCACACAAAAGCACCCTACACATCTAAAAATCCCAAATTAAAACTCCAAGAAAATAAATATGGTCCTATCTCCAAGGGGTTACCTTTTGAAACATTTCTATTGTTAATGACCAAATTGGAAACAGGTAACCCAAAGGTATCTTCATTCAATTTAGTACAGGGCAATGTGTTACTGACTAAGGATAGTGGGAAAGTGATGTCAAAGTTGATTATGAGCCCGAGAGACCTTTAAGAAAAATTTCCCATGAAAAAGAGTGTTGAGACCATGCAATATTCCTAAATTAGTTGCAGCTAATAAGAATATTAATTTTTCCTTGTTTATTTTTACATTTCATGATTGATGAATAAATTGTAAAGGAGGACATGTAAAACTCCTAAAAACTAAGAATAAATCAATGCCTATATGAACAGAGACATATATGGGCTATGTAAATTAAATCTTGCAGGTGTGAATGGGTCTAAATTAGAAGAATGGGTCACCTTTGACCAAGTCAACAACGCAGTCTAGATGCATTGAACCTCCTTGAGGGACAGCACAGTTCTAGAAGGAGATTCTAAATGTGAAAGGGGATAAACTAATGAAGTGGTTTAGGGTTTTGCCAAGATTCCAATATTATAAAAGGAGGAGGAGAGCAACAAGAGAGGGTTGTTGAAGATTATCATTTTCTGAAGGTATTGTTTGCTCAGACATCCCTTGTTGGGTCTTCCTGTTCAGGAATCCGACCTCCTTCCTTAAGTAGCTCTTGGAGGATACTTGTGCTATATTTTCCACATCAAGATTTTATGCCAAGCTCACCTTACACCTACAACGTTGCTTCTATTGGGGGTTGAGCTATCCTTGTGAGTTGTAGCAATGGAAGACACTAGATCTATTCAGATCTAGCTTATACTAGTGGCTCTTCTCAGTGAGTGTGTCTTTTAGCCTCCTGGAAGAGTTCATTAGTTGATTGTGCTTCAGATCTACATATTTTCATCAGGCCAAATCATTCTCAGAGTGTTGATATTGCAACAAGATGATGAGCTTAGTGGAAAGAAGTCGCCTTCACTAAGTGGGCCCGCAGGCTATTTTTGGCGCAAAGTCTATTTTTAGACTATGTCTATTTTTAGACATATGGATCATGTTCTATGAGTTGCAGGATGCTATTTGTGGATGGTTGGTCAAGTCGGAAAAAATAGATGGACTTATATTTTTAGACATACTGGGTGAAATCTATTTTTAGATTGCCAGTCTAAAAATAGATATGTCGAATATTATTAGCTCTTAATAATATTTGGACTCTAAACATTATCTTATCCTCTTGGAGCACTTCAGTTAAGTGCACGGATGTGGCACATGTAGCTGACAGAAGGAATTACGCTATTCCTAGGGTTTATTGGAGCTATTTCATGTTGACTTCTGTTAGAACTCATGTGACAGAGTTTGGTGGAGTTGATGAGATAGTTGATGGAGTTGTGTTCAGTTTAACTCAGTTAAACATAGTTGAGCTAATTATATCTAGTCTAACTTATTGATACAATTAGTGAGAGTGGTGTGAATTAATTATTAATTAATTCACTAATTATTAACTCATAAATCAACTAAAGAATACATCATTTAACTACAGTGCATGGACAGTTTCAGTGGAGACCAGTGGAGAGGTAGGTGAAAGAGCAGTCTGACTATCAGTTGTGACTATACTGGTGCATGAGTTTGCACCACAAATTGATGGAGATGCTAATGAGGATTTCGCAGTGCATACTAGAGGGATTCGAACTTAGATTGAGCTATTATTCATCTTGGATTGCGCAGTAGAGGCAGGCTAACAGATGGAGCAGATTGGAGCATGTGTTTTGTTAGATCTGAGCTTGTGTAGTGTGTAAAAATTGGAGATTGTACTGAGAGCTTGTGAGGAGTTTGTGCAATTATTGTTACATGATATCTATCATTATAATATATAGATAGTTGGGGGTTTTCAGCTTTAAGCTTTCCCATAAATACTGTGTTTATATGTGTGATTGTTTATGGTTTTAATGTGCGCATGCGATTGTTTATATTTCCGCAATTAATGATCAATGGTAGAAGAGGTTATGTATTATGCATGAAGCTCAAATAGTGTGTGATCAGGATAATATCGGTGAAAAATTTAACATTTATTCAAATTTCTACATGGTATCAGAGCTATATTGATCATTGGAGCCATTGCAAAACATTGAAGCGGTTGAGTTTTGTGCTGGTGGAATTCGAATTTGCAGCAGTGTTTTCTTGGTGTCAAAGTTGAGATGTCTTTCAACGAATTGCGATTGGAGTATTTCGTTGAGGGCATCTTGAATTATATTGCATGGAAGGATAGGATGGAGGCGGTGTTAGATGACAATGGGTTGAAGGATTTCATAGATGCTGAAGTCCCAAAGCCTACTTCTAGCGATGTTGCCGTACTTGACGCATGGCAAAATAAGACAGCAAAGTGTTGAAGGATTCTGTTGGAGGGCGTGAAGGATCACATAGTATCCAGCCTTCATGGTAAGGCTTCTCCATTCTTGATGTGGAAAGCTTTGACAGATTTATTCCAAATCAAGAGTGACCAGAGGAAGTTGGCGCTCAAGGATAAACTCATAAACATAAAGATGGAGAAAGGCGACAGTATGCCCAAGTACCTCATGAAGTTCATCCAATGCAAGGATGAGCTGGGAAGTGTGGGGGTGATTGTAGATGATGAGGACTTGGTGAGCTTGGCTCTCCTTGGGCTTCCAAAGAGTTGGCATTCCTATCAAGACTATGTCAATGGTCGGGAGAAATTGCCAAGATGGGAGCGACTTTGGTCGGATCTTGTGCAAGAGGAGATAAGGCATAGTACCAGGGACGGATCTTCATCAAAGAACTCTAATGAAGAGAATTGCGCTTTGGCTGCCAAAGAAAAGAAGGGGAAGAGCAAGAAAGCTTCTCATTCCGGTATGAAAGGCAAGAAGCAGGACATGTCCAAGGTGAAGTGCTTTCACTGTCACCAACACGGACATTATGCCACAAATTGTCCACAGAAGAAGAAAAATAAGCAGGTTGTTGGATCTGCAGCTGAAGAGGCCTTAGCCTCGCAGTTTGAGCTAGATTTTTCATTGATCGCATGCTTGGTCTCAAGTGTGCTGGGTTCAGTGTGGTTTCTGGACAGTGGTGCATCTTTTCACATGACAGGAGATTGAGATTTGTTTACTGATCTGGATGAGAAAGATCTTGGAGTACACATCGAGATGGGCGATGATGGTAGATACAGTGCGACTGGTATCGGTACCATTTCCTTTGAGAGAGAGTCTGGTAAACCCTTCGTATTGAAGGAAGTGATGCATGTTCCAGGATTGAAGAAGAATCTTATCTCTATGGCGATGTTAGAAGACAAGGGATATGATGTTGTCTTTAGCGAGGGAAAGGCTTTCCTGCGCAGTAAGGAAACTGGTGAGACCCGGAGGATAGGGGTTCGAGTTAAGAACCTTTATCAATTACAGGTAGATGGCTGTGCAGCAATGGCAGGCAAGGCAGAAGGAGTGGTGAGCAGGGATGATGGCGAGTTGTGGCACTGGAGATTGGGCCACCTTCACCATGGAGCTTTGAAGATACTGTAGCAGATTTCTACTGGGCTTCCTAAGGGTACTCTTGCACAGTCAGATTAGTGCAAGGGATGTACCTTGGGAAAATTTGTGAAAGACACCTTTCACGAGAAGGATAGTCACGCCACGAAGATCCTTGAGAGAATTCACATAGACGTGTGTGGACCTTTATCAGTAGCTTCGACAGCAAATCACAGGTACTATGTGATCTTTGTTGATGATTTTTCTCGGAAGTGCTGGATCTTCTTCATGCAGAAGAAGAGCAAGACATACTCAAAGTTCTGTGAGTTCAAGGCACTGGTTGAGAAAGAATCGGGGAAGCAAGTGAAGGCTCTTAGGAGCAACAATGGTGGTGAATTCATATCTAGAGAATTCAAGGACTTTTTCAGCGCAGAAGGAATTCGAAGAGAGCTCATAGAACCTCATAACCCACAACAGAATGGGGTTGCTGAGCAGAAGAGCAGAACGATCGTGGGTGCTGCACAGGCGATGTTTCATGATCAGGGCCTACCCATTCACTTGTGGGCGGAGGCATGCAATACTGCAGTATATGTGTATAACCGTTGTCCTCACAAGATACTTGGCATGAGTACACCCGAGGAGGCGTTTTCTGGTAAGAAGCCTGATATTTCCCATTTGAGGATTTTTGGTTCACCTGTTTACATTCATGTGACGAAGGATGCCAAGAAGAAGCTGGAGCCGACCGCGAAGGTTGGGATATTTATGGGGTACAATGATATGCCCCACAACTATCGTGTGTATTTTCCAGACAATCGTAAGACTGTTGTGCGATGAGATATCAAATTTCAGGAGGAGAAAGCCATGAAGTGTTCGCTTGAGAGGGAACCACACTTGCATGCAGATGAGGAGCTATTAGTTCCTAAGGATGAGCCTCATGATGTGGATCAGCCACAAGAGGAGGTTCATGGAGTGGAAGAGACCACTCATGTAGCGCCAACCATCAGAGGGCGGAAGCGCACTACAGAAGTTGAGCGACTGGCTCAAGATGTAGAGAAGGTTGTAGGACCACCTACAGCACAACACAGACAGAGACAGTCACATGACCGGTATACTGGATACATGGCTCTTATGAGCAAGTGTATCATGACAGAGCCATCATCTTTCAAGGAAGCTGTGGAGGACCCCGCATGGGTAGATGCCATGGTGGAAGAGTATGATTCGATTGTCAGAAACAGTGCATGGGAGATTGTCCCAAGGCTAGAAGGGAAATCAGTGGTGGGTTCGAGATGGATCTACAAAGTGAAGCAGGAAACTGACGGGAGTATGGAGAAGTACAAGGCAAGATTTGTTGCCCGAGGCTTTTCACAGATAGAGGGGATCGATTATGAGGAGATCTTTGCACCTATCGCAAGGTATTCTTCCATACAGACGATCCTAGCTCTCTCAGCGCAGGTGGGGTGGCACATTCATCAGATGGATGTGAAGACTGCGTTCCTCAACGGAGTCATTGAGGAGGAGGTGTACATAGAGCAGCCCGAAGGTTTCGAGATCTTCAGTAGTGACGCATGTGTGCAGGCTCAAGAGAGCGTTGTATGGGTTGAAACAAGCACCTCGTGCTTGGTACACACGGATAGACAGTTATTTCATTGGACTTGGATTCTCCAAGAGTGAGGCGGATCCTAACCTATACCAGATTGTGGTGGAGGGTAAGTTGCTGATCATTGTACTTTATGTAGATGATTTGATTTTGACAGGTGATGAGCTGTTGATACTCTCATGCAAGGAGGATCTTGCAAAAGAGTTTGAGATGAAGGACTTGGGTCTCCTTCATTATTTCCTGGGATTGGAAATTTGGCAGCGCAATGGTGGACTGTTTGTTTCTCAAGGTAAGTATGCCCGGGAGATACTGGAGAAGTTCAACATGCATGGCTGCAAGCCTGTTGATACTCCTCTTCCTGGTGGTTGGAGGAAGGAGGATGCTACTTCGACGGAGGTAGTGGATGCCACTGTTTATCGACAGTTGGTGGGGTCGCTTATGTATCTGGTCAATACACGACCCGATATATGCTATGCAGTTAACCAGCTTTCATAAGCTATGGTTAAGCCTACCAAGCTCTTTTGGAAGGCGGGGAAGCATGTATTGAGATTTCTCAGAGGCACATCAGGATATGGATTGTGGTACAGACAGTCAGATGAGGTGAAACTATGTGGCTTCACGGATGCAGATTGGGCAGGGAGCCCAACGGACAGAAAGAGCACATCTGGAGGGATTTTTAGTATCGGGTCGACAACAGTTTCTTAGTACAGCAGGAAGCAGAGATCCGTGGCACTCAGTTCAGCAGAGGCCGAGTATATGGCAGCGATTTTGGCTACATGCGAGGCTATATGGATGAGGAAGATCCTGGTCAGGTTGTTCGGTTCACACTTAGATCCTACTGTGATTTATTGTGATAATCAGAGTTGCATTAAACTCTCGGTTAATCCAATATTTCATGATAGATCTAAACACATTGACATCCGGTATCATCATATCAGAGATTGTGTGCAGCGGAAGATCATGTTACTTTCATACATTCCCACGGAGGATCAGGATGCTGATATCTTGACGAAGGCGCTCACCAGGAGAAAATTCGAATACCACAGGGGCAGGATAGGGGTTGCAGATAATCCTTATCTTGTTGAGAGGAAGTGTTGAGATTGCAACAAGATGATGAGCTTAGTGGAAAGGAGTCGCCTTCACTAAGTGGGCCCGTAGGCTATTTTTGGCGCAAAGTCTATTTTTAGACTATGTTTATTTTTAGACATATGGATCATGTTCTATGAGTTGCAGGATGCTATTTGTGGATGGTTGGTCAAGTTGGAAAAAATAGATGGACTTCTATTTTTAGACATACTGGGTGGAATCTATTTTTAGATTGCCAGTCTAAAAATAGATATGTCGAATATTATTAACTCTTAATAATATTTGGACTCTAAACATTATCTTATCCTCTTGGAGCACTTCAGTTTGAGTCACGGATGTGGCACATGCAGCTGACAGAAGGAATTATGCTATTCCTAGGGTTTAGTGGAGCTATTGCATGGTTGACTTCAGTTAGAACTCATGTGACAGAGTTTGGTGGAGTTGATGAGACAGTTAATGGAGTTGTGTTCAGTTTAACTTAGTTGAGCTAGTTTTATCTAGTCTAACTGATTGATACAATTAGTGAGAGTGGTGTGAATTAATTATTAATTAATTCACTAATTATTAACTCATAAATCAACTAAAGAATACATCAGTTAACTGCAGTGCATGGATAGTTTCAGTGGAGACCAGTGGAAAGGTAGGTGAAAGAGCAGTGTGACTATCAGTTGTGACTATACTGGTGCATGAGTTTGCACCACACATTGATGGAGATGCCAATGAGGATTGCGCAGTTCATACCAGAGGGATTCGAACTCAGATTTAGCTATTATTCATCTTGGATTACGCAGTAAAGGTAGGCTAACAGGTGGAGCAGATTGGAGCATGTGTTTTGTTAGATTTGAGCTTGTTTAGTGTGTAACAATTGGAGATTGTACTGAGAGCTTGTGAGGATTTTGTACAATGATTGTTACATGATCTCTATCATTATAATATACATATAGTTGGGGGTTTTTAACTTTAATATTTCCCATAAATACTGTGTTTATATGTCTGATTTTTTATGGTTTTAATGTGCGCATGCGATTGTTTATATTTCCGCAATTAATAATCAATGGTAGAAGAGGTCAGGTATTATGCATGAAGCTCAAATAGTGTGTGATCAGGATAATCTTGGTGAATAATTTAATAGTTATTCAAATTTATACATAGAGGCTACAGTGTTGTTTCTCTCCCTAGACAGCGTTATTTGCAGATCTACAGTTGCAGGGTGTTTTGTCTATATTTTGGAGGAGAGATCTCCGGTGTTGGGATTCTTCCTCTCACTGTGGTGATCCATGGATTAGCCATCCAATCCATGTTAGTTTCAGATCTGATCTTCTGTACCATTTTATTATTCAGAAATTTCCGAATCATTCTTCAGATCTGCAACCTTAGATCTCATATCGACTCTCTGTGCTTCATGTTTTGCAGAAAACCCCAAGGGGAATGTATAGATCAGCATTTCTTGTACACAGATCTATATTAGATCTAACCTTTTATGTACAGATCTGATCTAGATCTAAAGATTAATAAACTGCTGCTTCATCCACTAAAAATAACGTTGTCATGGTTATACAGTCTTTTCTCATGGTTGTAGCACCTCATTTCTGAGGGTTTTTCCTATATTGTCTCATTCTTTCTCTTGTACGATGTATGGATTGTAATGTACATCTCATTTGTTGTTTTACATCTGATTTATGAACCTCCATATTAACCTCCTAATGTGCTTCAGTGGATCTGCATTATTTCTAAAGCAGTCCTTTGCATAGAGCTACAGCCCCTCTCTTTGGGTGATTTTCAGCTAGACTAGTTTGTGGGAGATCTGTTTAACCCACCTAGTCTGATTTGTTTTTTATCTCATTTTGGATTTAGATCTTAGATGAGCTGATCTAAGGGATCAAGGAGCTGCATACTCATTTCTATGCACATTATTCTCAGAAGTGCGTTATTTCAGCAGGCTTGCTGAGCTGTTCCAGATTTGGAATATTACAGTGGTATCAGAGCAAGACATTTGGCTCAGCCTGTGGCTTCAAGCCAAAGTGTTGTAAAGCAAGGAGAAAGGTCATAATGATTAAGAAGATGAGTTTACTCATATCACTTTTCAGATCCAGTGAGAACCTCTCCAAGGAGGTTGTACAAGAAGAAGAGAGAAGAAGCAATGAAACTCCGAGGAAGTTTCAAGAACAAGAATATCTTCCGATCAGATCTACAAGATCTATACATGAGGAACATTCTAAATCCTCATCTCATGGATATGTGCACTCAGCCATATCACCAAAGCTTCAGCGTTCTGTCTATGATTTCCTCATAAAGAGGAGGAAAGGAGGTGTACCCAAGAAGGAGACTCTTAGAGAGTATTTGCAGGAGTATGAAGATCAATCCAAGGAGTTAAAATATAACTTGAACTTCTAAGGGTTCTGAAAGATCAGGGAGAGCCAAGGCATAAATAAGGAGCAGCATGGTATGGGTAGATTCTAACTATATACCTTTGATGGATCACCTAAATGTCTAGTTAGGGTTTGGGTGGAGGAGCTAGACAACTTTATGCAACAACATCAAGTTTCAGAGATTGAAGCCATCAAATTAGCAGCGCTGCATTTTGAAGGTAAAGCATATGCTTGGTGGTTTTTTGAGTCCTTTTCTTTGAAAAATGAAAATACACCTACTTATGCAAGTTTTATTGCAATATTGATAGAAATTTTTTATGAAGCTCCATGTGTAACATCTTCTGTTGACACTATCAAACCATATCAAACAAATATTTTGCATGAGTTGGAAGGGTCTATGAATCCAAATCCATTTCTGAAGACCATCGAAGAAGGTGTAAGTTTGTTTGATGCCTTGCCAAGGGCAAGATCTCCTTTGGATGAGGGATTCTCTTCTCAAAAGGAAAGCATGGAGATTCCTCCTTCAATAGATGACCAAGATCTAAGGTCTCTTGTTGATGATGAGGCAATTTCAGTTATTGAAGAGGAGGAGGAGAAGGAAGGAGATGGTAATGCAGTCATGAAAACAACACCTCAAGCACCTCATGAAGAGGAGGATGGAGCACTTTCTCCAAGGAAAAAAACTCTTGCACACTTGCAGAGAGTTCCACAAGATCTCACACATAAGGCTTTTGTCCTAACACATGAGCAGCATGTACCATCATTGTCCAATGATGAGATCTTGAAGATAGGAGAAGGAAAAGAGGACGAAGGGCATCACAAGATGAAGAGCATGAACCCTTCTTTGTTTCAAATCTTGGAAGCAAAAAGAAGGCAAGAGGACCTATGCATTAAAGGTGGGGGAAAATATGTCTACCTACATCCACATTCTACTCTATGCCTTAACACCTCTTTGCAAGGAGGTACTTTACCAGGAGCACCTCTTGATAGGAGGAAATCTAAAGTGTTCTCTCAACTATGGGTAGCATATACATACTTGGCTAAGGAGGGAGCCTTGGGAGAATCTAGCACAACGCAGAGAATCTCTCATGAATTTAGAAGAGAGATGAGCAATTTCCTGAAAGGGGCATTACTAACTCCCACTCAGATATGTATGCTGAGAGAGGAGAAATCAGACATCTATGATGGCATGAGCATGAAGACACATGGCAACTCCATATCTTTGGGGCAGCCCATGATCTCTTCATTCACAAAGAAGATTTCTGAACATGGCAAGGGGATGTTAACCCTCTTGTATACTTGGGCCAAAATGAGGACATTTTGGAAGACAAGGAATTTCCGAGGGGAAGTTGATTTCCATATGCTTCAATCTTGTCTTGAACAAGATTAGCTGCAAATGGGGCAGCAAAGGGGAGATTATGATACTCCAACATGTGATTTTGATATCAAGGATGTCAAAGATGGGAGCCATGAGAAGGTAGGGGTTGCATTTCAGACCTCTACAGCGCTGTCATTCTTGGAGAGCTTGGATCCTTATTGGGATTCCCAACTCATGATGGAGTACTCCAAAGACATTTTAAAAAGGGGGGTTCTTAATGGAGAAGTAAAGGATGAAAGGTTCAAGGTGGTTGATGGAGTCATCTATTTCTATAATCTTATTCTTTTGAACAGAGACTCCAAGCTCAAGGAGAGACTACTAGATGCCACCTATGAGATCCTGTTTTCCAAATCCACCGGTTCATTAGAGCATATCATACTCTTTTGGGTGGATTCATATGGGAAGGCTTCAAGGAAGAGGTGCACTCTCATATGAATATGTGCATGGACTACTTGGTAGAGGAGGAGAAACATAGCTCTTGGGAGGAGCTACCATTCACACCTCCTTACTCATTAAGTGTGAGAGGGAACTCATCCATGAGTTTCCCCACTGATTTAAAACAAGTATATAGAGAGGCTTGTCTTTCTGAGTGTTATCATGTATCTCCTATATGTTTATATTTTTCTAACACTCATTTACAGTACATTGCTTCAAAGGGGGGAACTATTTATGATGGGTTTCATAGGCTACTCAAGGCCATGAACTATGTTGATGCAGGTCATTCCTTGGAGGATCTTGGAAAGCTATTATATTCTTCATGGTGTTATTATTTTACACCAACTATGATGTACATTCTCCAAGCATTCCAAAGGCATGGGGCAGCAAACAAGTGTTGGGGAAGGCACTTGTCATATCCTATTCTATGGCAGTTATGGATAAAATTGCGCTGGTTACACATGAGGGAACATCTTCCTTCTCAATTATCATACACGGCGGCTAGAATAATTCTAATCATGATTCCATATGTTGAAAATGTTCTTGCTCTTGGGAACATGGTTGGAGGAGAGACACACTTGTTGGATGTGTCCTTGGGGAAAGGAGTTCCCCATTCTTTTTGCATTGCATGCTTCAATGGGAGCATGAGATTTTGAATGGCCACTATGATAGTTCACTTGTCTCTTTGTAGAGTGAGCCATATGTTTGTTAGGAACATGCCTCTCATATGTTTTGGGAGGGATTTTTTCTATGGATTTCCAAGCTGGGAGGTGATCCACTTCATTTGGATGATAGCACGGAGATGGGAGGCTTTCATGAATCATGAAAATCCCCATGATTGTCATCACTTCTATCTTGAGGAGGCCATGGATCAGCAAGAAGGTTTCTATAACAACCTTCCATTCTTTCATGATAAGAGCCATTGAGTTTATTCACCAAGGGCCAACTTGCACATTAAGGAAGGACCATTGGAAGACAGAACTATTGCAGAAAATTCAAAGCAATGGGGGAGACTATTGAATGAAGAGGCCACAAAAGAAGAAGGGGAGATTTTGCAGAACCCTTGCAGTTGCTTGAGGACAAGTAACATTTGGGAGGGTGAGACTGTAATATTCCTAAATTAGCTGCAGCTAATAGGAATATTAGTTTTGCCTTGTTTATTTTTACATTTCATGATTAATGAATAAATTGAAAAGGAGGACATGTAAAACTCCTGAAAACTAAGAATAAATCAATGCCTATGTGAACAGATACATATTTGGGCTATGTAAATTAAATCTTGCAGGTGTGAATGGGTCTAAATCACAAGAATGGGTCACCTTTGACCAAGTCAATAGCACAGTCTAGATGCATTGAACCTCCTTGAGGGACAATGTAGTTCTAGAAGGAGATTCTAAACGTGAAAGGGGCTAAACTAATGAAGTGGTTTAGGGTTTTTCTAAGATTCCAATCTTATAAAATGAGGAGGATAGAAATAAGAGAGGGTTGTTGAAGATTATCATTTTCTAAAGGTATTGTCTACTCAGACATCCCTTGTTAGGTCTTCCTATTCAGGAATCCCACCTCCTTCCTTGAGCAGCTCTTGGAGGAGACTTGTGCTATCTTTTCCACATCAAGCTTTTAGGCCAAGCTCACCTTACACCTACAGCGCTGCTCCTATTGGGGGGTTGAGTTGTCCTTATGAGTTGCAGTAGCGGAAGACACTAGATGTGTTTAGATCTAGCTTATACTAGTGGCTCTTCTCAGTGAGTATGTCTTTAAACCTCCTAGAAGAGTTCATTAGCTGATTATGCTTCAGATCTACATCTTTGCATCAGGACAAATCATTCTCAGAGGCTATAATGCTATTTCTCTCCCTAGATAGCATTATTTGCAGATCTACAGTTGTAGGGTGTTTTGTCTATATTTTGGAGGAGAGATCTCCGGTGTTGGGATTCTTCCTCTCATTGTGGTGATCCATGGATTGGCCATCGAATCCATGTTAGTTTTATATATGATCTGTTGTACCATTGTATTATTCAGAAATTTCTGAATCATTCTACAGATCTGCAACCTTAGATCTTAGATCTACTCTCTGTGCTTCATGTTTTGCAGAAAACCCCAAGGGGAATGTATAGATCAGCATTTCTTGTACACAAATCTGTATTATATCTAACCTTTTTATGTACAGATCTACTCTAGATCTGAATATTAATAAATTGTTGCTTCAGCCACTAAAAATAACGTTGTCATGGTTATACAGTCTTTTCTCATGGTTGTAGCACCTCATTTCTGAAGGTTTTTCCTGTATTGTCTCATTCTTTCTCTTGTACAATGTATGGGTTGTAATGTACATCTGATTTGTTGTTTTACATCTGATTTCTGAACCTCCATATCAGCCTCCTAATGTGCTTCATTGGATCTATGTTATTTCTGAAGCAGTCCTTTGCATAGAGCTGCAGCCCCTCTCTTTGGGTGATTTTCAGCTAGACTAGTTTGTGGGAGATCTGTTTAACCCACCTAGTCTAATTTTTTTTTTCTCTCCTTTTGGATTTAGATCTTAGATGAGCTGATCTAAGGGATCCAGGAGCTGCAAACTCATTTCTATGCACAATATTCTCATAAGTGTGTTATTTCAGCAGGCTTGCTGAGCTGTTCCAGATTTGGAATATTACAGACCATGAATGAACAATCCAATGGATAAATAGCTGGAATCTAAGACATAGAAGCTCTTGATAGAGCTTCCTAAAATATGTGCACTTGGATGCCACATTGAAATTTGGGGGAAAAGCTATAACAAAATTGGCAATTCTCAAATGTGGCAAAACAGACAAAGAAGCTAATTCAGTCATGGAAGATAAAGGGTTCAGATGAAATTATGATTTATTGCTAATTCCCCTACTCAACCACAATTTTCTCATCATTTTTCCATTAATTCCTCAGTTCTTCTCCAATAAATACCATCATTATCCTAAGTGGAGCTCATTTCTGAGATCCAGGTAGATAGATGTAGTAATAAAAAACACGTGAATAGGAAACAGTAGCATATGCATGGAAGTGGGCATTGTGTGATGCCACATCAAGGGGAATCCAAACATGCTTTCTAAATGATACCCCTATGGGGAGCCTGATGAAGACATAAGAGATGGGGCAGCGGGGAGTATGCATGGATGGTGGAGGGTAATGGAGGATAGGGCGAAAGGGGAAATGGGGAATAGTTAGAGGTTGGAGAGGAGACAAGAGCTTATATATATTTTTCTAGAAAATATTTCCAAATAAAGTGGAGATCGACAAATGGACCAATAACCAAAATACATTTAACCTTAGGGATGGGAAAAAAATAACTAGAGTCATTTATTTCAACCTTAGTCTCTTTCAAGGACCAATATCTATTTTCTTTCACATCAACCTCAACATCATGGATTCTAAGGATGTGATAAAGTTCTTTGGAATGGAAATCTTTCATCAATCCTTTGATTCTTTCGAGCACCAGTGCAAGGATTTATCCTTTAGGATACCTTCCTTTTTAATATTCTGAATTGTGATTAGTGAGTCCCCAAGAATAATGATATCTTTGATTCCTTTGTCTTTAGCAATGTGAAAACCTTGAAGGAGGCCATATTGGTTTTCCTTTCGAGGCCCCATGTAAACTTAGTTTCAATAAGTTATTTGGGATTAAGTAAGATCCCTATGGAAACAAATTGTTCGCTAAACCAATTGAGCTAAGATTATTTTGGTATGCATTTAAAATTAAAATAATTGATAAAAAGGAACATTTTAATATGGACAATGTGGTTTATTTCAACTTTATATATCTTATATATGGTTTAAAAAAACCTATACATATGTTATATAATGTAAATAAAAAAGGTAAATTATCATGGTTATAACAATTTGAATAAGTTGTCTTACCATTCCACATTTTGTCCATTTTTTGATTAATTTTACCTTCAACAAAGATTTGCTGGAATCACAATTTTAAGTTCCATTGTCTATACAATATTTAAGGAGATTTTGAAATGGCTTAAAAGGATCAAATCTCTCCAGGTGCAAGCCCTTTTTCAATTTTTGCACTCTAAACGATATTTTCATGTCTAAAATATTTGATCCCTCTCAATGCTTGTTAGATTTGTGGTTAACATAGATTTTATATTTATATTTGCATTATTACATTATTTAAGATTACATATTCAATATCATTTTGATATGTAATAAGATCTATTTTTTTACCTAAACTATTATTATATTTTTATTTGTACTATTATATTATTGAATATAAATTTTTGATACAATTTTGATAACTTGAAAGAGTTTGTATTATATAACTATGCATCTAGTTTGTAGCAAATACATTAGGCATGATAGAGCTAATTCATCAAAATATTCCAATCTTCTTCTTCTTTCCAAAAATAATACATGGTTTTCCTTAGGATAATATATTTGAGCAACAAAAATAGTGGTTTTGTAGGTGAATACCCTATAAAATTTCCCCAAAAAAACACAAAATTTACAACACAACACTACTAGGGAATTTTTTTAATAGACTTCATCTGTACTTAGGGAATTATAGTAAGCTTAATTTTACCATTAATATTTAATTCACCTGCCTTCAATTTACAATTAACATACTTGTGTGCGTATTTGTTGAAGTATCTTAGGACATGGTAATAAGCTTTGGATGCAATATCTTTTGTAATTTTCATTCTTTTCATGATGTTTTCCATAGATTTCTCCTTTGGGGGGAGTCACATGAAAATAAGCTTTGGATGCAATATATTTTGCAATTTTGTTGATTCTTTTCATGATGTTTTCCATACATTTCTCCTTTGGGAGGGAGTCTTTGACGGGATCACCCAAAATTAGAAGAGAGTCCCCATAATAGTAAATGTGTCCACTTGATGTTCTTTTGGCTAACAAAACTCTGTGACAAATCCGATATATATTTTCTTAATTATTTTTCATATGACCAAGACCTTATTGGTCGGTGAACACTTTGTCCTCCTCAAAACCATAGAACACCCCTCTTGCCACCCCTAATATTCAATTCAATTTTGATATATAATGAGATTTACTTTTTTACTTTAATTTCCATACTTATTAAATAGAATTTGGAAACAAGAAAATCTTCATAAGGGGGTGTTCTAATAAATATCCAATATAAGTGAAGGAACTCAAAGAAGAATGGCATAATGCCACAAATGTTTTTTATTTTTCTTCTAATTACTAAAATCAAGTCATGTTGATATTTTTATTTTTTATTTTTATAAATTAAGTTGAGTTTAGTTTGAGATTAGTTTATCTATTGGATGGATAGTAGAAATGCCATAATTACTTTTAATATAAATTTCAACTTGATTGCTATTAAAAATATTCTAAAATATCTAGTAGAGATTAAATCTCTATCTTCCTCCTAATATAATAAAATTGAAATTATGAAAACATTATTCTAAAATAAAAAAAAACATATTTACTAATAAATATAATAGTAGAAATATAATTATTTTATATATTTTTAAAAGAAATTGATAATTTTAATATAATTATTTTATTTTATTTTAGAAATTGATAATTTTAATTTTAAATAATTATCCTAGAGTATAATATATCTATAAGATTCAGAAAGGAATTAAAGATAAGCTAACTTCACATAATCCTGATAATAGTTACAATATAATAAACACGTCTATCTGTTCAGATGAATTATATAAACACAAGTTTTTAAGGGATTATATAATTTAAAATAGAAAAAAAAAACATCGAATAGTGAAACAAGGTTATAATATAATAATAAACATAAACACGTAATCTTTTTAAGACATATATATTTTAGTATTGAATATTTGTACGTTATAATATAATAAACAGAAACACGTGATCAGCCCAGATGAGTTATCTCAATATAGTTTTTGAAGGCATTATATTAATTTAAAAAGCATAGATTAGTTAAGTATAATATATTAAACAGAGACACGTTATCATCAGCTCAGATGGATTATCTTACACATACTTTTCTGAAGGACATGTAATTTAAAATGGCCAAAATTATCGAATAGTTAACCGACTTTATGATATAATATAGAGAAACACGTTATCAGATCAGATGAATTGTCTTAAACATATTCTTTCGAAGGCATTTATATTTTAGTCACTCTTTATGTATATATAAATAACATTGTTAACATGAAGTGAGAATCTAACCCCAAAAATTTCCGTAGAGGATAGAAGGTCATATATATAGATATAAATTCCGCATCCGTTGTCGCGATATATAACTGACTTTGGTAATATAAAATGAAAATTTTGATAGAAGGAAAACATTTTATATTTTAAGCATTTGAATAAATGTATATATATTCAGACTTAACGGACTATGAAAATATCCATAATGGATTATGTGGTTTTGAGATTTTGTCTCCTTTTTTCACCTGAATTTTTTGTTACATTTTTATTGGAAACCAAGTGTACGTAAGATTATTTTGAGAGTCAAAATCTTGAAGATGGACGAAACAAAACGAGTAGTGTGATTTAGAATTATTGAATTATGTACTCTTGAGATTCTTTGTTTAGAAGATGAATTTCTTTTTATAATGATGATGATGATGATGATTAACGTCCATTGAGACCAATATTTGGTCTATTGGATATAAAGAAAAGAGTTATTTAGTTTGATTTAAGATTTTATCCCTATGCTCGAAAAGCTTGGAGAGAAGTCTCTGGAGCTCACTATAATTTTGACATCTTAAAAGGCTAGGAAGGTCAGTGTTGCAACAAATATTATGAAATTGAGCTTTAATGTGGTTGTATGCAAGGCACTCTAAGAGGAAGTGATTTTCATCCTCGATGTTCATATTCTCATAGAGATGGCAGATCTGGAGCTCATGAGCGTTCGTGCTAATCTTGGCTATATTAATTTTCTTCCTTGAGCTAGTTAAAATAGAGAGATATTTTTGATCTTCTAAGGTGGGGTTGATGACCTCCTTGTAATCTTGAATATAGTTTTTTGTTGCTAATTTTTTAAAAATCAAAAATAAATAAATAAATAAATATTTAATTGATGAAAAAATAATGTGAATTATAACATATATGTGATTAGTTTTAAATAAAAATATTATAAAATAATAATAATATATGTTTATGGTGTTTCTTTTAATGTTAATATTAGAATGCAAATATTGTAAAAAATTATTAATTTTCACCTAAAAAAAATATAAATAAAATATTTTAATTTCTATATTAAAATATATAATTTGAAAAAAATATTAAAAAAATCTTATATTTACTTTTATAAATATTTCCATATAAAATTTAATTATACTTTTTGAATATTCATATTAATTAATATATTTCAATAAATTGCTTATAAGAAAGAAATAGTGTAACCCTTATAAGAATAGTGCTACACTGCTACCAACCTTAAGCCATCAAATAAATTGAACGGATCCGGTTCCTGGTGGGTTCGCGTGGATGAAAGAAAATTCACGGTTTATAGTTTGAGTACTCGGCACGATTTTCCATTTGCTCATGGAAAGAGTTTCTCTGGGAAGATTTGAGAATGGTTTTATCTGCTGCAATGAAATAAGCTGAACCACTGACTGTTTCCAATGAAAAAAACACAAAGCATCAACATCAGCTTGGGATACAACGGCGACGAAGGGAGCCTGCACCTCTGAGAAGACGTTGGTTCCAAATCTCAGTCTACCTGCAAGGCAACACGATGATGAACAACAACAGGGTTTTGCGAGGGTATCTGCACAATGTAGAACAACACCTACTGTAAATGATGGAGCCGAGAGACGACTGTGACAAGGATCCATGAAGTGTAAATGGAGGATCCCAGACAGTATTATGCTGCTCGACTCTGTACACGCTATTGAGCTGAAGATTTTTTGGTGGGGCTTGCTTTCTTTATTCTTGGTGGTTGATAAGTTTAGGTGATTGTTTTTTCTGCATGGGAAGTTCTTGTCTCCTGTTTACACACTGTGCCTGAGATGGGGACTACAGTTTTCAGGTGTGCGGTTTAGTGTTCATGTCCAGGGGGGCCTGGATCCAGTCCTAGCTCGTTTCACTCTATCTGGAGATTTGTTTCAACGGAGATTGGTGAGGGGAGCAGCTGTTGGAATCACTTTTCTCTTCATGTTAAAGTGGATTTGGTCGACTCTGTTTTCTGTCGGGCCCCAAAACATTGACCATCAGGACTCTTCTATCCTGGAACATGAAGACTGGTGCCATTCCTGGATTATTTAGAGGCCTTTTCGGAGCATGCGGGTCCAACTGTGCGCGAGGTGGTGGAGTATCGGAAATTGTTAGTTTGTTGCTGTGCAGAGGTCTGAGAAAGGATTTTGGTTAACGTTCGTTTGCAGTGGAACGACCATTATTTTCGTTGGTTTTTCCGGGAGCCGGGCCGATCTCCCTCGGAATTTTAGTTCAATTTTTTTTCCGGTGCGAGGAGGGATTTTCTGTCAGGATTGGGGGGCAGCTTCTTCGCGTACATCAGACGTTTTTGTGGTACTACGTCGGCGGGTTTTTACCTCCATGATCCCCATCAATTAATTGAGGGGGATATCGTTCGAGTTTTTTTGGCTGTTTGATGTGTCGAGTGGACAGCACACCCGTCGCTGGGGGCGTAGTCTACATGTGCTACGAATTGGACTTGCAGGTGGCGTTTTTCATTTCATTTCCGGCAGCACGTGAACTCTCGTCGTGGGCCCCAGCCTGTGCTGTCTCCGTTTCCGTTTATATTTCCGTCTTTCCGTCTCCGTCAGTCACCATCCTAATTTCCGTCTTTCCGTCTCCGTCCGTCGCCATCATAACTCGTCTAGCTGGCTTGAAGCCCTCCAGCTCTAGTCAAACGCCAGTTCTGCAACTTATTCGAACTCATTTTTGGCACTTTCCGAATTCAAACTCCACTCTATTGCATTGCGCGCAATTCAGCAGAGAAACGAAAACACAGCCCAAGCAGTTTTCACCGGGATTTCTCCAGCTTAAGAGGCTCTGCAGTTTCTCCCCTTGCGTGGCCATGTCTCCAACAACAGTCTGGATCCTGCCAGCAACACTCCTCAAGCGATCCTTGTTCTAACCCATTTCTGTGCATGTTTGGCAACACAGTGAGCATTAGTAGTTCCTCTGCCATATTTAGGCTTCATAGGAAGCAAGCCCTGGGCACTCAGGATATCGACTTCAAGGACACCAATGGAGGGCTTCCACAATTATTTGGCAGTGGGACTCAGATCTCTGCTGTAATGTGTAGATTCATCAAGGACATGATACCCACCATCAAGACAGATTCCGAGATTAATCCTGCTTGCAAACTCAGTTTCTTTCTTCTCTCCATCAACGACAGAATGCTTTTCAACGTACCACCTGGCGGGAACAGGTTTTTGATCCAAACATCTTACTACTGATGACAAAGGAATTATAGTCTTCCCCATCACTTCATCTTTGTTTGGTCCTTGTCGATCCTTTGCTGTGAGAATCAAGTGCTCCTCCAACGGCTCTGCTGCCACGAAAACCAAATCCTCATTCCAAAGGGGATTTAATTCCCTGTTCTGAGCAACTCGTGTTTTTGTTATTTGGCTTCTCAGCTGTACTTTCACACTGACCTCAGGAAACCTTCCTTTATCATTTGACAGCAAATCCTGAGCCTCAATCACATTGACTCTAATGTACCCGAGTTTAGGAGAAAGGTACACCTTGGAACGAAGGCTAGCGACCCGATCAGTATGTACTGCAGCAGCATCAGCATGCCATGCTTCAGGAAAGGCCTCATCTGCTTGAGTCCCCGTCTACACTGCAAACATAAGCTCACCTGTCACCTTTGAGCCTGCATCCTTGCCTTCCAAACTATACCATTGAGGTGTCAATGGACTGTCAGGAGGCACTCTCGTGGGTATCTCATGGATATCAAACATGAAATGTCCAATGAAATCATCCTTGATTAAGTCCTTATTCTTAACCACAATATCCACATACGATGCTTGGGTTCTCTCTTTGGAAAATGCAAATACCGGATTCCATTCTGGATTAGTTTCCTTCTCAAAGTGTTTCGTAGTTCCCTTGTAGTTCCCAAGTTTTACCTCGACATAAGGATCACAGCTCCCAGTGATGTCCATTGTTGGCAGGTCTCTAGATTCTACAATACGAACATACAGCTTGTCTCTATGCACCCCCATAGCACCTAACTGAGAACTGGTCTACTAGCTGAGAAGGTGTATTATGCATATGCACTACTTTTACTTCAGGCTTTCTCTCCTATACAGCTTTAGCAC
Source organism: Pinus albicaulis (assembly GCA_034641835.2). Lineage (NCBI taxonomy): Eukaryota > Viridiplantae > Streptophyta > Pinopsida > Pinales > Pinaceae > Pinus > Pinus albicaulis. The sequence goes on along the minus strand of CM076577.1, from coordinate 1,007,804,973 downwards.
TTTGCTGTGTAGTCTGCTGTCAGTGTTGATACCCTCAACCATCAAAAGGATCTTGTAACAACAAAATATATTTACTTCACATACACATTTCATAAAATAAGAGTGTTGCATCTTCAGGCTTCCTGTAGGCTTTAGCTGCTGCAAGGGGTCTGGGAACTACTTCTCAAATCTTTAATGGTTGTTGCAAGGGGTCTTCTCCGTGTATGCTCCAATGACAAAGGTCAACATCAGCAACTAGTAAGTGTCTCTAAGACTCTTCATGTCACCCAAACAGTCTTCTACACGGCTACTCCATGAGGGCTTCAACAATGCTCATTCTACATAGATAATCCCTTCAAGACTGCCTTCAATGGTTCTGCAACACAGTTGCCACAAAAAGTGCACAACAGTCCTCAGAGTATCCTTTAGTGTCCTTCATTATGCAAATACCGGATTCCATTCTGGATTAGTTTCCTTCTCAAAGTGTTTCGTAGTTCCCTTGTAGTTCCCAAGTTTTACCTCGACATAAGGATCACAGCTCCCAGTGATGTCCATTGTTGGCAGGTCTCTAGATTTTACAACACGAACATACAAGTATAGCATCTGTTCAACCAAATCATAAGTGCTAGTCATAATATATGTCTTGTCACAAGCACATATAATGCCTCTTTCCATGACCTGCTTCTAAACATAATGCAACATTTTTCAAGTGAACAAACAAGTTAGTTACAAACATTTGATTTGTCTTGCCCAGATTATAATGGTATCATATGATTTTATTTTCAGGGATATATATCATATAACTGAGACTCCTTGTAAATGAAGACAATCCTTCAATTATCATGATTGACCTTGAAGGTTTCTCTGAGTATACTTTACAGTCTCTTCACTATTCCATGATACACTCAAATGTAGCATTACTAACCGTTTCAATGAGAACCACAAGTCTAACTACGGATCTCTTTTAAATAGACTCATACCTGGTCCTTAAACCAGAAATTCTGAATGTGACCTGCTGGTACATACCTTGCAGACATTATTGCAATCTGAATCTCTAGCTTCCTGGTCCTCAGAAGCTCGGGCCTGTGCCACAGGAGCCACAGGAAATTCATTCACTTTCCTGAGGAGATGCAACAGAAGACTTGGCTTCTTGAGATATTTGGACCCTCTAAGGACAGAATTATAAGTCACTTAGAATTAGACAATATTGTATTCATAAAACACATTCACACTTGTCAATAATATAAGATATTGACTCAGTCTTCTAAATTTAAAGAGCGCCATATTTTGCAGATACCATTATGACATAGTGAGATCATCTTGCTTCATTGAATTAGAAGTCATTAGATTCAAAGAGAACAGACTTGTGACTAGACCTAGATTAGGTCGTTGCTGACAAATCTATTTGAGATATAAAAATAAACTGATACATACCTTGAGCGTTAAGCTACATACTGAATCTCATATTCAACCCTAATGATTTCTTCCAAAGCTATTTGGATTACACAATAATACATATCATATCTATAGAGATACGTGCCAGGTCAATTCTCTTCCATTTTCTTACAGATATCAAGTTGGCTTCTTACATAGCATTTTGACTACGTCTCATCTCCTTTTATTTAAGGGCATAAATCTAACATCAGATAGACATCTCTTCCCAACCACAAGATATCTGAGATTGTAATCAGATCAGTGACAAGACAACCAGTAAGATGTCATATCATGCTCTTCCATTTGTCCACAACAAGTCCTTCTTGAATAGCTCTTAGACTCAGATTGTTACCACAGGTTAGGATCAACACCACACACTAGGATAAGATCAGTACCATAACTTGGATCAAACACTCGGATCATCATCTCAGATTGTGTACCTAACTGAGAACCGGTCTCCTTCAAACTGTAATCTACTGGCTGAGAAGGTGTATTATGCATATGCACTACTTTTACTCCAGGCTTTCTCTCCTATACAGCTTTAGCACTTTGTTGTCTAGTCTGCTGTCAGTGTTGATACTGCATTGTTTCTGTCTCCAGTGGAGATCTCTCCTTGTTTTCATTATCCTCTTTTAAAGGATTCTTTCTGAGTCCATTCTCTTCCACATAATAAACCTTCAGGGCAACATCTCCCTTGATGTGTGAGAAAATGCCCCTCTTTTCCAGTGGAAAATGTTGCACAACTGCTTCTTCCTCTCTGACAACGCTACTTCCATAAATCCTGACTCTTCCCATGAAGTTCTTGGTGTGAGCTGATTTATTCTCATGATATACATGTACATCTATTGTCTCAAAGGAAAAATTAGAAGGATCTAGGACAGTGAATGAGAATTTTTCATTCCAGACTGGACTTAGATCCTTGTCTTTAGTTACAGTGTGAAACCTTTGGTGGGAAAATTCAACCTCAATATAAGCACATGATGAACCCTGCCCATCCTTGGGCATCAAATTGTGTTCACTAATAACCTCCACTACTAACATGAGCTTACTCATTTTTCTCTTTTTTTATTTCTAAAAAACACAACAGTATGGTGAACCCCCTTCTTCTTGAGTGACACTTTGTTTCACAAAAGCTAGACTCACTCAAATTAACTTCTGTTTGGCATGTGTCAAAATTTGTGTATGTCTTTATATTTTGTACTTGCTGAGTTTTTCTCAATTTATTCCTGATCCGATTCAAACTCTTGACTCTTTTGCCTCAATGAGTGCTTGTCAACTCCAAGCCCTGTGACTATGATGCAGAGTATTAAAGAAACAATTACCAAATAAAAAAAAACAAATCCATATAACAGAACTTTACAGATAGAGAAAGAAATAAACATTGCTGAGACAAAAAGAAAAGTTCATATGACCTCCAACTGCAAATGATGCAGGTAAACTTGTTATCACAAATAACCAACCATTGCCATTGGCACATTCCTTTGTAGCAGGTGTTAAAAATTCTCAATTCACCAGAGAGAACTCATTTTTTGGTAAGCAAACCATTTTACATGGGTCTGGAAATGTAGGTTTGAATATGAGCATGTGGAATTCTGGTACGATTGTTGGAAGTGGAAATGATTTCCATAGAGTTAACATGCCAATAGTTTCTTCTGTTTGGGCACATCACTCTATGACAGTTGAGAGTCAGCCAAGGACAACGGACTCCAGAGATGCAGAAGACAACAAAAGGAATACTTAATAGCTTTCATGTCTAAGCATTATTGGATTGCTTTCTGTATCATATGACTTTTGAGGATGTTGGGACAGTAAATCTCAGATGTGGTGGAGGCCTTGGTGCTTTTGATTTGGACCAGCTTCAAATCACCAATGTTGTAAGTCTGCGCAGTTCTTTTTATCAATTGAGTTAAAAAGAAAAATTCATATGACCTCCAACTCACGATAAGAGAATATCAGAGGAAAATATAACTTCTGAAATAGGCACAACATGGCAAAGCTAAAGTACTTAAATGCCCTTATACTAAGTGCACAACTTTAAATGAAAAAAGTTCAGAAAAATCACATGTACAAAGCTGCAGCAAGACTTATTTTAATGGTACAACTCATGGAGGTCCATGAGATGTTATGCACCAAGGATGTGCTATGGCACAAATTTAAAAATTAAAAAATATAAATAAAAAATAAATATTATAATATAATTATAAATTCAAGAAACATCCTTAAGGTAAGTGTTCATCACATGCAATTGCCTTAATAACAATAAAGATATACTTCAAGCTATGTTATATTGCATCATGTATTGGAAAACAAAACCATCCCTCCAGACAGCAAAAAATCAAATGCACAGGTGTGTACTTATCAGTTCCTTGTCCACTGAGAGAAAATTGAAGTGCCTATATATCAACAACAATTGGAGTAAGTCCATCAACTTAAAATTTCTGGTATCCAGCTTCTACAATAAAAAATTCAAGCAAAAGCACACCATAACACTCTGTTTATGTCCTTGTGGGCTACCCATGTGATTCAGCGAAGTTCTTATTACCCAATTCTGAAACCAACACAAGACTTCTACCAATGCTGCCGTGGTTGACCAAAACATCAACAAAAGTTTCCATAGTAGCCATTACACAATATTGATTCTTGGGGACAAAACAATACATTATCTACCTCCTTGGGGTATATGGAAAAGTTAGGAGAAGCTGCTATATTAGCAATATCCATAGAAGATCACCATAAATTAAACATTTTTTTTTCAGGATTCAGGATTCAATATGGAGATAATGAAGATGGCTTTATTCAAGAACCTGTATCTCCTCCTGCACACAGTATTGACTCCATTTGTGTTCAGTGGTCTTCTAACAATACATAGTTTAAATGGATTTCCAAGCTAAACAAGGTTTGGTCTTACAAGATTTTTTGCAAATCATATGTGATTGATTTGATATCAAAGACCGCTTTCCAAAACTTAGTTCATAGATAATGGATTCTATTGGATAAAGTTGTCATTGATGTCAATATGATGACAAACAATATGTGTATTGCTGAAGCTAGCCCTAGGTATATGAAAGACAATGATTGAAACCCTAAGAGAAAACCCTAGAAGCAAACCCTAGGTGCCAAGTGCATTAATGTGGCCCTAGCATTGTTGAAGATGAAGAAGCCCTAGATAATTGATGGATGAACATATATGGAAGGTGCCCTAGGTCTATGAACAAGAAACGATATTACATATGGAAGAAGCCCTAACAATGAAAGCCTAGATGCATGGAAAATACCTAAGCCCTGGATAATTGATGTCAAGTCCTAAGCATTGCTAATCATTAAGCCTTAGATAATTGATGAAAATCCCTAATATACCTTACGTGTATAGATGAAGAATGTATAGGTGCATCTATTTTCTTCTATGAGGGTTAGACATGCATTCCTACAACATCTCAATGAATACCTAAGCCTTGCAAGGCCTTTTATGCTATCAAAAGGGGATTATAAGATGCCTTAAAAAATACAAAAAAAAAATATTATAGGAGAAACAAGAAAGTAATAAAAAAAAGGGGCATCCATTTAAGGAAGGCCCCTTTTTGGGATTGAAAGAACCTCTAGCATATTTTAGGATCACTTGAAAGCAGGTTTTATGGAGATGACATTGAAAAATATAATGAAGGACACTTGAGGATACTCTGAGGACTGTTGTGCACTTTTTGTGGCAATTGTGTTACAGAATCATTGAAGGCAATCTTGAAGGGATTATCTATGTAGAATGAGCATTGTTGAAGCCCTCATGGAGTAGCCGTGTAGAAGATTGTTTGGGTGACATGAAGAGTCTTAGAGACACTTACTAGTTGCTGATGTTGACCTTTTTCATTGGAGCATACACGGAGAAGACCCCTTGCAACAACCATTAAAGATTTGAGAAGTAATTCCCAAACCCCTTGCAACGGCTGAAGCCTACAGGAAGCCTGAAGATGCAGCACTCTTATTGTATGAAATGTGTATGTGAAGTAAATATATTTTGTTGTTACACGATCCTTTTGATGGTTCAGGGTAGCAAATATGTCCCTCAAACTACAGATGGGGGAATTTATGGTAGGGTTTTGGGGACAGGTAGTGAGCTAGGGTTTCTAATTTGTGACATTTAAGACTTTCCACCCTTGGATTTCCTTTCATATGCATAACCCCTTTTAGTACATCCAAATATATTTTCTTTTTAGCTTCATCATGACCATTTTTCTCTTCTAGTTACAATAATAGATTTTTACAAAGAGTTAGGTTCAAACAGTCTTATCTTAGTTTGGATTTTCAACCTTGGATTTGACATGTAGATATTTTTCCAGTTTTGCAGAGAGTCTGACCTTTGATTCTAAGACTTGAAACTTCTAGTGTATTCTTTGATTGTTATTTCCTTTTGGAACAAATGCATGAGTTGAACATCTTACGATTCATCTTGGGTATGGTTCTCTCTAAGTTAATGCATATATAAAGTTGCCAAAGTACCCTTGGGGATTTTAGCAATCTATCTCTCACCGCAAGTATGGGGTGACCCATCCAAATGTTGTGGATTCTTTTATTGTGATTTTGTTTTGGAACAAATGCATGAGTTGAGCATCTTATGATTCATCAAATAGAAAAAAAATAGAAAAAATATCTCATTTTTTTACAGAATTGTAAAAAAACTATTAACAATATGAAACTCCAACCCATTTAGGCAATGCATCATCACATCTAGGGCATCCACCAACACAATTGGGTCATTATTACAACAACATATTCCAATTTTTTTTCTCATCAAGCTTCATGCCAACAACTTACAATGTTGTTTTGGGCCTAAGACATACTTCTACACTTATTTTTTCCTTTCTTCGTTCTTGTTAACAATTCAGAGGGTTATAGCATCTGTTTTTAGGATTTTTTTACTGTTTTTGGAGCTATTTATTTAGGGTTTTTATCATGCTATTATTTTTTCCAAAATTTTAAGGTTGTTAACCTTTTGTGTCCATTGACATAATAGGAAAAAAGTTAGCAGGAAGCCCTCCTTGCCACATACTTTTTAAAAAGTGCAAACCAGTGTTGCACAACTCATACTTCGCAAATACCCGGATGGCATATCATTGGACAACTTGGGAAGGCTTGGGAAAGACTCGAAAAATAGCAAAAAAGTGAAAACTATCTCATTTTTTTGCATAAAAGATAAATTAATGTCACATCATATTATTGAGAAAGGATCCCCAACATCAAAACATTTACGTCGTATTCCTCAAGTGCGCAATGGCAATCATAATAATTTGCAGAGTTTTTAAAAGGACCCATTTGTGATTGAATAGATATGTTTTTGGTGTAATGAAATTTTAAAAATTCTAAAATTGTATGCTAAAGAGTCTTATCATGAAAGAGAACTATCAACGAGCTTAAAGATGCCTTGATTATGTTCAAAGAGGACAAGAATGCAACTTGCATAAAAAAAAAAAATTCTAGGATGCATTTTGTAAGCTCATATGCCATTATAAAGATCGAAGCTATAAGACTCAGCGATGTTAATTAGCACTAGGTCATTAGTACAACTAACATTAGTATAGTTTGTGATATTCCCACTTAGCATTTTGCTAAGTGAAATATCCAATTTTGCCATTTTTTCCATCATATCGATTTGCACTTAGGAAATGTGGGTAGATGGGGTACCACAACGTAGAGGAAATTATAGCAACGTAGGGACTACGCAATACTTGGTGGAGTCACTCCGGGAGGTTGAGGAGTGAGGGGAGTTTGAGGTGGAGATTTTGTGGGGAGGCTTTGGGAGCCTTCCAACAAGGATTACAGTCATTTTGGGAGCCTTTACCAACAAATTTCACGGGAGGAACATTCTTCCCTGCAGTAGAGCCACTGAAGCAAGAGGGCTGAATTTCCGGGGTCAAACTTTGGCCAAACCCTTTATGGGTTTTTCTGGGTATTGTGTAGGGAGGATGGGATTAATTTCCCAGAAATTTTTGAGCAGTGGAGAGGGACCTAGCAGCATACCTATTCAGGCAACAACATATTTATGGGAAGTTCCAGTGCAGAACTAGGGAAGCACAACGATTTAAGGAAGAAGGGTGACCTGTACTACATTTGTGGCTTTGCTAGCTTGCATAGAGCAAGCCCAGGTGCACTTTTTCCAACACGTTTATTGTACACCCATTCTTATTAATAAAATGACTCGGCAACACAGATTTTGGTGTCAACTTGTGTTCTGAATGCGTGTTTATGTTTTATGTGATTTTTATGTCCATGCACACCTGCTATTTGTTGTAACATTGGATTAGGGATATTACATAGTTGCAACTTACAATAAAATACAATAACATTACAACTTAAATTTATAGGCCAATAAATGCCTTCATAAGAAACTAGTACAATACATTTTCCATGTTACAAAACCAAGTTTATAGTAATCAATCATCATAACTTCCTCAAAATGGTGGCACACATGTTCCAACCCCATAGAGAAAAAGAACCAAAATCCTAAACCATTGAGGTTCCTAGGAATTAGATCTACATTTACTATTAGTCTATTGTTGTTCAAAAATAGCTATTCACATATATCATCACTTGCCACATTCATTAGAATATGGAAATATGGACCATACCTTTTATAAGGTAAAGATTAACATTGAAAAATAACTACTCAAGATTCAAATGGATCAACAGATTTGACTTTCAGGCAAAGAGTTCTACTTTAGCATGAACCTTATACATATTTTTTATTGCATGCAAATCAAAACCAATCTCAGATGAAAATTCATGAATTACTATTACAAATTATACGTGTTCATCGCACAACCTTTGGAAGATGTGCATTGTTCTCTAAAGGAGCCATGTTACACTGGTGCAAACCCAAAACAACAGAATAACATTATTCAACATTAATGAACATGGATCTAAACCAATATTTCTATTCAACATGTGGGGAGAACAAAAGAATTTTGCATTTGGAAAATAGAAATTGGGAAGTCTATAATTTAACCCAACTACTTCGAAGTTATTCCTTCCCAATTAGTTACATTGTGTTAATTACATCAATCTTCAATCTTTCCTTTATAAAAAATATGTTTTCCATTCTAGAGTGATTTGCATGTCAATTAAAAATAAGTAATTATTCCTCATAGTATCCATGTTAAAAATTCTTCTTTTGCTATTTTCCAGGAGCAGTGATCTTGAACCACTTCAGGTACTGATTGGCATGCAACATGCATGAGATCAAATAAAATTAAAGATGATCTTTTTGGAAGCTTCTTGAGGCCATACAAGCACTTCCTAGTGAGAATAGAGGGCCTGTCAAACAATTAGAGCATCCCTGCCATGAATCCAATTATCCAAGTTAGAAAAACATTATCTTATTCATGTTAACAACTTAGATATTTTGTAAATTTATAAAATACCAGATTTGGGGGGTTGTCTTTACTGTAATGGATCATTCAAGATGATGAGGTATGCCAGTAGAAAATTGGGAAATTTTGGAGTTGCAACCCTCTTGTGGGCATGTTTGTATGGTAGAAGAAGATAATTCTCTCCTCATATTATGATTACCTGGTATAAATATAGTACAGAAAATAAAAATATATTAATAATGTCCAATACACTAATAAAAAAAATTTGAGAACAAAACTATCACAACATACTTGACAAATCACCAACTGGAAAATTGTCAACCAGCGAAGCATGTTCCAAGCGAGGAACATCCATAGAAAAATCCCCTATATATATATAAATATAAAATTTCAATTCTCATCATAAACATATTGGCACATAAAGTAATGCACACATGAAAATATTGATTACATCAATTAGTAGTTCTATCTAATGTACCTGAAATTGTAGGAAAGTTAGAACGACACTGCATCAATCTATCTCGTTGAGTTGAAGGAACAATAGTGGATTGTTGTACCTCTACAAAAATTCGCACAAAAGTTAGCTAAGAAATGATGATGTTCATATACACTAATGTAAACATATTGATCTCATTACTCTATGAAACATACCTGGCACAATAGAGGATGCATGGTTGGAGCGAGGACGGCCCCGCTTGTTGAGGTGTTGAAACTGAAATGGTTCATATTCAGATGCATGCACATTTAAATCAACTTCCAAGCCACCACTTCGTTTGTTTCTTTTTTTTTTCTTTTTTGGACTGAGAAAACTCTTTTTCCTCTTCAAAGATGATTCAAAAGCCCCCAACCCAAGGGTGAAGTCATAATCCATAATATGAAGATTATTGGCATCATCCGTCATTTTTTTAACCAAACCAATCAATTGATTCGTCTTGCTCAAAGTAGCAGGAGGACTGTTTCGAAACAAGTCCAAATAGCCAAACAACTCCTCTCTAGCAAACTGGAGTTCTTCAACATCCATATCAACATTGTCACCAACCATAAAAATTGTGCTAGTATCTTCACCAAGGTTTGGTGTCTCCATACTTATCTCAAGAGGGGCATTCAATGAATTGGGTGAGGCATCTTGATATGATAACAATTTTGATTCCATCAAGGGGGAATACAACCAATCTACCTTTATAACATGCTTGCAAATGTTGCCATGAATAGACCATGGGCAATCACAAGTTAAAAAATTTGTGCGGTGAAAACTGACGAGATATTGCTTATCACGATTACTTTGACTCTTCACCCAATAAGCATGAGATATACTTTCATGAAGGCTGCAATCACTATCTGCAATTCTTCTAGCTTTTTCTATCGATGATTCAAGTTGCTTCTCCTTCTTGTAATTGTTTAAATATCCTTCTTTTTTCAAAATTTCCTTGAATCGATAACAAGGTTCAACATTAGTTATTAGGATATAGATCAACCAATCCATTCGACGAGCACATTTCTTTCTTCGATCGGATAAAAAGTTTGTCTTCAAGTAACTATGATATGACTCCACAGCATTGTTTGTCTCCTGATTTGCATGAGGAAAATCTCGACAACCTTTTACCCACATTCCTAAATATAAAAAAAGATGAGTTAGTGAAGATACATTGTTTTTATAAAACAAAAAAAGATGAATATAAAAAAGAGTATGTGAACTTACGGATCTTATCACCAGCAACCCAGTTCTTGTGGAAATAGTCCAAAAATTTCTTTTCATTTGCAAATTTATTGAAAAATCCATTGATTGCATTGGTCATTGCATCATTGGAGCAATTTATCATGATAGACCCTAGCTCACTAAACATCTCGTTTGCTTTTTCTCGACTACTGGCTAATCGGTTCACATTTTTTAGCCATGCTCTTCGTACGTGCCAAACACACAAAATCACTTGACAACTTGTGATTCTCCTGCCAAATTAAATTAATCTTAAGTGTGATGTCTTTAGAATAAACAAAAATTACAATGTAAAATAAGAAGATATAAGTTACCTCAAAGCATCGATTTCAGCCAATGCATCATCAACCATGAAGGCATTGACTTTCCAATCAGGACAAAGTTGATAACACCTATGCATGAGGCGCTCCAACCATTGTGCAATATCCTGTGATGTATTACGAGATGCCACCACCCATGCAACTGGATCCCCACTTTGTTGCTCATCAAAAGCCACGAGTGTGTACAATTGATACTGTCATATTAAAAAAAAATATAAATTCAAACTTAAGTCATTAATCATATTAAATTGCTACAACTCAAATGATTGTAATTAATAAATCATTAGCAACATACCCCATATCTATTTGTACTAAATTTTGAATCCATGGCTAATAAACTGTTATGAGATAGCTTCACCATGGTCTCTAACATCCATTTCGTTTGTATCCCAGCTATAAAAGGGACTTCAACACCATTGGGCTTTTGGTAAAAGAAGAAGTCATCATGGTGTTTTTGATACCAAAGATTCACACTCATTTCATCTTTTTTGTGCAATTGGTAATTTCCTTTCATTAAACGATTATAGATGTTGACAACATCTTTTCTGCACAAGAAGAAATCTCTATCTCGAGATGTAGCATCCATGTCCACATATTTCTTAATGTGCATCTTACACACTGAGTCAATTGGCACTTCTAAAAAGAAACAACTTTCAATATAAGAAATCATGTCCCTCGAAAGTCTTGGCTTATGCAAAGACCTCGCATCACCTGAAGTGTCGTGTTGTCCATGACAGGGCCATCCATTCCCATCTTCATGATCATACATATTATATGTTAATATTGCTATTTTAGGGCTATTAACCATAACCTTTACAATGAAATGGCACTGGCAGCCCCTCTTTTTCACAAATGAGCACCTTCGTTTCATTGAATCATCTCCTCTTTTGTCCTTTGGGCCATACGAACAAGTATATCTACACAAAAATATTTGAAATGTCAATAAATATGAAAATTAACAAAACAATATTAATAACAACATCTATTAATAGCATTTTTTAAATACTTACAACTCATATCTCAAGGCAGCACTAGCCCTTGAGCTTGGGGGTTTGCTTTGTCGACGAATAAATGTACATGGAGCTTTTGGATTCGTCTCTTCTCCTCTAATAAAGTCGTCAACTCTATGTAAAGGAATTTTTGCAACCCAATCAATACTCATGTTTGTTTTATATACTTCAGCCCAGACTAAATCTTTACCAGAAAATGTGATCTTGTCTTTAGGGTCTTGCACGTCAAGGTCCATGATAGTCTTCCATTTATTTTGCTTTCCCATTTTGAATCGATGTCTACAAATGCAGAAGAAAAATCAAAAGTAAAATCATTAAATTGAACTTGACATTTTCCATAAAGAAACAATGATAACCAATAGACAACAAGATTGCAAGTAAAAATACTTCCATATCTACTAAACATGACAGAGAAGGTGAAGTTCAAAGTACACTCTTATCTTGATATAAATTTTGTTTGGAATACATCTATACTTCTTTGCAATTCCTTGGTGTATTTCCTTAACAAAATGTTAATGAAATCTAGACACCAAGGCATTGGTGTGTCAGCCTTGGGTATATTTTTGTAGATTCAAGTTTGTTTCTCTTTGTGATCCTCCCAATTGACAGAACAATTCAGAATAAGGCCACAACATCATTGTAATAAACAAAGTAAGCATACAAATAGATAGCAACACACAATAGTGGCATTTGATTCTGTGTAGATAGATGGGACCAGCCATGGCTTAAGATAGCCAATACTGATACCAACAGGTCCACAACTCCTATTACCAACTTATAACTATTGTTAAGAGTAATAACCCTCTTAACAATACTGTATTAAAGAATTCTCTATCTGAACTCCTTAACATATTATTGTTTGTTATTTATCCTAACACATCTCACCTTACAAGGAATGGTAAGCAGAAATCAGGAATAGCTAGGAATGGGCATGAAGTCATCACCTCATGATTTTTAAAGGTCAGATTCTCTGTTCCATAACATCTATGCTCACCATTCTTTGTCAAGACTCGTACAAGTTAAGTTCTCCTTCTGCCTTTAAATTTTCATAAATTTATATTGGCCTGTGTTACATTCAAACTTTCTTAACACATGTTTACAAGATATATTGGCAAATTTTGCTCTGCATCATTAGCACATTCATGAAGAAAAAAGTCCAATGAACTGGCCTCACCAAGTTTTCAATAAAGTCCTGGATGCTGAGCTCGCTAATGATGTATGGAGCCCCACCCCCAATGACAAGGATGATCCTTCTCTGGATGTGGTTCCAATCCGAGGGGCAGCTTAATTGATTTTCACAGCTTTGTGTGATCACTTCTGTTTATGCCATAATGGCAGGGCTTTATGGTTGTTTTTCCTTGATGCCAAGTTGCTTTTCAGGGCATTAACTTTAATGTTGTATGTCCCAGTGGAATTTTGCAGCGGACTTTGCTTGTACAAATGTCCACTATGTACATCTTTGATTACATTAATAGTTAAAGGAAACACTCCTCATAATTAAATTTATTTATCACTTGGCACCATTGTTGCAGTTAACCTCACCTGTAAGACGAGAATAAATTTAGGAGTCTTGGCCCTAACAACGTTGGTCCAGTTTCAGCTACCATTTACCATAAATTTGGGGCCAACATATATGAACCTTCAGACATGCTTTCCATTATCTTGAGACTTGATTCTAGCAGCCTACTGTCTGACGAAATGCCCATGCCCCTTTCCCAGCGATTAAATTTAAAGAATTTTCTTGTAAATATCATAAAGTGTTTTAAGAAACAATGGAAGACCTCAGAGCTCTGTTAAAAGTGGTCACACTTTTATTTTATCCTTGCCACTTGGCATATTGCAGTCAAAGCTGCAGACAATTCTTTTAAAAGCTTTCGAACTTACTGTTTTTGATCCTTAGTCAAGGGTATAATCCACTACTTACAACAAAGTGGGCTTGGTTTAGCATTTTGGTGTATATCATTTTTGTTTCCTCGGAAAAAAAAAAAACTGCATTTCTATTCATAGGAAAATAAATCATTCTGTACATGCATATCCATTCTCAACCATCCAACATAGGCACTTCGAGCAGCTTGTAAGGGCCTTACAAAAAAGCCCTGAAAGACTTTTCCTGAAAAAGAAGCAACAACAATAAAAAAAGGCTCCAATTACAGGTCATGACTCATAACAGAGTCACAGACCTATAATACCAACATCATGGTGCTGGCCATATGGTCATATACAGAAAAGACTGTCATACAAAGTTCAGGTACCACAGGAACTTAAAAACCAAAGATCTTGTACTATAGAGAACATTGTGACTATGCTGAATGATGGTAGCCTTTTGAATGCATTTCATTATTACAATTCTGCAATAATTGCAGGCTTGCTGATCTCTTCTCACATAGGCTATAGCAAAAAGTTACTTAGAAAAAGTGACATGGTGATTTTACATTCAAATGTCGGAACTTTTAAATAATATGTAGGATGCTATCTATGGGGAAGTTTGCTCTTTTTGGCTGTATGTCAACAGATTATTCCATGTCCAGATTTAAACATTATTTCCTGGAAAGAAAATTTCTAGCAACTAATTTTTTTAATCCATCTTATGTTTGCCACGGATGAAAGTCTGATGCAAAAGCCTCTAAGTCAGTCTGGTGCAAATCTCCAATCTGGAGAATTTTATTCAGCAACACAGCAGAGTCAATATTCTGATTTCCAAAGTTCATCTCGGAAGCTTGATGTATCAAATTCCAAGGTAAAACACATCTTTCTTATGTAATACATTGTCTTATACATGTCAATGCAAAGATGCATCTTGAATGTAGTACTTTGGACAAAAGGTTATATGATTTTCAACCACTGAGGTTATATAATGATTAACCGGGTAAGCTCACTGGTTTTTTCTTATTTTATATGATTTAACACAAAGGGATCTGAAAATGTAGCCACTTTATTTAGTTAATAATGGCAAATAACACATGCCAGAATGATTTAATATAGAAACTTTGGCTAATGACATGCAAGGCTGCTCATCAACAGACTCAATCAACTAAACTCTAAAGCATACTTGTGGACTCTCGATAGATCCACCAAACAAATTCACCCAAGGGGATTTCGTCCTTGAAATCAGACTAGAACTGGCCTCACCAAGTTTTCAATAAAGACAAAATAGATAGATAACTCAGGATGCTCCAAATACCTAGGACTCTCTAAAAATTTTATTTTATTATTTTTCCTGAAAAAACGAAAGAAAATATCATAGACAAATACCATGATGAATACCATATGTGAATTTTGTCCATTTTAACTATATCAAAAAAAGAGAATATTAAAAAATGGTATGTGTATCACTCAATACAGAGTTAAGGTTTATACCCACTCAATTCTGAATCAAACGCATGACAAATTAGTAAAATCTTTGTTGTTAGATGTAAAAAGCAGGATTCAAATCTCTTCTACATGTTAATGGGTATTTGTATCAATCCAATACACAGATGAAGTTTATAAATCCCACTGATGGATCAAAAGGAGTTGCACATGGCTCTATGTTGGTTTAACTTCATTTAAAGATATCGTTCGGTAAAGCATGTAAAAATACTTCTCTATTCTATATAAGAGGTATATACGGTTCACCTTCCCCTGGGGACAGTGATTTGGAGAGTGCGCTGTTTCATTGGAACCACAATCAGCTGATTTGAACCCTGAGCATTGCCAACTAAAAACCAAAATTAAATTGAAAAATATTGTATCTGTTTTTTACCTGTAATCTGATAATTGACTCATGTGCTTGATTGGACAATCGTTTCTGTTCCTCAATAATAAGGAATTGTGTGTTAATTTCTGGTAGTATAATAAATTTTGTTGTATGGACTGTTATCTTAAGAATATGGTGGGTGTGAAAGCGTGTTGTTTCCTCAGGGCATGCATGTTTTTGTATGGACTGTTATCTTAAGAATATGGTGGGTGTGAAAGCGTGTTGTTTCCTCAGGGCATGCATGTTTTTGAATGCAAGTTTTACCAGTACTATTAAAATGAAGATTAATAAGCAATGTATACCATTCTCTGTGATAAGCAGACCATGAGAGGCATCCAATTACCTTCATATATTTGTCTAGCCTTGATTTTGAATTTTTGAAACTTCACAGTGCCTCCCGAAGGAAAAAGAAAGGAAGATTAATAAGCAATATATGCCATTCTATGTGATAAGAAGACCATGAGAGGCATCTAATTACCTTCATATATTTGTCTAGCCTTGATTTTGAATTTTTGAAACTTCACAGTGCCTCCCGAAGGAAACCTTGGTTCTTCCAAAGCAGGAGGTACCATGGTATATAATGATTTTCAAAATAATAAAATAAGAAAAAACCAGTGAGCTTACCTGGTTCAAAAATCAATGAGATGTGCGTCTGTGACAGGAAGAATGAGTAGTCTTCAATGTGACCAAAGCCAATTTGTACAGCGCAAAGGCACTCGGTTGGCCCACTGCCCACAGCCAAAATTAAAACCCAGTGAGTCTGAAATCGGGCTGTAGCAGGGCACGGTTAGCCTGGGGAAAAGAACGCACCACGCAGAGCCTGGATATGTCAATTTGGAGATTTGAGGAGGCTCTGAGCTTAGATCTGGTGCTTCGAGGAAAAAAGGCCGGCAGAAGCATTGGGCATACGCCATATTGGAGTTTGAATCACGCTGAAACTCAAAACTGGAGTTTGAATCACGCTGAAACTGAAAACTGGTGCTTCCAGGAAAAAAAGATCAGTTTGAGTGCCACTGAAGGGCCACTGAAGTGCTTCGTGGATGTGGCAAGCTTAACAGAGAACGACAATGGTGGGAGACGGAGATGGAATGGAAACGACAACGGAGGGAGACGGAGATTGGCATGGAAACGGAGATGGAGGGAGACGGAGATTGATATGGAAACGGAGACGGCCGTCGGAGAAAGAGGTCAACTGGTTGCCGGAGGATTAAAAAAAATGGTGCCGGAAAGTCTATTTCGTAGCACATATAGACTACGCCGTCGCTGGGTACATTTCAGTGTTAGAGAGTGAATTCTATTGGTTTTCCCATTTATATAATTTACGAAGGAGGGTGGGGATCATTTATTTCCGCTTTAGTTTTGGCCGATTCTTGTGATCGCTACATGATGACAGGTGGCTCTTTAGACGATCCTGAGATGGTATCCCTTGACGACGCATTTCTACATGCGCTTGAGCTACCGGAAGTAGAAGCTCATTATTCTAAAACCTCTGCCTCCCGCGACTACCCTGTTTCTCCTTTCCTTCCGTTTTGACCGGGGTGCTATGTTCCAGTGACAGTTCAGGCGGATTTGAATACCATTGAGATTCTGAGGGTGAATTCTTCACAGGGGAGTGATCGGGTGAAGTCCAGTCCTGTGACGGTAGATGCGACTCTGCCTGGAAAGGGGGGGGAGCCCGCGACTGTGCTCAAGAATTCTTCGGGCCGCCATCGAGTGTCAAAAACCTTTAAGCCTGCTGCTGGGCATCAATTACTTACTTTCAGGAGCGATGTGATGTGGGAGACAGTAGAGAGTCTGCTCTCCAGGGCGCTGGTGGGTAAGTGGGATTTTGCAACTCATAGCAAGGTAGACTTAAAAAATTGGCTCACGGGGGCCTGGAAACTCATCATTGGATAAGAGCCTCGTATTATCCAGTTACCAAATGCATAGTACTGTTATCATTTTCTGAAGGATGAGGACGTGCTGGGGACTCTCCTTCGAACGTGGGTTAATGAACGTTCTTTCATCCCTCTTTTCAGATGGATGGTGGATTTTCATTGAGTTGAAAACGTGCCCAAGTCGCATATGTTATGGGTGAAGTTATTGGGACTGCCCATACAATTCTAGTCTCAGGCGGTTTTAAGGACTATAGGGAACAATATTAGTGTATAACGTGTTGAATACCATGTTAAAATACACACATGGTGTATTAGGAAGATGAGCACACACACAAGAGACTCAACACACAATGAAAGATAAGTGTGAGGCTTTCTTATTTTCCATTATACAAAGATGTACATTTATAATACAATGGTGTGACGCTTGATTTCATATTCCAAGGTCACTTGGACTTTATCGTGACTTTTTGCATTCCACACCTACCCATGTAGGATTAGGTGTTCCAACATCCCCCCTTAATCCGAAGGGGTATGTGTGAGTCTAAGAAGAGAGTTGTAATACAAATTTGCAAAGTATGCATGGCAGCACTTGGGCTGAATCAACTCTCTAAAATGTTGGAAAAAAGAGATGGTTTAAGGATGACCACAAGCTGCCCAGGCATAGGAAACTTGTTCCGAGTTCAGGGTCTTAAGCGGCAGAAATTTGAAAGCTTTGCTAGAGGGGTAATCCCTCATATAAAAGAGGAGGAACCTTCAACTTCAAAAAGAAAGGGAGGTCTACTACCTTGATGGTTTTAGGATTACCAACAACTACGGAATGCTTTGAAGCATTTCTGGGCTTGAAGCATTTCTGGAACTCAACCAAAGTGACAAGAAGTTGAAGGCTTACGCTGGGGGAAGTGTTCTCATATATGAAAGGAGACCTTCGACCTAAAAGAAGGGAGGAGTCTACCTAATGATAGTTTTTTAGGTTATCCACCAACCAAAGATGATGGTTTAAGGTTGTCCACCAATTGAAGGCATGCTCATGGGCATCCGTATCTCTGGCTACATCTCTGAATCCGAAATGACGAATTGTGGCTCAGGCTCGCTTGAACTGCTGGCTACAACTCTGAACATGGAATGAGAGATTGTGGCTCAGGCTCGCTTGCTCTGTCGTCGAAGCTTATACATGACCACCATTTTCCCCCCTGTCAGGGACAAGGTGAGATGATGGCGAAAACTCAATTGCAAGTTTGTTCAATATCCGTGAACAGTTCTAACATGTGTCGTAAACATCTTCTTGGCTGTTGATGCCCATTGCCAAGAAGCGATTCATCCAAGATGAATCTTTGTTCTTGCAGGAGGCTTGTTTCTGAAGCATCTGTCTGAAGAATGAGTGTGCCGACCATAGTGCTTGCATGGATGAAGATCAAAACAATGATCTTTCATATGGCCAACTCGATCACAATGTTGGCATTTTACAATCTATTGTTGTTGTGGAAGCGGAACAGGATCTGAAACATCTGCAGGTGAACTGTCATACAGGAATCCAGCACTCTGAAATATGATGGGCTTGGTGTAGTCTGGAATATGAAAGGACACATCCTTGTCATATCCAAGACCAGTTCGGTGCTTGTTGTGGATAAGCTCTTCCCAGGTGCGATGGGCTTGGTACGAGTTGAGGCTAACGCATCGCATGTACATGTTGCTCTAGTAAAGGCGAATGGGAATCGACTTCAACTTTCTTGACTTGCTTGTTGATGGGAGTCCTTCTCAATCTTCTGAATAGAAACAGGTTCAGAATGATGACTCTTTCTTGAAGTTCATCTTGTTGGAGCTGAGATTCCAACTGCAAAAACCCAATATTTTCTTGTACATCTTGCAAACAACTTTGAATATTACAAAGAGCATCCTTGCTCATTTTTCTCATGTCATCAACATTGGAATGAATGAGGTTACTCAAGAACTCTAACACCTCATTGATTTTAGCCATTTCAACAACTTAGGCTCAAAAAATGAAAGGGTGTCGGCTTCAACCGAAAATGCACCCGTTTACAATGTGATTCAACAACAAATACAAATGACTCCAAAGAATTTCCAACTATGGAAATCTCAAAGTACAAAGTGTGCTCCTCAAATGATGGAGGACAATCAACAACAACTCAAATTTACACTTCAAGTCTTAATTGCAGCTATGAATGAAGAAGCAATACAATACAATATTTCTGCAAAATATTTTGTAGATGTGCCGCTGAAAACACTATGCAGGAAACCTTTAAGGCAGCTGATTTTTCTTCAAAGAGCTATTTTCAATGATGGCAAACTTGTCTTCAAATGTCAATTTCTTCAGAAAATCACCCTTATGCCACAAATCATAAAATGTAAATCTTCTCTTTTCTCCTCTATGTAGGCAATTTATCATTTTCTCATTATGCCATTTGCTCTTCCTTTCTGCTATTCATGTCTTTTTTTCCTCTCTCTTTTTTTTTTTTTTTTAAATTTTTTTAAATTTTTTTTATTTAAATTAATTAAAAAAATGGGAATAATTAAAAAAGGGGAGGGGATAATAAAGACGGGTATTATATGGAGGGGGTTTATTAATTGGGGGGGAGGAGAAAGCGCTATTATATGGGAAGGTATTTGGAAGGGAATTTTATTTTTAAAAAAGGAATTAATTAAAAGGAATGAAATTAATAAAAAATGGGAGGGATTTTAATTGGGAGGGAGACTTAATTTAAAGGTCGAATTTAAAAAAAAATTTAAAACATGAATGTAAACAAAAAGGAGAGTCGTATTGCAATGGAGAGGGTGGTGGTGTGTGAAGGGATGCGCGCGTGCTGGGGTGTAGTAAAGGTAGGGAGCGTATGTGAGGGGGGGCCGTGAGGCCAGGGGGAGGTAGGGTCTGCGGATATGCAGAAGGGGAGAGATCGCAGGGATACGGAGAGCAATGGGTGGTGAGGGGGAGTAGGGACGATAAGGGGTAAGGGGGAGAGCGTTGGCAGAGGGGTCGGGTGTGAGAGCTTGGACGCGTGTGAGGGGGAGGGTAAGAGAGCCAAGAGTTGCAGAATGGGATGAGGGCGCGGGGTTGTGAGGGAGGGGAGTGTGAGATTTATGAGTGTGGGAGTGTGTGAGCTTGTTTGAGAGTAGGGGGGCCGAAAGGCCTGGAATTGCAGAGAATTTTTATTTATTTATTTATTTTTATTTTTTTTTAAAACATCAGAGAGTAGAATAAAAGACTTTGCACAATAGCAGCAGAATTTTTTCCTTTCAAATATCTGATGAGAAACAAATCCAGCAGTGAGAAAATGGAGATTGAAGGAATTTTCAACTGAAAATTGAATTTCTTCGATCGAAAACTTAGAAATCTCTCGATGAACCGATGTGAGGGAAAATGGACTTTAAAAATGCAGAATTTTCCAGAGAATTTTAGCAGTAAAAATCCAGAAACTTCTTCAGAAACCCTCTTTAAACTATTTCAATAGCTCTTCAAATTGTAGAATTTAAAAGTGGGCAACAGAAATTGCATGGAAGTTCAGAATGAAAACCTTCAGATGCACAATGCTGCTCTTTTTTTTTCAAAACCAATGCCGGAATGCCGCCAATTTCTGAATGCTGCTTCTTCTCCAAAACCACTTTTTGAATGCGGCAAAATTTCTGCTGCAGAAAATCTGAGTGCTGCAAAAATTATCAAAAAATTTTCAGATATGCACAGGCCATAAACACAAATGGCTCACTCAATTTGGAGCAGGGCCAGCAATCGCCCGCTCTGATACCATGTTAAACACCATGTTGAAGAACACACATGGTGTATGAGGAAGATGAGCACACACACAAGAGACTCAACACACAATGAAAGATAAGCGTGAGGATTTCTTATTTTCCATTATACAAAGATGTACATTTATAGTACAATGGTGTGACTCTTGGTTTCATATTCCAAGGTCACTTGGACTCTATTGTGACTTTTCGCATTCCGCACCTACCCATGTAGGATTAGGTGTTCCAACATAATGTTTTGTTGATCCGAAGTGTAACGGGTGTTAGTCATCCATAATTTTCACTATCCGAAGATGACTAAGTATCGGTTCTAAATTTCTAGAAACAAGGTTCTTGAACATTGTGAGTTCTAGAAATCTCACTGCCTTCATCATCCTTAAAGATAAATTTTCACTATTTCATCTTTCCATCATGTCTAGCATTGTCTACCAATCCTAGAAAACCCATTACTGGCTTACGTCACTATCCCTGTCTATATGCTTTCACCTTTGACCCAAATCCTCTGTCTTGTTTTGCCTAAAAAACCCCCCACTACTACTTAAACCCACCTATCAAACAGCCTTGTTGTGTCTCCCAACGTATTCTCAAACACTGATAGTCTCAAATTATCTCTTCAGTCTCTTTAGATAAATCAAGTACATTTGGTTTTGGATCTTCAATACATCAGTCTATCATAAACTCTATCTTGCACTTGATGATCCCAAATTCTAGGTCTCAGTCCAAAAAGCAAATCCAATAAGGCCTCCACTAGGTCACCTAGGGTTTCACAAAGTCATAGGATGGATTTGGTGCCCTACAAACTTTGTTTTTCCTATATGAAGAAAATGTATTCAAAGAAGAAAAGGAGAGGTGATCTTGTCCAAGCTGTTCAAAAAGGTCATTCAAGGAAGTCTTTGGCCTAAAGGCTTGAATCTGCAAAGGGAAAACTTCCCTTTACTCACATTTCTGCAAGAAGATCAAATGGCCACCAGCCTGGCATAAGGTAAGGTAAAGAGAAAAATCATCATAAGAAGACCATTCATAGCAAGAAGAAAGAAGCAAGCATATGTTTGATGAAAGTCAGGGTTTATGACTGTTTTTAACCAAGCAGCAAAATAGTACTAGGTTTGCAAGAAGCAAAGGTCACCTCAAACTCCATCAAGGGCACTTTGAAGACTTTTAGAAATGATGAATGACTTTGAGAAGTTTCAGAGAACTTAGAATACCAAACTGTTTACTTTTTCCTAAGTAGCCCTAAAACCTAACAGTTTGGGAAAGTTGACAAGAAATGGTCAAATGATGACAAAGCAGCCTCCTTCATAATAGCAGATGGCTTCAAAGGGTTTCAAACTGTCCTCTAGGGTTTGTCAGAGAGGCATTGATTCCACATCATCAAAAGGTAAATTCAGATAACTAAAGGGATCAAAGGGAGCAAACCTCAAACACCAATACCCCACTTCACCAAAGGGACAAAAAGAGTCAGAAATATCAGTTCAGGGCCTATCTTCTCAAAGAAAGGACACTAACATTTTCAAAGAGTCAAGGAAGCAAGCATGAGGGAAGAAATTTCCAAAGAAGGGAACTATGGAAACTAT
The DNA here is from genome assembly GCA_034641835.2 of Pinus albicaulis. NCBI lineage: Eukaryota > Viridiplantae > Streptophyta > Pinopsida > Pinales > Pinaceae > Pinus > Pinus albicaulis. Next base: position 1,007,782,212 of record CM076577.1, on the reverse strand, counting down.
GGCAAACATGGATCATTACTGATGAAATGAGTTGTCCAAGTTCAAAAGAGACAGTGATCAAAGGAAGAGTAAGCAGACCAAAATGTCTTTCACAATGATGGCCGACATGGAGACTAAAGAGACAATGATGCTTAATTCTAGGGTTCTAATGCTGAGATGTTGCTTAACTGTTTTAGAGAGGAAACCTGACAAAATATCAGTAAAAGGAGATATTGTCAAAAATTCACAAAATCTGTTATTTTACAAGTGTTAAATATCATAAAGGGGTTCATTGTTCAAAAGGGTTTGAAGGCACTTGTTTAAACTTGGTTGAAGGGTTTTGTGAGCACGAGGGAGACATCAGGACACTCCTGCAAAGAGAAAAAACTATTTTTATATCAAACTACCACCTACAGGGCTAAAAGGCCACAAAGCACAGTGAGAAAGAAGTAAGGAAAAATGAACCTTATAAAAGTGGTTTTTGGGCATCAAATAATTTTCAAGAAAGACTATAAAGTCTCCTCGACCTCTTCCACACTTCATTTTCCCCTCCAGACAAGAAGAGAGCCGTTGAAAGTGATTTTTGAGGGTTTCTGAGAAAAATTGAAAAATTCTGTAGGCGCTACGCACCTGGCTCTCGGTGCTATGCACAGACGACGTGGCTACAGTGTTATTTAACATTGTGCTGCGCACCTAGAGCTCGGTGCTACGCATAGGCTCAAGAAACTGCCTGACTGCCCACCAAACCAACCATCACTGCGCTCCCACTGGCCCGACTGGCCCTTCTCCGACCCGGCGTTGTGCTCCGACATGCCGACCCGACCTGAATGTGGTGTCAGACAGCTGCTACACACAACCAGTCTTTTCCTCAAATTTCTAAAAGGGGCCCAAAATTCAAATGTTCTCCTTCAAAGCTCTTGTAAAAATCAAAACAAGGTTGATATTTCCCTCCCTTACCTTCCAAACACTCATTTTCATAAGCAAAGGGGATGTTTATAGGCTTGTTGTCACCAAACCCTAAGTTGAATAAAAATCAATTTTTGACCTCTTAGGTTAGATTTTGCAAAAATAAGGGTTATTATACATGTAAAAACACTCAGTGACCAGTAAACCAACCTCTAAAAAGTTGAACACACTCATTGGAAGCTTCATCTTAGCCCTCATTTGCACAAGTTTGTCCTCACACCACCCATTGCCATCCTTTGAACTAAATGCCCTCAAACAAGTTTGAAAAGAGGCCTTTTGTGCTAAAAACACTCACCATGTCTAAAAAGGATATTCATACCAGCAGTGATGAAATTCAAAGGCCTACCAAGCCTAAGCACAAGGGAGGAAGGGTTAATAGGTTTGAAACCTTGGACACCATTCAAATCACCTCCTCTCCAATGATACTTACCTGTTTCCAAGATGTTGGGTGTTACCAGTTTTGTGAGAAGATTAAGCAAGTCCAAAGCCATTCAGATTTGACTAGGTTGTCCATTCTCAGTTTGCAAAATCACCAAGTCAACCTAGCAAGAGTGAACTATGAACTCTCATCGAAATCCATTGCTCGAGCCACATGAATTTCAGATGTTGGTGAGAGATGGTTTAAACAAAAGAAATTGGACTTGAGCTATTATGAACCCTACCTCAAACCTAGCTGTCAGCAAGGCTGCAAGGTTGTCTTCCCCTTCTCCCACCTCCTAGAGAGATATGTCCTGTTGATGAGGAAAATTATCAAGTACTTCACTTGTGAGTGGAGGTACTCCAGGGTTTACTCTTATCACATAAGGCTTCTGATGCACTTCACCAAGGTTAAGTTACTGAACCTACCATATTACTTGTACCGGAGCATTGACAAAATTGCTTCAGTGGTCAAAAAGAGGAATTATGCCCACCAAATGCAGAGCCTTTTTCACCACTCCTTGATCAAAATGATTGTCTTACACCAGCTGGAGCAGTAAGGGATCCCTTGGGAGGTTTTTATCTCACATGATGTGTTTTCCAATCCTCAAGCCTTCATTCAACAGAACATTCATTCCACTTCACGTCCACCTAACTCCAATCCTCCTTCATCTCCACATATAGCTTCTCCACAAAGAGATTCACCTCCTATCCCTTCTCCTAATGTATCAAATGAAGGAGCTGACAGTAGCCCTAATGAGGGGGAAACAGATGACAATGATGAGGAAGAAGACAGTGAGGTAGAAACTAAGGTAGATGAAGAAAATAAGGAAGAGGACAATAGTCCTAAAGAAACAAAAAGCATTGAGGAAGACACAGAATCCATTGAGGAAGAGCAAGAAGGTGATGACAGCACAAATGAGGATGGAGATGAAAGTGATGCAAGGGAAAAAAACAGTGATACAAATACATAGCTTAATCAAGAAGATGATGAGGAGAGTGAAGAAAGCAATGGGGAAAAAACAGAGCCTAATGATGAAGAAAGTGATGATGACATAGAGGAAGAGGCTAAACATAGCAGCCCTGAAGGGAAAGACAGTGATGGAGAGGAACAAAACATTGACAGTGATGACACTCACAAAACAATGTCAAATGCAGAAGAGAGTGTTGATGATGAGCAAGGTGACAGCCAAGGGGATTATGAAAAGAACCATGAAGATGACAGTTAGCAGGGGAGTGTACAAGACAACAAAGAGAATGATGAATTTGAACATGAAAGTGAACCCAATCACAGTGAAAAAAGTGTTGAAATAAAAGAAGAAAATGAAAATGAAGAGACAGAGGAAGAGGATGAAGAAATCTAAGACCAAGAGCAGATAACTGATGAGGCTGAAATAGAATCTGAAAATGAATGTAGTGACCACAACAGCGGCACAAACGAGACAGTCAATTATGAGCAAGAAAATAGTCATGACGGTCATGACACTAATCAGCATCCAAATGACCAAGGAACTCAAAGTGATAGTGCAGAAAGTGACAGGGAAGAAAGCCTTAGTGAAAAACAGAGCCAAGATGAGGCAAGTGCGCGGAATGGTGGCCAATTTGAGAGCCAAGATGTCAGTGAAGAAAACAGTGAGGAAAGAAAAGATGTTGATGAGGTTGAAGGTCAAGAAATCAGTGACCCAATGGAGTATGAAGTCACTCATGAAAGCCATGACAAAGATAAAAAGGATTGTGACTTCATCAAGGATCAAAGCACCCTCATCACCCCTCTCACATGCACCTACCACAGAGACAAAAGAGATGTGTTTGCTACCTCAAAAATGCAAAGGGCCATCTCTCCTCTAGTTATCAAGAAAAAAGACAAAGGCAAGGAAAATATGGACAAGGGTGAGAAACAAGTCAAGGTAAGAAGAAGCAAAAGGATCAAGAGGACTTCTCATGGGCCTCAATTCAATGATTTAGGCAGTGACACTGAGGACAAGGAGATTAACACAAAATTTCTTCTCTTAGAGAAACATGCTCAGCTTCAGGAGTGGGAAAGAGAGTTTGAGATGGCACAACGTGTCATCCGCTATTACAAAGAGGAGCATAATCATTTCAAAGAGGTGAATAGAGACCTTGCCTTACAAAAGAAAAATGACAAAGCATTATGCAAGGAAGAACATGCTTACATGTGCCAAACTGAGGAAGGCCTTCATTGAGCTAGAAGACCTAAAAAGAGCCAATGTCCATGAAAAACTTGGAATTTTGGCTGACTCTTCTCAACAGGTATCTAAGACCTCTTAAGGGACCTCTCCACAAATTTTGAGGCAAATTGAACAACTTTTTGTTTTTTCCAAATTTTGACCCCTAGGAGCACAACACCCTAGGCGCTACGCACACAATTGGAGCATCCTCAGCTCTCAAAGTTTGCATTTTTGAACTTCTCACATCACCAACAGTCTGCTCACCAATTTTCAGATCATTTGGAGCATTTTTACCCCTTCAAAAGGTCAAAAAACATCAAACGTTTGACCTTTCTGCCTCATTTTCAGACCAAGCGCTGCACACAGAGCAGTGTTGGGAGATTTTATTTTTGTATAGGCAAATGGAATCCAATCAGCACAACTCAAGTACTTCTGGAAATTAAACTCACCAAACTTTCCAACAAGGCATCACGGAGCCAAATCCGGTGTCGAGAATGGGTCGAAAACTCAGCTGCAATAGATCCCATTTTCTGCTAAAGTTGCGCTACGCATAGAGGCCGCCTAGTGTGTTTTGGACCAAAAGTCAACAAAACACACTCATTTATTGCAAATAGATATTTTTGAATTTTTTGAGGCAAATTAAGCTAGAATTAGGTGAAAATAGTTATTTTAACATTTATTTCTTGGGATATTATGTGCCTTGGGCCTTGCATGGTCTCTTGGCCATAAATGATATTTATGACTATATTTGAAATTTTCCTACCACATTTAGGTTTTAGTCCTCATTTTCTCCATAACTAGAGCATGAGGCCCCTATGTATTTTGTTGGCATTTGTTGAGCTTGTTAGTCATCAGTATTTTTCACCTGTTGTTGATGACTAGATTCCTAGCTGAGTTTTCTAGAAGCTGATTTCCATATTTCAATTTTTCATCTAGAAATCCCCCAAACAAATTTTTTCTTTCCTAGCCCTTCCTGTCAGCCTATGATTAGAGCAATCTTCAGTTTTCAAAGTCATGTCTTGTTTCAGCAAAATATCCCTGTCTATAGTTGTCTTGATCTTGCTTGTCTACTATCATTTTCCCCTTGGTTCTCATGAAACTCATTGTCCAATATTTGACAAAGTGTCTCCCTTCCTATCCTTGATCTTCTTGTCAAACACAATCAGAATCAATGAAAGTTTCCCCTAAGTTAGGTAGTGGTGCTTTAGAGAATCCCTTCCTTGACAAAAATAGCCTGAGCCAGAGTCCTTTTTTCAATACCAACCAACCCTGAATTAGCGCTTAATCTGCAAAAGCAAACCTTGATATACCCCTATGTCACGCCACTAAGAGGTCTTGTTGTCTCATTCTGGAAGAAATTCTACAAAGATCTAATACAGAAAGAGATGAGCATGTGCACAGTCTAAAAGAATATGCTTAAGATTGGGAAAAATCTCCAAAAGACACTAAAGGAGCTTTCAAAGGTTCAAAGTCATATTTTTTGCATCTCTACAGGGTGAAAATCAAATGAAAAAGTGTATCCAGACAAGAACAAAGAGACAAGTCCAAATAAGTCTCTCATGTTGAAGAGATTCGCCATCAGTAAGCAGATGGAGAGCTGCAATGAAAAGAAAGCAGAAGTACATGTTTCAAAAGCCAAACTGATATAATGATTGATCTACAGTGTTTCAGTGTCTCTCTCAGAAGTAGAAATGTACGAGTATTCTAGAAGACATCATCAAACTGAACATAAGAAGACAACTTCTTCTTATGTTTCCTTGAGCCTAGGATAAAAACAATAGTCAAAGAGCAAATCCAATGTACCTCTACAAACATAGTAAAAAAAGGTTAGTAAATGATGACTAGCAAGCAAATAATCTACAAATACATGTCATGTGGTTTCTGGTTTAAAAGGTTCACAAAGATATTTGACAAAGGATACATATCTCAAAATATGCCTCATATAGCAGATTGTCGAGATTTCACTTTATTACCTATTCTGATATACCAAGCAGAGACATGTGTGGCAAAGAAAGATGACACAGTTTAGAAAATGGATGAAATGTCATGACTGTGAAGACCTCCTTCAAAGAGCAAGTGCATGAAATGTCATAACTATGTTAACCTCCTCCAAGCAAGAGCAGATGGTTAGGAAACATGATAATGACCTCCTCCAATAAAGAGAAGAGGGTTAGGAACAGAGATGTAATCTCATTTAAAGAAGCAGAATTTTAAGGTGTTTTAGATAAACTTCAGAAAATTGTAGGCCACCTCATTCCAAGGGATAAAACAAATAATGTATTAGCAGGTTTTAAAGTGTGCTTGAGTATTTTTTCTATTGGAAAACACTGCACATTTGGAATAACTTCAAAAGGATATGTCTCTTTTATGCACTGAATAAATCATAAAGAAGAAGGCTACTGCTGGGATCAACAAATTTTGTTGACAGATTTAGGTTCAACAAATGTTTCAATCTATTTTACATCACAAGATGGGAAAGTACTTTGGCCAGCGTTCTTGAGAGGTTATGAAAAGTGTTGCATGCAAGCATCTGCATATCAATAAGTTAATTTGTTGTTTATACTTTTTCATACACCATTGAAAGTTGTAAGGATGTCACATCAAAACCTGATAAGCAAAATAACACTGGAATGGAATCTGATGAAATCAAACTAGAATTGATTTTGGATTCCAATTTTTGAGGTTGCAGACCTCCTTCACAAAGAAACAAAGGACCAGCTCCTCAAAAAACTTTACACAACAAATCAACTCATTCATAAGGCCAAAGGTGTGATAAAACAATGTTTCACTTTTAGTCAAAGAATGTCCCCATCGAATGAAAGACGGAGTTTTTAGAAGACACATGAAAGTTATCAAACATAGGCCTCCTTCATGAATAATTAGAGGGCCCACCATTGTTTAAGGATGAAGAGCATTTATTTCAGTATGGTAGGGATTTCAAAAAAGACTGCTGTCAAAAATGGTAAAATGAGTGAAGTTTCACTATTTTTTAAACCTCATTTACAGAGAAATAGAGGATCAGTTCCCAAAATATTTACACATTGAAGCAGCTGATTCAAAAGGTTAAAATATATGATAAAGCCCTATTTCACTCATAGTCAAAAGGCTCATCCTTTAGAATGAAAAAAGACAGAGGTTAAGGAGCACCCAGGTAGTTTGTTTCAAAATGAGTTTCTGACCAAACAGAGATGAAATTGAAAAAAGTGAGAGAGGTTTTCTTCCCTCATAGGTTCAAGAAGACAATCCTCCTTTATTTTCTACACAGGTATCATGGTTTGTGAGAAATGTAAAAAATACAGATGTCACGGGAGAATTTCTGCACCAAGATTCACCATTTTGACCAGTGTTGGGACAGTCAAATTTTGAAAAACCAAATGGATACCAAATGAAAAACCTCAAGCATATTTCGAAATAATACTTCCATATCTTTCCAATGAGCCATCTCGGGCCAAATTCTGACAACAGGAAGGCATCCAAAAGTAGCCTGGAAACATCACTATGTATTTTTGCACTAGCATTCACCATTTTTGACCAGTGTTGGGACAGTCAATTTTTGAACAACCAAATGGACACCAAATGAAACCAATAAAGCATATTTGGAAATTATACTTCCATATATTTCCAACAAGCCATCTCAGGCAAAATTATGACATTGGGAAGGCATCCAAAAGTGGCCTGCAAACAACACTATGCATTTTTGCACGAGGATTCACCATTTTTTACCAGTGTTGGAAAAATCAATTTTTGAACAACCAAATGGACACCAAATGAAAAAAATAAAGCATATTTGGAAATTATACTTCCATAGCTTTCCAACGAGCCATCTCAGGCCCAATTCCAACACCGAGAAGGCCTCCAAAACTAGCTGCAAAAGTGCGCGACGCGCCTGTAGGTATTAACAATGTATTTTTCTAAAGAGTGCGGCGCGCCTGGTGTTGAGGAGGTAAATCCACTCTGCGGACAGAGGCGATCCCTACTAGCCCAGTAGGGGTCTAGCAACAATCAAACAATGTTATGACGCAAGTTCCTAGTTACGAATGAAGGACTTGGGATAGAAGCCTACCTGGATTCCAACGCCACGATCTGAAGAAGAAGCGTCCCCGTTCCTCAGCCTCGGCAGATCACAATCCCTCCACGATCTCCGCGGATGAACACCTGCACATGGAAGAAACGAACAGATACAAGCATAAAACCCGGCATACGTAACTAAACATCAGTCAGAAAGGATGTTACTCATATTAACATGATGGAAAATAGAGTGGAACCATAATCATAATCATCTATTAAATAACAAACGAAGAGAGATTACAACCAAGTTCTGACGTCGTGGTCTCCTTCGGATGGGTCTCCAGTCGTTCACGTCTCGCAAAGATCGCCAGGGAAAGGGAAAACCTCTCCTGAGTCTCTCGACAATAGTCTCCTTACTTGAGTCGGCCTTAAGGGTAAAAGAGGGCTCTTTATAGCACAAAGGCTCTTGGGAATATGGAGATTCAAAGCTTAGGCACTTCCAGACTAGCTTGCCATGGAATTGAGCAGGCTTTTATAGATGGGGAAGGAGGGAGTTGGGATCCCTATTATTATGGGATTGGCCCTATCAACAAGGAAGGTTCCATGAGAGGTGGCAAAACCACTTCCCCTCCATAGAACTCCCGCAGCCAAACCTCCCAACTCAAGATAGGCAATGGTTTGTGAGTTTGTTGGAACTCAACTTCCGCCATCTTTATTTAAAAAACAGCCCCTAAATTGGGTGGCGCGACTACTGCTCTATGACAGAGCGCCAGTTGGCGCGACCTCTTTGCAGGATTTTCCCCATTGGCGCGAGTACTGAACTACCTGCCCGCGCCAATGCCAAAAGGGATGTTTTTCATGATTTTTGCAAGGAGATGTCTCAAGGGAAAATAAAGCTCATGCTTAGAGGAATGCATTGATGATGTTTTCAAGGCATGACAATGTTCACAGGTCACAGAATGGGTCCTCCATTGTGCGGGACGGGGAATGGTAGGGACGGTGACAAATTACTGTGTAACAGATGCCCCCTAAAGTATGAGGCCCGAGAGAGAGAGGGGTGAAATGCTTTACGAGAACATGTTCAACTGAAGGCTCGCCGTCGGAAAACCTGCGCAGAAAGATACAACTGATATCTCAAGTACATGATGTATAAGTGGTATGGACGCAGCCATCCGAAACAGAGTATGCTATAATCCGGATCCAGGGTATGGGTGCAGCCATCCAACTAATATCAACCAAATAGACTCAGGTATGGTCGTAGCCATCCAATTAGTGAGTCATGTACATAACGATAATAATCCACAATCGTAGCCTGGATTACAACAGACACAATCCAGGGTCTTGCGCTCCATCTCGACCCAACAGAGTACAAGTTCAAGCATGTGAATATGTAAGCTGAAGTCGAACATGCAAGAACATTGTCTGATTACCAGCCAATGATGAAAGTCGTTAACAGACGCGAGAGAAACCACCAATAATGACAATGGTCCTCAAGGTACTAAGGTACAATCTACGGCATGCGAATAAATGAGTTGACGTCGAACACCCGCAGAATCACTCGATCGGAGGCCATTGATGTAAACCTCACGTCGAATGCAACGAACCTGCCATTGAGGCATGCAGGCTCCAAGGTACCATAAGGAGTCTCTAGACCAACTTCCTGGATAATGAGTTGATGTCGACAGGAAGTGACCTTGATCGAAGGTGGGCCATAATGATTCCCACGTCATCGACACGAGACAGAGGAACATGATGTTTTTGTTGTGAATCAGGATCGTATGAGAAACAGAGGAAGGTTGATATTTGCAGAGGCCAACTTCTCTTGAACATATAAACGGCATGACAGTGGACTTGGCAGTATTTGACATCAAATAGATCAGAGGTCATGGTGACGAGGCAATGAGCAGATGAGAGGTCAAAAAGGATTATCCAAACCCACGGAGGCAAAGTGAAGCAACGAGATGAGATGTCCCCAACCCGACACGAATGCAGACAAGTGCCATATTCAAGAGCGACATACTGCCGACGATGACGACGATGGTTCCATTTTTCCCCCACCATTTCTGGTGAGTACCCCAATTATTTTTTATAACAAGCTTGAAGGGGATAACATATGCTTGCGATATAAGTCCGCCCTTCGGGCGAATCCATCCTAGTTCATTTAACGAGTCCTAGGAAGGAGGAACTCGGAGAACGTCATTTCGACTAGATCCGATGTCATCAGGGTTTAACGAGTCTGACAAAGGAAGAACTCGGCGTCTTTTCATGTTTAGAGAGTTTGAAAAGAAAGCAGAAAAGAAAACTCCAGTGGTCCCTTTTCGTAGATAGTTCCTCAGATCCGAAAAGGTAGAAAACAATATCCGGGAAAAACTCCTAGTCGCGATAGGCTAGGGTATTCCTTTTTCGTAATCAATCCATCTCATCCCGAAAAAGGGTTAAACTTATACTGAGTGGATGTCGATTCGTGTCCATTTTAACGAGATCGAAACGACAAGGGCCTCGGCAATATTTTCATATTTAGAGAGTCAGAAAAGAGCTGAAAGATGACTCCAAAATGACTTTTTCGTGTATTTACCGAGTCCGAAAAAGTATAAAATACAACTCGTTTCCATCGTTTAAGTCGCAAAAACCTGCTGTTGCACATACCAAGCAAGCGTAAAATCCATTTTCGACATAACATATGCAAATATTTAATAAAAATAACTTTTAAAACTCATTTAACGTCGAAAAAGTTATAAATATGTCAAATTGGTAAAAATAAAATTACTTTTACTATTTACCTTGGTGAAAAGCAACAGTGGTCCTTTTGGAGCAGAAACTTCTGACGGTGTTTGCGACAAATCCAGTTAACCATTCAGCTTCTCGTCTGTCACAGGTAAGAGGCGCTCTTTTGCTCTTCATTTTCATTCATTTTTTAATAACTTTCCCTTAAAAATCAGTTCTGTGTGGTCGTTCTTAAAATTTTAGGGCTGCGCCCATTGGCGCGGGTATCGGGCACGGACCCGTGCCAATGAGCTCCTTTTTACAAAGGGCTCGCGCCATGTGGCACGACTGTTCACAAAATAGCCGCGCCAGTGGCCGAACCTTAAATTTCGCCCAAAATTTCGATATTTAGACCAAATTGCATGGAATTTGAAGCTCATCAAAGATCTAACTAAGGTTTTTTGACCATATGAATGCAGATAATCACTCAAAATGGCAATCGAATGGAAAGAACGAGAGCACGGAGAAGAGGATGAACAGGCCATGCAAAGCCAAGCTTGCATGAACGCATTGAGAAACTGTGGATTGAAAAAGTTCTTCCTCACGCCATGTTTACGAGCTCAGCCCGAGCTCCTCCAGTATTTAACCAGTATCTGGGACGAACAGGAACAGGTGTTCAGGTTACGAGACCAGGTGTTAGAACTGGAGGTCACTGATGTTTATCTCATCACTGGATTGTCCTGCAGAGGTCCAATCCCTGTACTGACTGGAAGCAGACCATCTGGGGAAAAGATGGAACAAGTGATGGCACAGGTGTGCCCAGGGGCACAAACAGGATCAGGAAGCAAGAAGGTGGATATCCACACCATCCCTGATCTGGCACTGAGAGTAGTTCTCCATACCATCACGCGGGCTGCTGGGTCGCAGGCTCCGCACAAGGCCACGAAGACCCAACTCCTACTGGCCTCAGAATGCATGGGTCCCTTACTGTTCAACTGGGCAGAAGCAGTAACTATCAATATGAAAAGGCAGCTCACAAGGTGCAAACAGGTGAAACTGAAACAGTTCGGTTATGGTTCCATCTTGGTATCGTTCATTCTGGAACGCTTACCAATATTCCAGGGCCAAGGGGCCGCAGTGGCGAGTCCGATACCACGAGAGCCACGAATGGTTCGCTGGGCAGCATTGATGCCCAGATCTGGCGGTGGCCAACAGATGTCTTGGAGGCCAGAGTTCTTTAGGTGGTTACGGCGCCAGCTGATCGTCGTGGAAGACTGGCCCTATTCAGGAACTGACTTTACCGGGGACCCAGATCTCCCACTACCAGAAGGAGATGACTGGGACGAGGAGTTGGGTAAGACCTCATATTTTTGATTTTATGTTTATATGTTTTTTTGTTAATACACATTCGTCCTAACACAATCATATATGCATGCAGATGTGGGACCTGAGAGACCAGCTGGGATGTCTCCAATCTCCCAGAGGACCCAACTCGCCCCTGAGATTCAGGGAGAAGGCACCGGAGGAGATGAACTGATCTAGAACCTCGAGGGGATTTCCCACGGGATTCCAGACTATGCCCGACTAGCAGACGTACCGATGGCATACCAGCGCCATACGGTGGGAGTTCCGAGTCGGATCCACCGAATCCTGAGGCGCTTAGTGCATGCAGTCACGTGCTATCATGAGCACCATGTGGATTAGTCCTTAGGATTTAAATCACACCTATTTTTTGAGAGACATAGCATCTCTGGATGTACTAAGACGACTATGTATATTTTTTGAGTTTTGTGATGCACACTGTGTAGACATTTCGACACACACACACACACACACACACACACACACAGATATATATATATATATATATATATACATACGACTATTTTGGATGGATCTTTTACATGTGATGATGTTTTCTATATGTCATGCAAATGTCTAATACAAATGTAATCTAATGTATCAGTTACATAACAAACGACCCAATGCGAAATGTATTCACACAATGCATCTAATCACACATTTCATTTTTACGCAAGCTTAAAAGCACACATGAACACACACATATGCAAACTATGCTTGAAATGAGGAAGACGGGCATGCCCCCCAGCATGATGTCTCAATTCGAGGTGCATGCCCCCGAAGCTTCAGTCCATTGAAAATGGAGTGAAGGTTCAAAACAAAAGTCGAATTGAACATGCTCGTGTTTCATTATTTTAACGAGGTTGACACACTTAAAAGAACTGTCCTCAAACAACTTGTTTCATTGTTTTTAGGAGCTCGACACAAGTGGAGGAACTATGCTCCAACGACCTTGTTTCATTTTTTAAGGAGCTTGACACAAGAAAATGAACTGTGCTCCAACAACCTGGTTCCATTTTTTAAAGAACTTGACACAGGGAGGGAACTGTGCTCTAAGATCCTGGTTTCATTTTTTAAAGAGCTTGACCCAGGGAGGAAACCGTGCTCTAACCGACTTACATCAAAAAGAACCAGAAGGCGGTGCTTCCAAGAGTTCCACTCCTGATGGAAGGGAAACACCCTGGAAGTCAGGACCCAATGCCCCCAGCACCTGATGCACGACGGCATCATCACTGAGCACAGGCACGGGGTAGGTGGACACATAGTTGACCTGCGGTGGAGCAGATACAACGGGTGGATAAAAACCCGGAGGGGGTGATGGTGGACCAGTTGCCACATTAGGACCAAAGAACGAAAGCTGATCAATGGTCACGATCCGTCTTTCATGTGGAAAGCACATCACGCGAAAGAGGGAGGAGACAAGCGCTCCCATGGCATAGGTGTAATCGCACCCCAAAAGCAGATTGAAATCCAAGGGGCCTGGAACGACCATCACATCCATATGGACGGTTTTGCCTCCCAAAGTGACAGGTAACCTTGGAAGGATCCCCAACGGTTGGCTCGTTCTTCTATTGAATGTCAACAGATTCTGCGTAACGGGCGCAAGCGGCGGCGAACCGAAAGCTTGCCAGGTAGTTGAAGACAGAATACTAACAGAGGCACCTTCGTCTATAATGGTGCTGGGTACGACCAGACCAAGAGCCTGTACTGTGATCTCGAAAGGCACGTAAGACGGAAGGCGGAATCCTGCAAATCGACTCCAATCAAAGGAGGCGACCAAACTACTCGGAGGGGCTACCATCGAGATGCGAAGGTCTTCCCCTGATGTTACGGAAGAAGAAGCATCCTCCATAACCTCCATCTCGAAGGCGGGAGGGATATCCTCCGGAGCCTCCATCATGGGAGGCGGAGGAGCAGCTTCTTGAGGTACAGGGACAGGAGAATCTTTCTCCAAGTCTGAAGAATCTGAAGAAATCAGAAGGACATGGGGGGTGTGAGATCCACTCTCGACAGAAAAGACCTGGTGCACCGTGGACGGGGCCAATTCAACCGATCCTACGACCAATGGTTGGTCAGGGACGGATTCGTGAATTTGAATTTCTGGGGGAGTGGGATCGACCAAGGATGACTCTTGACCAATCGTAGGATCAGCTGGCGGAAGACTCAAAGAAAGCCGATTGTAACCAGGTGGAAGGCGTGGTGTAGAACCGACTGGGTTGTCCAAGATTTGCCTGGCTTCATCCATATAAGGACAAAGGTGAATGGCATGGTGCCCTTCACACAACTTACAGGGATTGGTGATCTTACCCTGCTTCTTAGAGTTCTTATCAACAGCAGCTGAAGACGTGCCCCCAACCTTGCTCCCGGAAGTCATAACCAATGGTGGACGACCGTTGGACCATGCTTCAAGCACCTTGGGAATGCCAGGGCAGTCTCGAAGCAGATGGTTTCCCGTGCACAACATGCACGGGAACTTGACTTTCCGAGGAGGGTTGGAAGGACTATCAAGAGGAGATTCCTCAGGGACAGTAGCTGTACATTTAGCCTCTCGCTTATCGGACTTCTTCTTCTTTGTCTTCTTCTTCTTCTTCTTAGCCACCTGGTTACTTGAATCCAGACTTTCACCAGGCGAAGTAGAAGAGGAGGACGCAGAAACAAGCGAAGAAGGGGAGAGGTCCACCTTGGAATCAACATGATGTTGTTCAGGTGGAGAAACTGATTGAACAGTAGTGGAGACATTCGGGACAACAGAGGTTGAGAACAACCAAACAGGCAACCCAACCGTTAACCCAGGAAGGGACAACGTCGCCATGTAAGGAGCACCAACATTTCCAAAAGGAGGAAAATGACCAGGATTCCCTTCTGAGGGGATTCCTTGGTTGGTAAACTCTGAAAAAGTTTCCATCAAAACTCAAAACCACACACGGGCCGAAAAAGAGTCCAGACACACGATCAAACGGTCAACAAGCAATATCTAAGCGGGCGTGTAATCGTGGGTGATTAATTTTACCACATTGGAAAGTAAGAAATTCTACCGTTTCATATTTTAAGAGTCGAGAAACGATAAAAGATGACTCTATCTCTTTCAGAGTTGACACAAGCGTGAAAGGACAAGCGCTTGATGGTCTTTTCAAGTTTAGGGAGTCAGAAAAGACCAAATGACTGCTCAGGAAAAACTAGGAACAAAGGGTGTACCAAATATCCGTGAACTGCAATATACACCTTGGTTTCAATAATGAAACAGAAATCGACCAAGGACTTTCCGTACGTGCAGGTAGTCTCCCCGAATGCTGTGTTCGGTGTATCACGGGTATAGGGCGGCAGACTCGGCTTCCCGTGGATAAAGGATTGAAAACCTATAGGGGTCTCCCTTTATATACGCGACGGTACGGGGAGCACAAGTCCGTACTAGCGCTGTCTAAAGCCAACAGGCGAACGACAGCTGCTAGGTTTAACGACGCCGGAACACGTCTCTAGCCTAGACCTTATAAATATGTTTCGTTAAGTTCCAATGCTGCCTTAGGTTAATTGAATAAATTTTACAATTGATCTTCAATTAAGTTTCAATTTTCAGGCCCTATCGTATGTAGTGTCTCGAAATACTCCTAAATGCAAAGCTATATGCCACAGTGCAACATTTCGTTCGATGAAAACTAGTTAGAGAAGAGTTGAGAGCTTTTACACAAACGAAATGAACGGAAGACAAACAATGAGATCTCTAATGCAACTAATGCAATTGAAAACTTTTCATTCAAAGCACTAATCACTAGCAAGATGGAAAAGATCACAATTTGCACTAATTAACAAAAGCAAAAGGGATTTTTTTTTATTTTTTTTTATTTTCAATGTTTAATAGCCAATATGCACTAAACAATCTTGAAAACAAATGGAATAACTTGAGAAACGATTTTCAAGAGAGCGAAACAAACAAATTTCACTCAACAACACAAGCAATCAGATCCCCAAATCGACCAAAGTCTCTCAAAGCAAAGAAAAGACTCGAAAGCTTCCAATGGACCGTGTGATCTAGGTCCAAGGCAAGACCAAACGAATTTCGAATGAAGGAATGAACAATCACCCAAAAATCACAAAAAAACAATAAACAACTACTTAGAGGGTGTGGATAATCAATCAGACAGTTGACAGGACAATCAAAACACCAAAACTTCCAAGGAGCGCTCGATACACTAAGCCACTAGATGCCCTAGGGCTTAAAATGTGAAATCGGTAGATAAAAGAAAACAACCAAAGAACAGAGGTGAATTCCCAGCCAAACAGGACTCCAACACACTCAGGCAGTCGAAAAATCAAGAAGAAAAACACTGACGAAATCCAGAGAGCTCAAAAATGAGGAAACTCAAAAATCTTACAGGAGTGGCGCGACTGTAAGGATGAAACTAGCGGCAGAAAGCAATTGGCGCGGGCTAGACAAAGGCAACGTGCGGCAATGGCGTGACTGTCGGGTTAAAAACCACGCCAGCCGAATTTCTCAACCAAAATTAAAAACAAGCTACTCCAGAAGCAGACCAATGCAGGCTAAGCAAACCAAAAAGCAAAAACAGTGAAAGAACCCAACCCAGAAGGTTCATCAAGCAAGGAAACACATAAAATAATCAAAGCGAGACAACACAAACGAGACAATGAAATCTGGACGATCCCCAGTGGAGTCGCCAAATTGTTGAGGAGGTAAATCCCCTCTGCGGACAGAGGCGATCCCTACTAGCCCAGCAGGGGTCTAGCAACAATCAAACAATGTTATGACGCAAGTTCCTAGTTACGAATGAAGGACTTGGGATAGAAGCCTACCTGGATTCCAACGCCACGATCTGAAGAAGAAGCGTCCCCGTTCCTCAGCCTCGGCAGATCACAATTCCTCCACGATCTCCGCGGATGAACACCTGCACATGGAAGAAACGAACAGATACAAGCATAGAAACCAGCATACGTAACTAAACATCAGTCAGAAAGGACGTTACTCACATTAACATGATGGAAAATAGAGTGGAACCATAATCATAATCATCTATTAAATAACCAGCGAAGAGAGATTACAACCAAGTTCTGACGTCGCGGTCTCCTTCGGACGAGTCTCCAGTCGTCCACGTCTCGCAAAGCTCGCCAAGGAAAGGGAAAACCTCTCTGGAGTCTCATGACAATGGTCTCCTTTACTTGAGTCAGCCTTAAGGGAAAGAGAGGATTCTTTACAACACAAAGGCTCTTGGGAATATGGAGATTCAGAGCTTAGGCACTTCCAGACTAGCTTGCCATGGATTTGAGCAGGCTTTTATAGATGGGGAAGGAGGGAGTTGGGATCCCTATTATTATGGGATTGGCCCTATCAATAAGGAAGGTTCCATGGGAGGTGGAAAAACCACTTCCCTTCCATAGAACTCCCGCAGCCAAACCTCCCAACTCAAGATAGGCAATGGTTTCTGAGTTTGTTGGAACTCAACTTCCGCCATATTTATTTAAAAAACAGTCCCTAAATTGGGTGGCGCGACTACTGCTCTATGACAGAGCGCCAGTTGGCGCGACCTCTTCACAGGATTTTCCCCATTGGCGCGAGTACTGAACTGACTGCCCGCGCCAATGCCAAAAGGGATGTTTTTCATGATTTTTGCAAGGAGATGTCTCGAGGGCAAATAAATCTCATGCTTAGAGGGATGCATTGATGATGTTTTCAAGGCATGACAGTCTTCACAGGTCACAAAATGGGTCCTCCATTGTGCGGGACGGGGAATGGTAGGGACGGTGACAAATTACTGTGTAACACCTGGGTTTTTGCGTGGTGCGCCTGTGCAACCAAGAGTTCTCCTACAGATTTGTATGAAATTTTCCACAATCAAGATAGGATTATGCTTTCAAACATTCCTCACATTTCCCTCATTAAGGTATTTATTTATTGGTTAAAGGAGCTGAGGTTGAGTGGAAAGTATAACATAAATAAAAGGAAGAACAATCCTCAACATGAGCAAAGTAATGATGATCAAATGTGGCAGTCAACATAGAAGTCATGGAGGAAGCAGTGGTTAGAAGATGAAGACCTTTGTCAAATGAATGCAGTCTTTAAAAACATTGATTTCAAAGGTGCCTTAATCATCTAAAAACCGAGAGAAGAGTGATCACAGGATAGGGAGTTTTCTAGTCATCTTAAAAAGTCTTGTTTGTGCTATGAATTAGTCATGATTATACACAGTCTCTAGGAGAAAAATAGACTTAGTTTGAAGGGTCCCAAATCTGTTTAAAGGGTGTCTTAACATTGTTTTCCAAAGAGCACCATGTTTGTTAAAACTCAGAGAAAAACAGTGACTAGGGGATGAAGATTTTTGTCAGTTGAAAAGAGACTTTTAAACATTGATTTTAAAAAGTGCCATGATCATCTAAATCAAAGGGAAAACAATGATTGAAGATAATAGGGCATTCATCATTGTTTTCCAAACTCCTAAAAACAAAACAGAGATTGAAGGAAGAAAGTTATTTGTTTAAAGGCTTGTTGAAAGTTTATAAGTGTTAGGAGGCAGTTGAAGGGAAAGCACAACTTGTTTTTTCAAGACATATCATGTTTATTAAAAAGGAATATCAGTGTGTTATTTTAAGAGAGTTTTCTTTCTTTGAAAAATTGAAGATTCATACAATCTCTAGAGGCAAAAACAGAGTTTTGTAAAAGACTTTCAAATCAGTTTAAGGAGTCATCTTGATAGTGGTTTCAGAGAACACCTTGTTTACTAAACCAAAAAAGAAACAGTGATAGAAGGGTAATGTTCTTGTTGAAATTTTGAAAGGTTGTTTAGAGACAGTGAAAGGAAGAAACATATCTTGTTTTTTAAACATCATGTTTGTCATGATCAAAGAAAACAATGACTTCAAATGAGTCCCTTTTTGTTTCAAATAAACACAGAGAGACAGTGAATAAGGGATGAGGGTTTTGTCAGTTTAAAAAGAGGTATTTTTGTGCTATGAAATAGTCAAGTATTTGCACAAACCTCTAGAAGAAAAATAGAGTTTGTGAAGGTCTCATAATCAGCTTGAAGAAGTATGTTAAGACAATGTTTTCAAAGAGCACCCCTTGTTTACTAAATCAAAGAAAAACAGTGGCCAGGGGATGAAGATTTTGTCAAATTAAAAGGGGTTTTTCTTTCTGTGGATAACAAGGATAAAAATAGTGATCGAGGGGAAGAGGTTTTTGGTGCTAAAAACACAAACCACAAACATGTCTTGTTAAAAGCCTCTTGGCTCAAACACAATACTAAAGAGATGACTTTAGTGATGATGAGGAACAAGGCAAAGAGGCTAAACATAGCAGTGATAATGAAGATAAAAGTGATGGGAAGTGAGGCAGTGGTGAAAAGGAACATTATGGTAGCCAACACAACAATAAGCATAAGGGTGATGAAGCACAAAACAGTGAAGGGAAAGAGCATGACAGTCATGAAGAAGGCAGTGACAAAGACAAACAAGGCAGCCCTCAAGCAAGCCCTTAAGCAAGCAATGATGAGGGTAAGCATATACAACACATGGACCATGAAGGGCACTCTCCAAATCACGTGCTAGTTGCCTCTCCTAGGCAAGGGGCCATTACTTCTTCACCAAAGCTAAAATGCCAAACAACAAGGAAGAAAACTAAGAAAAGCTCAAAATTGCCCAAAGAGGGCACCTGGTGAGAAAAAGGGAGAAAGACACCTCTAGGCTTGGAATTTTGGCCCGAGCTTCTAGACATGTTTCTAAAAAGCCTGGAGGGACTTGCTCGCCAAAATTGGGCAAAATTCAACAAGTTTTGGTTTTTTGTCATTTTTGGGTTTTTTGCTAAAATCATGGGCATTGCCATTTATGTTTGAGACATCCTCAAAGGATGAAAATGGTATCATTGGATACCACAATTTCAGGGGCATCTACTCAGCGATTTTCAGATCAATTGAAGATGATTTGGTCCCCCAAAATGGCAAAAAACGGTCACTTTTTCCACACTCTGCCCCGTTTATCAGCAAAGTCTATTTTTTGGGTTTTTACACACAGGTCAGTTTTTGATAGAATTCCATTGATTATTTGGAGAAAATAAAGAATTTTCAGAAAGTAGAAGGCCTCGTTTCGACATCGGGAAGGCCTCCAAAAGTTGCCTGCAAGACAGAGGACTTTCTGTTGATATATTTCTTAAGTATTTTTGTGAAAAATGCACTTTTCTTAAGTGACTTTTCCTCATGTGCGTTTAGCTATTTTTGGCCATGGTTAGTTATGAAAATTTAATATACTTTCCTTTTTTAGCATTTTTTAGGATATTTCTATAGATATTTTGTGCCTTGGGCTTTGCAAAGCCTCAAGGACAAAATCAGATATTTTTGATGGGCTAATGAGATTGCAAGTTGCACTAGGAAGTTTTCCCTCATCTTGGCCTATATATTCCAAGAGAATTCATTGTAAATAGGGCTGAACTTGATGAATACAAGCAATATATGGTTATACAAGCTTGGAAGAAACACTTGTCTCATGCATTGGATAGTTTCTTGAATGTTTTTGGATGATGAAAGAGGACTACTGTTGGATTCCTTGACTTGGTAGAATGGTATAGTGTCCCTCTCTGTTATGTTTTATTAGTTTTCATTCATATTTCATGCTCTTGCTTGCTATAAGACAGTAGAGAATAGATTTGAGACATGCCCTTGGAGGCACCTCAGATTTCCTATTTCTTTATAGCTTCTATGTTTTCTTCCTTCTTAGTCACATCAAAGAATCCTTGATTGCTCTTTGATAACTGAAGAAATTGTTTGCTTGTTTCATTTATGGTTTTATGCATGCTAAGTATGATTCAAAGTATGCCCTGCTTACTCATGGCTAGTCATAGCTCCACCTCTAAAGCCTTTCTTTGATTATTTGATTGTCCTAGTTTGAACTAAGGAGGTCTTGTACTGATCTTGCCCTTTGCCTAAAAACTATGCAATCTTGCTTCAAAGTGCCCAATAGCTTGAAATATTATGCTTAGGCGTTTCCTCATAGTGATTTGAGTTATTTGTTTGTCTTAAATGTATTTCCCCAAAGTCTAATAGCAATTTCCTAAAGTTAGAGAGTCATATATATCTATGTATTGCTTGAATGTTTATTTCTATGCAGTTATCAGTTTATAGTTACATTTCTCATGATTAATGGTTAGCCCTACCATGTTTATGTCAGCTATTGAACTATTTATGTTTGAAAACCTTTGTTCTTCACAAACTTAGTGTCCATCCCACTCCATTTTACCCAAATATCCATTTTACCTCGATCAAATAGGCCCTTCAACATACCTTGTATCACCATATGGAGCTTTCTTGACCTTTTCGACCCCATAGCCCAGTTGATCTGACATATTTTTACCTATCTTAGTCTTTGATCAGTTCATCCCTCACAAACCTAAAAAGAAAACCAAAAACCTACTTCATAACTAGCCTAAAATCAGAAACATAAGAAGCAAAACACATAGACATCCCTTATACAAATAGAGAGAGCCCTCTCTGAGTCCAGGAAGGCTAGCTCCTTGGGCTCCAAAGATTGGTTTGATGTTACCATGTCACTTGGCTTGCCAATCAGCCAAATCACGGGACCCTAACATAATGGCGAATCACGGTGGGACTCTAAGTGAATAAACAAGCTTAGATTCCCTAAACCTTTAGAAACTTTTGAGAATACTAACTTGTGGACTTATCCCATCGCTCACTAACATAATGGTGATCACGGTGGGACTCTAAGTAACAAACAAACTTAGATTCCCTAAAACATTTCAGCAGCCTTAGAAATACTATCTGATTGACTTATCCCACCGCTCCCTAACATAATGGCGATCACGGCAGGACTCTGAGTACATGACAGTCTAGCGAACTCTTATAGACTCTTTAGTCCTTCAACATTAAACTCAGACCATCAGCCTATAGAATCATTTAGAGTAAACTCTTTGTTTCACCATCTTAGCAAAGTGATGAATCAGGTTTAGAACACTCTTACAAATTAGGCTACACATAAAAACATAGAAAACCCCAAAAACTTCCTTACATTGGTTTTTGATAGTATTGGTGGTGGACCATACACATATACCTCAAAACAACTAAAAATCCACCTGGTGACTCCACTAGCCTCCAGTAGGCCTTACTACTTTACTAAACTCTAGGCTACTATCTGATTGAGCCACCTCATCGCCACCCTAACATAATGGCGATCACGGTGGGAATCTGAGTGATAAAAAAACTTAGATTCCCTAAACCTTCAGAGACCTTTGAGAATACTATCTTGTGGACTTATCATTCCGCTCACTAACATAATGGCAATCACGGTGGGACCTTATGAGTTAGTGACAAACTAAGTATACCTTAGGACATCAGAATCCCTCAACCTAGAAGTATTATCAAAGAGTAGAATCAAGTTGTCTCACCATCCTAGAAAAATGATGACCCAACTTTAGAAAACTCTTACAAACCTCAAGGCTACACATAGAAAACTTAGAAAATCCCAAAAAACATCCCTAGATTTGCTTTTTATCACTATTGGTGGTGGACCATACACATATCTCTAAAAACAACTAAAAACATCCACCTGGCGACTCCACTAGCCTCCAGTAGGCCTATTACTCCACTAATCCTTATAAAATCTCCTTGTAATGCATTAAGCAATCCCAATCATGCGGATGGTGGATAGCACAGTTCAAATCCTCCACCTAGCAACTCCACAACCTTCATTAGACCAAAAGACTCCACTGGTAGAGAACTTTAGACTGATTGAAAAGACACAGTGACCCTGTTTGATTAACAAAGATGGATCCAAGGACACAAAGGAGATATGCTCCGATGAGCAGAGAACATATCCCTGGATTCCCACATAAAATTCCTAAAGACGTAAATTGGATAGAAAACCTACCTATCTTTTGAGATGAAAAGGTTGATGACCCATTGTTACATCTCATCAATTTTCATATACATGTATGGAGGTTAATGGTTGAATGGCATGAGGACTGCCTCATGAAAATGTTCATGGGTACATCAGAAGGAAAGGCAAGAGAATGGTATGAATGCCTAGAACCTGGCATCTTGTTTTCTTTAAAGGATTTCCACAAAGTATTTTGTAAACATTATATAGGGCATTTTCCATCTCTATCATTTGCTGAAAATTGTTGTGATCAATCTGAAGGCCTCATACAACACCTTGTAAGCATTGATGAAAAATTAGGAGATTGGCATCCTGAGGATTATTTAGAGGAGATCCATAATTTTCTTACCCAAACTAACCATCGAGATGACCAAGAAGAGTTGATCCCAGATAAAATCCATCAAAAAATAAGAGAGGATCCACAAGAGCTCTTTGAAAAGGCTGAAAAAAATAACAATCCATCTGCCCTTCCTTGTAAAATACAAGAGGACATTCAGCCACAAAATCAACTTCCACAAAAAATGGATAGCAATTGTTGCCCAATCCAAAGAAAACAAAAAATACCTCCTCCTTTAACTGAAGAGGAAATAGATCAGATGTTATCCACTACTGCCTTACCTACTAAAGAAATTTCTCATAAAGAAACAATAGAACAAATTGCTGTTGAGGTTGAAATACTTCCTCAAAAAGACATTCATCCTTGTGAGCATCCATAAAAGGAAGAAAGACATCATAGTTCCACCCAGAAGAAGAGAAAGACACCACCCCTTTCAACAAAAGAAGAAACCAATGAAATCCTAAGCATACAGCCAACATCTAAACCTTTTTGTAAATAAAATATGTATATTTGTTCTACTGCTGATTTATCTACTAATGCATTTTCGCACACTAAAAGAACAGAACAGATTGATGCTGATACTAAAATTTCTTCTCAAGAAGACCTAGTGTCAAAGAATAGTCCTGCTCATTAAGATAATGGCTCACAAATAGGAATCATCTCACTAAATCAGGGTATACCAATATTACTTGAAGGTAGCATAACATTACTTTCTGAAGTTGCCAAATCAGATAATCCTAAAGAGGGAGAAGGGATTCTTTCTCAAAAGAATCCCAAGGTTAGTCAAGTAAAGGAGGGAGTAATCCTAAATGAGGGCTATTTCTCAAATCCTCTAGGCCCGTTATTATTCGAAGATCCCTTTGTTGTTTCCTTAGAGGCCTTTAAAGAGGGCGTAAAACATGCTAAGAACAGTTTGTGAAAGAGCTTAAAGAAAATTTGGAGCACTACTGTCCGAAAACAAGTGAGGTGGAAGTGGCCTTTTCACTTCTTCAACTTCATCAGAGAGCTAAACCAAGATCAACCATGCAATCATCTACTTGACTAGCTATATTGGAAAGAAGAGTTCACCAAATGAATGTATGTTGTGTATAGTTTAGAATAGGATAGATAAATAACTGTGAAAAATAAGCTTAGCCTTGTGAGCATCTTTTCAGTTCTAGATTGTTTTGAAGAAAAAGTGAAAAAGCAAGAAATACAAAAACAGTAAAAAGTATAAAAAGAGGGCAGTTTCTAAAGAAATGGTACAACACCATACCCAAAAAATAGTCATTCTGAAAGCACGCAAGTCTAAATGCCGCTACTAGTGCTCAAAATATGTCTTGTTCAGTTATCTAGCCTAATCATAACTGAACATGTTTTAAATTTATTTGCTGAAAAGTTAGTGAAAGAAATGATAGTCAAATTGTGTAAGCCTGACTTGTCAAAAGAAGTAGATTGGGAAAATATATTGGTTCCACATGCTCAAAACAAAACCAAAGAGGAAAACAGGGATGAAAAACAAACTATGTATCCTAGCCCTGATTTTTCTAGATTTCATTTTCATGCAAAATAATATTTGTGTGCAGCTTGTCTTTTATGCCACAAACACATGACAAATCAGACCGTCTAATCCTGATTTGGTCATTTTTCAATTTCATGTTCTAGAATAGTGAATAAAATCCTGTCAAACAGCTTAATCTTGATAGTATATCTAGCTTAGGTAGAGAATCAAAGGAGTTCATCAATTTAATCTAAACTCCTGGAAGATGTAAGTGTAGAAATAGATAGTTTCTTTTCTGAAAAATATCATGTCAAAAGATTTCCACTCCAAATGCACCTGAAAGAAGAAAAAATGTTAGGAAATATAGCTGGGTAGGTAGAGATGTTTTTGAGGCTAATCATGCTGTCAATTTTCAGAAATAACATCAAGAAAAAATGAAATTTGCACCAATGGATAAGGCACTGGTCTTCATAAGCCAGAGATATGCATTTCTGGACACTTCCTGAAAAGGAGCTGCCCTCCCCAAATGGAGCCACTGTTAGTCATCCGTATTTTTCACCTGTTGTTGATGACTAGATTAGTAGCTGAGTTTTCTAGAAGTTGATCTCCATATGTCAATTTGTCATCTAGAAAACCCCCAAACAAATTTTTTCTTTCCTAGCCCTTCCTGTCAGCCTATGATCAGAGCAATCTTCGGTTTTCAAAGTCATGTCTTGTTTCAGGAAAATATCCCTGTCTATAGTTGTCTTGGTCTTGCTTGTCTACTATCATTTTCCCCTTGGTTCTCATGAAACTCACTGTCCAATATTTGACAAAGTGTCTCCCTTCCTATCCTTGATATTCTTGTCAAACACAATCAGAATCAATGAAAGTTGCCCCTAAGTTAGGTAGTGGCGCTTTAGAGAATCCCTTCCTTGAAAAAAATAGCCTGAGCCAGAATCTTTTGTTCAATACCAACCAGCCCTGAATTAGCGCTTAATCTGCAAAAGAAAACCTTGATATACCCCTAGGTCGCGCCACTAAGAGGTCTTGTTGTCTCAGTCCAGAAGAAATTCTACAAAGATCTAATACAGAAAGAGATGAGCATGTGCACAGTCTAAAAGAATATGCTTAAGATTAGGAAAAATCTCCATAAGACACTAAAGGAGCTTTCAAAGGTTCAAAGTCATATTTTTTGCATCTCTGCAGGGTGTAAATCAAATTACAAATTGTATCTAGACAAGAACAAAGAGACAAGTCCAAATAAGTCTCTCATGTTGAAGAGATTTGCCATAAGTAAGCAGATGGAGAGCTGCAATGAAAAGAAAGCAAAAGTACATGTTTCAAAAGCCAAACTGATATAATGATTGATCTACAGTGTTTCAGTGTCTCTCTTAGAAGCATAAATGTACGAGTATTCCAGAAGACATCATCAAACTGAACATAAGAAGACAACTGCTTCTTATGTTGCCTTGAGCCTAAGATAAAAAACACTAGTCAAAGAGCGAATCCAATGTACCTCTGCAAAGACAGTCAAAAAAGGTTAGTAAATGATGACTAGCAAGCAAATAATCTACAAATACATGTCATGTGGTTTCTAGTTTAAAAGGTTCACAAATATATTTGACAAAGGATACATATCTCAAAATATGCCTCATATAGCAGATTGTCGAGATTTCACTTTATTACCTATTCTGATATACTAAGCAGAGACATGTGTGGCAAAGAAAGATGACATAGTTTAGCAAATGGATGAAATGTCATGACTGTGAAGACCTCCTTCAAAGAGCAAGTGGATGAAATGTCATAACTATGTTAACCTCCTCCAAGTAAGAGCAGATGGTTAGGAAACATGATAATGACCTCCTCCAATAAAGAGAAGAGGGTTAGGAATAGAGATGTAACCTCATTTAAAGAAGCAGAATGTTAAGGTGTTTTAGATCAACTTCAAAAAATTGTAGGCCACCTCATTCCAAGGGATAAAACAAAAGATGCATCAGCAGGTTTTAAAGTGTGCTTGAGTATTTTTTCTATTGGAAAAGACTGCACATTTGGAGCAACTTCAAAAGAATATGTCTCTTTTATGCACTGAAGAAATCATAAAGAAGAAGGCTGCTGCTGGGATCAACAAATTTTGCTGACAGATTTAGGTTCAACAAATGTTTCAATCTATTTTACATCACAAGATGGGAAAGTACTTTGGCCAGCATTCTTGAGAGGTTATGAAAAGTGTTGCATGCAAGCATCTGCATATCAATAAGTTAATTTGTTGTTTATACTTTTTCATACACCATTGCAGGTTGTAAGGATGTCACATCAAAACCTGATAAGAAAAATAGCATTGTAATGGACTCTGATGAAATCAAACTAGAATTGATTTTGGATTCCAGTTTTTGAGGTTGCAGACCTCCTTCACAAAGAAATAAAGGACCAGCTCCTCAAAAAACTTTACACAGCAAATCAGCTCATTCATAAGGCCAAAGGTGTGATAAACAGTGTTTCACTTTCAGTCAAAGAATGTCCCCATTGAATGAAAGATAGATTTTTTAGAAGACATATGATAGTTATCAAACATAGGCCTGCTTCGTGAATAAGTGGAGGGCCCACCATTGTTTAAGGATGAAGAGAATTTATTTCAGTATGGCGGGGATTTCAAAAAAGACTGCTGTAAAAAATGGTAAAATGAGTGAATTTTCACTACTTTCTAAACCTCATTTACAGAGAAACAGAGGGTCAGCTCCCAAAATATTTACATAGTGAAGCAGCTGATTCAAAAGGTTAAAATATATGATAAATCTCTATTTCACTCACAGTCAAAAGGCTCATCCTTTAGAATGATAAAAGACAGAGGTTAAGGAGTGCCCAGGCAGTTTGTTTCAAAATGATTTTCTGACTAAACAGAGATGAAATTGATAGAAGTGAGAGATTTTTTAGTCCCTCATAGGTTCAATAAGAAAAAAATCCTTCAGTTTCTACACAGGTATCATGGTTTGTGAGAAATCTAAAAAATACAGATGTCACGGGAGAATTTCTGCACCAAGATTCACCATTTTGACCAGTGTTGGGATAGTCAACTTTTGAACAACAAAATGGATAAAAAATGAACAACCTCAAGAATTTTTTGAAATTATACTTCCATAGCTTTCCAACAAGCCATATTGGGCCAAATTATGACAACAGAAAGGCATCCAAAACTAGCCTGCAAACAACACTATGTATTTCTGCACCAACATTCACCATTTTTGACCAGTGTTGGGACAGTCAATTTTTGAACAACCAAATGGATACCAAATGAAACCAATCAAGCATATTTGGAAATTATACTTCCATATCTTTCCAACGAGCCATCTCGGGCCCAATTCCGACACCGGGAAGACCTCCAAAACCAGCTGCAAATGTGCATGACGTGCCTGTAGGTATTAACAATGTATTTTTCTAAAGAGCACGGTGCGCCTGGGTTGTTGCGCGGCACGCCTATGCAGCCAAGAGTTCTCTTACAAATTTATATGAAATTTTCCACAGTCAAGATAGGATTATGCTTTCAAAAATTCCTCACATTTCCCTCATTAAGGTATTTATTTATTGGTTAAAGGAGCTGAGGTTGAGTGGAAAGTATAACATAATTAAAAGCAAGAACAACCCTCAACATGAGCAAAGTAATGATGATCAAATGTGGCAGTCAACATAGAATTCATGGAGGAAGAAGTGGTCAGAAGATGAAGACCTTTGTCAAATGAACGCAGTCTTTAAAAACATTGATTTCAAAGGTGCCTAGATCATCTAAAAACTGAGAGAAGAGTGATCACAGGATAGGGAGTTTTCTAGTCATCTTAAAAAGTCTTGTTTATGCTATGAATTAGTCATGATTATACATAGTCTCTAGGAGAAAAGCAGACTTAGTTTGAAGGGTCCAAAATCTGTTTAAAGGGTGTCTTAACAGTGTTTTCCAAAGAGCACCATGTTTGTTAAAACTCAGAGAAAAACAGTGACTAGGGGATGAAGATTTTTGTCAGTTGAAAAGAGTTTTTTAAACATTGATTTTAAAAAGCGCCATGATCATCTAAATCAGAGGGAAAGCAATGATTGAAGATAAGAGGGCATTCATCATTGTTTTCCAAAATCCTAAAAACAAAACAGAGATTGAAGGAAGAAAGTTATTTTTTTAAAGGCTTGTTGAAAGTTTATAAAGTGTTAGGAGGCAGTTAAAGGGAAAGCACAGCTTGTTTTTTCAAGACATATCATGTTTATTAAAAAGGAATGTCAGTGTGTTATTTTAAGAGAGTTTTCTTTCTTTTAAAAATTGAAGATTCATACAATCTCTAGAGGCAAAAACGGAGTTTTGTAAAAGACTTTCAAATCAGTTTAAGGAGTCATCTTGACAGTGGTTTCAGAGAACACCTTGTTTACTAAACCAAAGAAGAAAAAATTATAGAAGGGTAATGTCCTTGTTGAAAGTTTGAAAGGTTGTTTAGAGACAGTGAAAGGAAGAAACATATCTTGTTTTTTAAACATACTATGTTTGTCATGATCAAAGAAAACAATGACTTCAAATGAGTCCCCTTTTGTTTCAAATAACCCTTTTTGTTTCAAATAAACACAGAGAGACAATGAATAAGGGATGAGGGTTTTTTCATTTTAAAAATAGGTCTTTTTGTGCTATGAAATAGTCAAGTATTTTCACAAACCTCTACAAGAAAAACAGAGTTTGTGAAGGTCTCATAATCAGCTTGAAGAAGTATGTTAAGACAGTGTTTTCCAAGAGCACCCCTTGTTTACTAAATCAAAGAAAAACAGTGGCTAGGGGATGAAGATTTTGTCAAATTAAAAGGGGTTTTTCTTGCTATGGATAAAAAGTATAAAAATAGTGATTGAGGGGAAGAGGTTTTTGGTGCTAAAAACACAAACCACAAACATGTCTTGTTAAAAGCCTCTTGGCTCAAACACAATACTGAAGAGATGACTTTAGTGATGATGAGGAACAAGGCAAAGAGGCTAAACACAGCAATGATAATGAAGAGCAAAGTGATGGGCAGCGAGGCAGTGGTGAAAAGGAACATTATAGCAGCCAATACAACAATAAGCATAAGGGTGATGAAGCACAAAACAATGAAGGGAAAGAGCATGACAGTCATGAAGAAGGCAATGACAAAGACGAACAAGGCAGCCCTCAAGCAAGCAATGATGAGGGCAAGAAGATAAAACACATGGATCATGAAGGGCACTCTCCAAAGCATGTGCTAGCTGCCTCTCCTAGGCAAGGGGCCATTACTTCTTCACCAAAGCTAAAATGCCAAACAACAAGGAAGAAAACCAAGAAAAGCTCAAAACTGCCCAAAGAGGGCACCCGGTGAGAAAAAGGGAGAAAGATGCCTCTAGGCTTGGAATTTTGGCCCGAGCTTCTATACATGTTTCTAAAAAGCCTGGAGGGACTTGCTCGCCAAAATTGGGCGAAATTCAACAAGTTTTGGTTTTTTGTCATTTTTTGGCTTTTTGCTAAAAATCATGGGCATCGCTATTTCTGTTTGAGACATCCTCAAAGGATGAAAATGGTATCATTGGATGCCATAATTTCAGGGGAATCTACTCAGCGATTTTTAGATCAATTGAAGATGATTTGGTCTCCCAAAATGGCGAAAAATGGTCACTTTTTCCACACTCTGCCCCGTTTATCAGCAAAGTCTATTTTCTGGGTTTTTACACACAGGTTAGTTTTTGATAGACTTTCAATGATAATTTTGGAGAAAACAAAGCATTTTCAGAAATTATACATTCATAGCTTTCCAACGAGCCATCACGGGCCTTGTTTCGAATCGGGAAGGCCTCCAAAAGTTGCCTGCAAGACAGAGGACTTTCTGCTGATATATTTCTTAAGTATTTTTGTGAAAAATGCATGTTTCTGAAGTGACTTTTCCTCATGTGTGTTTAACTATTTTTGGACATGGTTAGTTATGAAAAGTCAATATATTTTCCTTTTTTACCATTTTTAAGGATTTTTCTATAGATATTTTGTGCCTTGGGCTTTGCAAAGCCTCAAGGACAAAATCATATATTTTTGATGGGCCAATGAGATTGCAAGTTGTACTAGGAGTTTTTCCCTCATCTTGGCTTATATATTCCAAGAGACTTCATTATAAATAGGGCTGAACTTGATGAATAGAAGCAATATATGGTTATACAAGCTTTAAAGAAACACTTGTCTCATGCATTGGATAGTTTCTTGAATGTTTTTGGATGATGAAAGAGGACTACTGTTGGATTCCTTGACTTGGTAGAATGGTATAGTGTCCCTCTCTGTTATGTTTTCTTAGTTTTCATTCATATTTCATGCTCTTGCTTGCTATAAGACATTAGAGAATATATTTGAGACATGCCCTTGGAGGCACCTCAGATTTCTTGTTTCTTTATAGCTTCTATGTTTTCTTCCTTCTTAGTCACATCAAAGAATCCTTGATTGCTCTTTTATAACTGAAGAAATTGTTTGCTTGTTTCATTTATGGTTTTATGCATGCTAAGTATGATTCACAGTATGCCCTGCTTACTCATGGCTAGTCATAGCTCCACCTCTGAAACCTTTCTTTGATTGTTTGATTGTCCTAGTTTGAACCAAGGAGGTCTTGTACTGATCTTGCCCTTTGCCTAAAAACTATGCAATCTTGCTTCAAAAGTGCCCAATATCTTGAAATACTATGCTTAGGTGTTTCCTCATAGTTATTTGAGTTATTTGTTTGTCTTAATTGTCTTTCTCCAAAGTCTGATAGCAATTTCCTAAAGTTAGAGAGTCATATATCTCTATGTATTGCTTGAATGTTTATTTCTATGCATTTATCAGTTTATAGTTACATTTCTCATGATTAATGGTTAGCCCTACCATGTTTATGTCAGCTATTGAACTATTTATATTTGAAAGCCTTTGTTCTTCACAAACTTAGTGTCCATCCCACTCCATTTTACCCAAAGATCCATTTTACCTCAATCAAATTGGCCCTTCAACATACCTTGTATCACCATCTAGAGCTTTCTTAACCTTTTCGACCCCATAGCCCAGTTGATTTGACATCTTTTTACCTATCTTAGTCTTTGATCAGTTCATCCCTCACAAACCTGAAAACAAAACCAAAAACCTACTTCATAACTAGCCTAAAATCGGAAACATAAGAAGCAAAACACATAGACATCCCTTATACAAATAGAGAGAGCCCTCTCTAAGTCCAGGAAGGCTAGGTCCTTGGGCTCCAAAGATTGTTTTGATGTTACCCTGTCACCTGGCTTTCCAATCAACCAAATCACAGGACCCTAACAGAGCTTGAAGAGAAATATACATGGTTTCATGAGCTTGAAGAAGAAATTGGTTCTGTGAAGTGGATGAATGACTTGTTTGCTTGGATGATGGAGAAGCTTGTTTGCAGGATTCCATAGCTTGGTGAACGGTGATGTTTTTCCTCATTTGTCTATTCTTTCCTTTTTTATCATTATGTTTCATGTTTCTTAGCTTCTATTAAACATAAAAGTATAGGTTGAGACATGTTCTTTGAGGCACCTCAGTCCTCCTGTTTGTTATAGCCTTTATGTTTTCTCTTTTGGCCATCTTAAGGAATTATTTGCTGCTCCTTAGATCCAACAATTTTTTTTTTGTTTCATGCATGGTTAGTATGTTAGCTTACAAGTAATATTTATGGTATGCCCTACTAATTTGAAGTTCTCAAAACCCTATCTTGAAGCCTTTCTGTGGAATATTGATTTATTAGGTTAAGATAAAGAGGTCTCATTCGATCTTTCCCTTTGTCCATGCTTTTCAACTTGTTTCAGGGTTCCCAATAGCTTGAAATATGATGTTTAGGAGTTCCCTCTTGATAAATTAAGTTATTTGTTTAAATTTTGTATGTTTTCCCAAAATCTGAACGTGAATTTCTAAAGTTAGGAGTTCTAATGCTTCTATGTTTCACTGGAATGTTCATCTTATATGTTTATCAGTTGGAGTATTGTTCATAGAGATCAATGGTTTGCCCTACCTCATGAGTTATGCTTTAGACTATATATGTGTAAGACCTCTTAGTCTTTTCCCCAACTTAATGTTCATTACACCATAATACATCACCTTAAGGATCCATTCACCTTGCTAAATCGGCCCTACAACACACTTTGTTTCATCATTTAGACACTCTTGACTTTCACTTGACTCCATATCCCAATGGCTTTGACATCCTCTCACTCCTCTTATTACATTTGACCATCTTACCCATCCAAAACAATCAAAAAACCCTACACCGAATAACTAGCCTAAAATCAAAACCCTAGAGCAAAAATAACACATCCTTTGCACCCAATAGAGAGATCCCTCTCTGAGTCCAGGAAGGCTAGGTCCTCAGAATCCAAAGCTTGGTTCCATGTTACCCTGTCATTTGGTCTCCCAATCTGCCAAATCACAGGACCCTAACATTCTGGTGATCACGGTGGGACCTTCTGAGTATGTTCATGCTTAAATATTCCTTAAAAGATTCAAAAACCCTTGACTGATAGTATCTGGTGGTTTATCTGCCACCTCATCGCCACACTAAAATTTTGGCGATCACGGCGGGACCTTCTGAGTTAGTTACAATCTAAGTATCCCTTAGATCTCAGAAAACTCACAAACATCCTTAGATTGGTATTTAGTTGTTGATGGTGGAAAACAAAAACATCCTTAAAATAGTAAACATCATCCACCTGGCAACTCCACTGGTCTTGAGGAACCCTTTTGACCCCACTAGTTTCATAAACCCTCTAGGAATGCATTAAGCAATCTAAAGCATATGACCTCTTTCTGATAAACAAAGATGGTTCTAAATATGAACAGAGAGGCCAAGCTAGAGAGATTGGTAGATACACTCAACAGACTGATGCATCTACTTGATAGGAAGGGAGAAAATTTCAAGGTTGGGGTTGGTGCTACTTATTCAAAACAACCTACACTTTTTCCTCAGGAAGAAAAAACTAAATCACTACAAGACAAGAACAACAAACAAAATATACGTAATGAGAAAGACTGCAAAGAAGAGAGTGAGGAAGGCTGCCAAGTAGGTACTAGTTACTTTCCTACATCTTGTGCTTCACTATTAAGAGAGTATTACGAGCAAGTTGCAAATAAAAATAGAGAGGAGTGCCCTAAAGAATCAACCAGCCATCTTGAAATCACAAAATTTGAAATGGAGGAAGAGTCAAAACCTTTGGGATCTCTACCCTTATGCTTTAATTCATTTCAGATTTTGAAAGGAAATTTGCATCCTGAAGATCTCTTAGCAGCTATTCAGGAAAACCATGCTCAACTTAACTCTCACATAAATCAAGAAAATTTGGTTGAGGATGAAATCAAATATGAAATGGAGGAGGAATCAAAACCTTTAGGATCTCTACCCTTATGCTTTAATTCATTTCAGATTTTGAAAGAAAATTTGCACCCTGAAGATCTCTTAGCAGCTATTCATGAAACCCATGCTCAAATTAAATCTCACAAAAATCAAGGAAAATTGGTTGAGGATGAAATCAATTGGGGAATGAAAGAGAACCCATAGGATCTCTCTAAAAACACAAGTGATTCATCATCATCTCTTCTAGGTGAGGCTTAAGAATACATTCAGCCTCCCAAGCAACTTTCACAAGATAAAGAGGAATGTTGTAGTTATTTCCAAAGACAAAGAAAAATGCCTCCTTTTTTAACTGAAGAAGAAATAGACCAACTTCTAAATATGCAAACAGCCTCTATACCCTCATATGAACAAAACATTTTGGTTCATTCTCCTGCTAATCTTGTCTACCATAAGTCAGAAAGTGAACTGGTAAATCAATTCAAATAGAAACAATATGATGGTCCAATATGTATGGTTGATGACATTACCTATATTAATTATTCTCCAAGGTTTGATCAATATGTTGATGATTATGATTTCCAAATAGAAACTAACCTTGCAGAGCAATCAACAGTTGATTTATGGGATGAAGTTTACTATCACTAGCTGGAAAAAAGCTAGTAGCCAATACAGGTCACCTATGACACTGATGAGGAAAGCCTTGAAAGTTTAGAAGTAAGTGAGGAATCTCTGAATTTTTGCTCTACTTCACTTCAGTCCATCAGAAATAACTTTCACATAATTGGAAATCAGCAGTCTTTCAACTTTGATGTTGAGGTTGAGGAGGATGAGGAACTTCTTGAGCAAGTTTTCAATGAGGAGTATTTTCTTGAAATGGTTGAGGAAATTATTTGGGACATGGAATCCTCCTTAACTCTAGATTTTCAGCCACCAAGTTCCTTTAGATTACAAATTGCAGATGAAGGCATGGAAATTGATGATCACAAGAAAGTTGCTGCACTTCTTTCTCAAGAAGATTTGTTGCCAAAGAGTGCTCCTCCTCATCAATATGATGGCCTTCACACATATTTCAGCCCACTCTATCAAAGCACATCAGGTTTGTTAGAGGATAACATTACCACATATGATGAATCTACCAGTTCATAAGATCATGAGGAAGAGGTGGATTTTCTTTCCCAAAAGAATCCCAAGCATAGCCAAGTGGAAGGATTAGTCCTGAATGAAGCTTGTGTCTCAAATCCTCTAAATCAAGTATTATTCCAAGATCCATTTATTGCTTTCCTTGAGAAATCTAAATGAGGAGTGAATCATGTCAAGAGCAGTTTGTTGCAAAGTGTAAGAAAAATTTTAGGCACTACTGTTCAAACACAATTAAGGTGGGAGTTTCCATTTAATTTTGTCAACACCCTCAAAGAGTTGAACCAAGATCCCTCATGCAATCATTTGCTTGATTGGTTGTATTGAAAAATAGAGTTCACTAGTTGAATTTATATCATGTATAAATTAGATTAGGGTAGGTAGGTATGCAAAATAAACTCAACCTTGTGAGTATCTTTTTAGTTCTAGATTGTTTAGAAAAAATGAAAAAACACAAAAACAAAGAAAGATGAAAAAAGAGGGTAGATTTTAAAAAAGAGGTAAAGCTCCATACCCAAAAAATAGAACTACTAAAAGTGTGTAAGTCTAAATACCACTACTAATGCTTAAAGGACTCTTGTTTCAGTCATCTAGCCTAATCATGGCTGAAGCATGTTTTAAATTTATTGTTGATAAGTTAGTGAAAGATAATGGGTCAAATTATTCAAGCTTGATTTGTCAAGAGATAGATTAGATAGAAAGATATTGGTTCCACATGCCTAAAACAGAACCAAAGGGAAAAATAGGGATGAGTAGCAAATAATGTATCCTAGCCCTAATTTTTCTAGTCTTATTTTGTACAAAAATAACATTTGTGTGCAACTTGTTTTTATGCCACAAACTCATGGTAAGTTAGATTGCTTAACCCTGGTTTAACCATGCTTTCAATTTCATGTTTATAGATTAGTGAATGAATCCTGTCAAACAATTTAACCTTGACAGTTGAATAGTCTAGGTAGAGAATCAAAGGAGTTCATTAGTATAATCTGAACTCCTGAAATAAATAAGTGTAAAATTAGATAGTTTGTTTTTATTTCAAAAACAAGAATATGTCAAGGTTGCTAGCCCAAATGCACCTAAAGAAGAAAAAATGTCAGGAAAGTAGGTTGGGTAGGTAGAGATGAAGTTGAGCTAATCATGTCTTTCAAATTGTTGAGATCATAGCTTAAAGAAAGCATCAACAAGAGAAAGAGGTAAAAATATGCCCAATGGATGAGGCACTAGTCTTCATAAAGCCAGAAATATGAAGTTCTGGACACCTCCTGAAAAGGAGCTGCCCTCCCCAAGTGGAGCCACTGTTAGTCATCCATAATTTTCACTATCCGAAGATGACTAAGTATCGGTTCTAGATTTCTAGAAACAAGGTTCTTGAACATTGTGTGTTCTAGAAATCTCACTGCATTCATCATCCTTAAAGATAATTTTTCACTATTTCATCTTTCAATCATGTCTAGCATTGTCTACCAGTCCCAGAAAACCCATTACTGGCTTATGTCACTATCCCTGTCTATATGCTTTCACCTTTGACCCAAATCCTCTGTCTTGTTTTTCCTTAAAAACCCCCCACTACTACTTAAACCCACCAATCAAACAACCTTGTTGTGTCTCCCAAAGTACTCTCAAACGCTGATAGTCTCAAGTTATCTTTGTAGACTCTTTAGATAAATCAAGTACATTGGGTTTTGGATCTTTAATACATCAGTCTATCATAATCTCTATCTTGCACTTGATGATCCCAAATTCTAGGTCTCAGTCCAAAAACAAAGTCCAAGAAGGCCTCCACTAGGTCACCTAGGGTTTCACAAAGTCATAGGATGGATTTGGTGCCCTATAAACTCTGTTTTTCCTATATGAGGAAAATGTATTCAAAGAAGAAAAGGATAGGTGATCTTGTCCAAGTTGATCAAAAAGGTCATTCAAGGAAGTATTTGGCCTAAAGGCATGAATCTACAAAGGGAAAACTACCCTTTACTCACATTTCTCCAAGAATATCAAATGGCCACCAGCCTGGCATAAGGTAAGGTAAAGTGAAAAATCATCATAAGAAGACCATTCATAGCAAGAAGAAAGCAACAAGCATATGTTTGATGAAAGTTAGGGTTTATGATTGTTTTTAACCAAGAAGAAAAATAGTAATAGGTTTGCAAGAAGCAAAGGTCACCTCAAACTCCATCAAGGGCACTTTGAAGACTTTTAGAAATGATGAATGAGTTTGAGAAGTTTCAGAGAACTTAGAAGACAACCCTGTTTACTTCTTCCTAAGTAGCCCTAAAACCTAACAGTTTGGGAAAGTTGACAAGAAATGGTCGAATGATGACAAAGCAGCCTCCTTCATAACAACAGATGGCTTCAAAGGGTTTCAAACTGTCCTCTAGGGTTTGTCAAAGAGGCATTGACTCCACATCATCAAAAGGTAAAATCAGAGAACTAAAGGGATCAAAGTGAGAAGACCTCAAACACCAATACCCCACTTCACCAAAGGGACAAAGAGAGACAGAAATATCAGTTCAAGGCCTATCTTCTCAAAGAAAGGACACAAACATTTTCAAAGAGTCGAGGATGCAAGCATGAGGGAAGAAATTTCCAAAGGAGGCAACTATGGAAACTATGGAAAACATGGGTCATTACTGATGAAATGAGTTTTCTAAGTTCAAAAGAGAAAATAATTAAAGGAAGAGTAAGCAGACAAAAATGTATTTCACAATGATGGCCCACATGGAGACTAAAGAGACTATTGATGCTTAATACTAGGGTTCTCATACTGAGATGCTGCTTCACTTTTTTAGAGAGGAAACCTGAAAAAATATGAGTAAAAGGAGATATTGTCAAAAATTCATAGAATCTTCTATTTTACAAGTGTTAAATATCATAAAGGGGTTCATTGTTCAAAATGGTTTGAAGGCACTTGTTTAAACTTGGTTGAAGGGTTTTGTGAGCACGAGGGAGACATAACGACACTCCTGCAAAGAGAAAAAACTATTTTTATATCAAACAGCCACCTACAGGGCTAAAAGGCCACAAAGCATAGTGAGAAAGAAGTAAGGAAAAATGAACCTTATAAAAGTGGGTTTTGGGCATCAAATCATTTTCAAGAAAGACTATAAAGTCTCCTGAACCTCTTCCACACTTCATTTGCCCCTGCAGACAAGAAGAGAGCCGTTGAATTTTAGGTAAACTTGACTCGGGATAGATTCAATGTTGACTAGGGTAAATAGTAGTGGTTTTGGGGCACATGGTATTGTGCACCCATTGTTTTCAGCCCATGGTATTGCATGTAATGGAGCCTATAGAAAGCTGGGAATAATTCATTGTAATTTAGGCCTGGAGGTGAGCGGTGAAGTCTCACATGGCTAGATTGGCCAGGGTTTTGACCAATGCTTAATGGAATTTCATTAAGATGGGTTTTCCCTAGATTTTTGGGTTTTTCCCGGTTAAACATTTGTGTTTATGTTTATGATTTGGTGTTGGCTCTTTATGTTTATTGTTCCTCTCGGTAAATTTATTATTTATCTGATAAATTCTAACAAATGGTATCAGAGCTAGTTTGACTTCTTGCAAAGTACATTATGTAGGAATATTTTGGTGCTTGGACGCTGCAAAACTGTGGAAGGAACCTTGGTGCAAAGGACCGATCAAACTTGCTGAAGAGAAATGGATGGATGTATTCTTCCCACTATGATTCGCAGAATAAGTTGTGTCGAGTCATACAACACCAAGAGCTCTCTGATGCTCGTGGAGTGTGGGTCAACAGATGATCTCAGCATACAAATTGTGATCCATTGCGGGAAATGTTGGGCTCTTTGGGCTCCAAGAGAACCTGGCTAAAAACAGTGTAAAGGTGTAATTGAGGCCAAATCTCCCCGAAGGATGGCGTGTGTTGATATGTGGTGTTTTTCAATAAGAAAGATCGAGAGGAGAGAATCCCAATTCCACTGCCAAGAAAAATGGCCTGCAACAACCACCGTCATCTTAGTCTCAACATGTTAAAATCCCTTCCAAACCCCTTCCGTCCACTGAGGCCGTGAGGTCGAATAAAGGAAGAGTAAGGGGCGAGCAGGGCCACGGTGGAGGCAGTGCTAGCTACTTTGAGGGTGATGAATACAACAATGAAGCAAAGGGTATGTTGCTGGGGGGTAGTTTTGGAGTCAGCTAAGGTTGGGGTCATGAAGACGACACTGGTGGCTGAGGCTGGAGGAAAAAGTTGCTACAGGTGGAGATGAGAGTCATGACAGAGCATGTCGACCGAGTAAGGGTTGAGGCTTCAATGGTCATGGTGAAGGATGCTTCAGTGGAGGCGGTGACAACTATGGCTACAATGGACAAGGTGGTGGTCATCCTGGCACTAGAGAAGATTTGTGACAAGTTTCAAGAAGTAGAAACGAAAGCAACAACGACTGTGGTAACATATGGTTTTCCTGGACGTATCAGGGAAGTGGTATTAAGAGGTTGATATTTTAGTGCCCATACGACTTTGGAGGGTCGGATCATGGATCTATGAGTAAGGCGCTCAAGTGATGGAAGGTCGTTAAATAATAAGGAACGTATTGTTCAAGTCATCCAACAATATAGATTCACATGGAGGACATAGTTGCAGTTGTGGGATCATGGATCAAGCAACGTTGAATATTAGTGCGCAGATTTGCATGGCGGGCTCTCTGCGAGAGTAGTATTTATTTCGTTGAGCGAGCGAAGGATGATTAGCATCATGCTTATCATTATTTGAAAGTGAGAACCAAGAAGGAATGACCTTTGTACCTATGAAAGTGTTGGTGAATGGCAACGTTAATGGCTATGGTAAATTTGAGTAAGGTTGCATAGAGTAACTTTAAATGCAAAGAGGATATTCTAATCAAGCAATATAGCAGCTTTGGAAAGCACCCTCAGGAGAGTATGGAGTAGCATCAAAACATTTTGTAATAAAGGGTTTTGGTAGATCAAAGAGAGCTTGTTAAAGTGAGAGAGGATATTTTCATGTGGATTGATTAATTGATGAACCATGTATCTGAAGAGAACTCCTAGAGGATTGGCGGTTACAGAGGCTGGGGACCCATGTAATTCAGTAGATGGGTTCTTTTTATATGGACATTGATGTCATATGTGCAAAGACAGTAACAATGAAACAAAAAAATATTATAATGGAGTTAATTTATTACACGTAAATGGGCATATTGCTGTAAGACCTGGTATGGCATGCGTACCCCTGGGTAATCACTAGTAAATTCTGGGTTAGACCTAGGTGATAGGGAGGATGTCAAGTTAACAATTACCCTGGGTAAAAATTTGAGGGGGGAGGGGCTAGAGTGAGCGAGGTTGTCTCACTTAGCAATTTTGGCTGGATTTAGTCAAGAAACCCCAAGTCAAGTTTAAGGGGGGAATTGTTAGGTAAACTTGACTCGAGATAGAATCAATTTTGACTAGGGTAGATAGTAGTGGTTTTGGAGCACATGGTATTGTGCACCCATGGTTTTCATCCCATGGTATTACATGTAATGGAGCCTATAAAAAGTTGGGAATACTTCATTGTAATCTAGGCCTAGAGTTGAGCGATGAAGGCTCACTTGGCCAGATTGTCCAGGGTTTTGGCCAATGCTTAATGAAATTTCATTAAGATGGGCTTTCCCTGGAGTTTGGGGTTTTTCTCGGTTAAACATTTGTGTTTATGTTTATGATTTGTTGCTGGCTCTTTATGTTTATTGTTCCTTCTCAGTAAATTTATTATTTCTCCGGTAAATTCTAACATTGAAAGTTATTTTTGAGGGTTTCTGAGCCAAATTGAAGAAGTCTGCAGGCACTACACATCGAGACCGGTGCTACGCACCTGGCTCTCGGTGCTACGCACAGAAGAGGTGGTTGTAGTGTTATTTAACAATGCGCTGCGCACCTAGATCCCAGTGCTACGCACCTAGGTAGTGCTATGCACAGGCTCAGGAAACTGCCTAACTGCCCACCAAACCAACTGGTGCTGCACTCCGACTGGCCCGACTGGCCCTTCTCTGACCTAGCGCTGCGCTCTGACAGGCCAACTCGACCTGAACGTGTTGTCGGGCAAGTGCTACGCACAACCAGTCTTTTCCTCAAATTGCTAAAAGGGGCCCAAAATTCAAGTTTTCTCCTTCAAATCTCCTGCAAAAGTCAAAAAAAGGTGGTATTTCCCTCCCTTACCTTCCAAACACTCATTTTCATAAGAAAAGGGGATGTTTAGAGGCTTATTGTCACTAAACCCTAAGTTGCCTAAAAAATCAATTTTTGACCTCTTGGGTTAGGGTTTGCAAAAAGAAGGGTTATTATACATGTAAAAACACTCAGTGACCAAAAGACCAACCTCTGAAAAGTTGAACCCACTCCTTGGAAGATTCATCTTAGCCCTCATTTGCACAAGTTTTTCCTCACACCACTCATTGCCATCCTTTGACCTAAAGGCCCTCAAACAAGTTTGAAAAGAGGCCTTCTGTGCTAAAAACAGTCACCATGTCTGAAGAGGAGATTCATACCAGCAGTGATGAAAGTCAAAGGCCTACCAAGCCTAGGCATAAGGGAGGAAGGGTTAATAGTTTTGAACCCTTGGACACCATTCAAATCATCTCCTCTGCAATGATACTTACATGTTTCTAAGATATTAAGTGTTACCAGTTTTGTTAGAAGATTAAGCAAGTCCAAAACCATTCAAATTTGACTATGTTGTTCATCCTCAGTTTGCAAAATCACCAAGTCAACCTAGCAGGAGTGAACTTTGAACTCTCATTGGAATCCATTGCTCAAGCCAC
This sequence comes from Pinus albicaulis, assembly GCA_034641835.2. Classification (NCBI taxonomy): domain Eukaryota; kingdom Viridiplantae; phylum Streptophyta; class Pinopsida; order Pinales; family Pinaceae; genus Pinus; species Pinus albicaulis. Next base: position 1,007,740,663 of record CM076577.1, on the reverse strand, counting down.
AAGAATTCAAGATGTTGGTGAGAGATGGTTTAAACAAAAGAAATTGGACTTGAGCTATTATGAACCCTACCTCAAACCTAGCTGTCAGCAAGGCTGCAAGGCTGTCTTCCCCTTCTCCCACCTGCTAGAGAGGTATGCCATGTTGATGAGGCAAATTATCAAGTACTTCACCTGTGAGGGGAGGTACTCCAGGGTTTACTCTTATCACATAAGGCTTCTGATGCACTTCACTAGGGTTAAGTTACTGAACCTACCATATTAACTATACCGGAGCATTTACAAAATGGCTTCAGTGATCAAAAAGAGGAATTATGCCCACCAAATGCAGAGCCTTTTTCAACACTCCTTGATCAAAATGATTGTCTTACACCAACTGGAGAAGCAAGGTATCCCTTGGGAGGTTTTTATCTCACATGATGTGTTTTCCAATCCTCAAGCCTTCATTCAACAGAACCTTCCTTCCACTTCACATCCACCTACCTCCACTCCTCCTTCATCTCCACATATGCCTTCTCCATAAAGAGATTCACTTCCTATCCCTTCTCCTAATGTATCAAATGAAGGAGCTGACAGTAGCCCTAATGAGGGGGAAATAGATGAAAATGACGAGGAAGAAGACAGTGAGGTAGAAACTAAGGTAGATGAAGAAAATAAGGAATAGGACAATAGTACTAAAGAAGCAAACAACAGTGAGGAAGAGGAAGAGAAAGAAGGCGATGATAGCAGAATTGAGGAGGGAGATGAAAGTGATAAAGGGGCAGAAAACAATGATACAAATACCAAGCTTAATCAAGAATATGATGAGGAGAGTGAAGAAAGCACTGGGGTAGAAACAAAGCCTAATGATGAAGAAAGTGATGATGACATAGAGGAAGAGGATGAACATAGCAGCCATGAAGGGAAAGACAGTGATGGAGAGGAACAAAACAACGATAGTGATGACACTCACAAAACAATGTCAAATGCAGAAGAGAGTGTTGATGATGAGCAAGGTGACAGCCAAGGGGATTATGAAAAGAAAAATGAAGATGACAGCCAGTAGGGGAGTGTACAAGACAGCAAAGATAATGATGAATTTGAACATGACAGTGAACTCAATCATAGTGAAAAAAGTTCTGAAATAAAAGAAGAAAATGAAAATGAAGAGACAGAGGAAGAGGATGAAGAAATTGAAGACCAAGAGAAGATAACTGATGAGGCTGAAACATAATTTGAAAATGAATGCAGTGACTACAACAGTGGCACAAAAGAGACAGTCAATGATGAGCAAGAAAATAGTCATGACAGTCATGACAGCTGTCATGACTTTCATGACTAATCAGCCTCCAAATAACCAAGGAACTCAAAGTGACAGGGAAGAGAGCCTTAGTGAAAGACAGAGAGAAGATGAGGCAAGTGAGGAGAATGGTGGTCAATTTGAGATCCAAGATGTTAGTGAAGAAAACAGTGAGGAAAGAAAAGATGTTGATGAGGTTGAAGTTCAAGAAATTAGTGACCCAATAGAGTATGAAGTCACTCATGAAAGCCATGACAAAGATGAAAAGGCTTGTGAATTCATCAAGGATCAAAGCACCCTCATCACCCCTCTCACATGCACCTACCACAGAGGCAAAAGAGATGTGTTTGTTGCCTCAAAAAGGCAAAGTTCCATCTCTCCTCCAACTATCAAGAAAAAATACAAAGGCTAAGGAAAAGATGGACAAGGGTGAGAAACAAGTCAAGGTAAGAAGAATCAAAAGGATCAAGAGGACTTCTGAAGGGCCTCAATTCATTGATTTAGGCAGTGACACTTAGGACAAGGAGATGAACACAAAATTGCTTCTCTTGAAGAAATATGCTTAGCTTCAGGAGTGGGAAAGAGAGTTTGAGATGGCACAATGTGTCATTCACTATTACAAAGAGGATCATAATCATTTCAAAGAGGTGAAGAGAGGCCTTTCCTTACAAAAGAAAATGACAAAGCATTATGCAAGGACGAACATGCTTGCATCTGCCAAACTAAGGAAGGCCCTCATTGAGCTAGAAGACCTAAAAAGAGCCAAAGTGCATGACAGCCTTGGAATTTTGGCTGAATCTTCCCAACAAGTGTCTAAGACCTCTTGAGGGACCTCTCCACAAATTTTGAGGCAAATTGAACAACTTTTTGTTTTTCCAAGTTTTGACCCCTAGGAGCGCAGCACCCTAGGCACTACGCACAAAATTGGTGCATCCTCAATTCTCAAAGTTTGCATTTGTGGAATTCTCACATTACCAATAGTCTTCTCACCAAATTTAAGATCATTTGGAGCATTTTTACCCCCTCAAAAGGTCAAAAAACATCAAACATTTGACCTTTCTGCCTCATTTTCAGACCAGGCGCTACACACAGAGCAGTGTTGGGAGATTTGATTTTTGGATAGGCACATGTCATCCACTCAACACAAATCAAGTACTTATGGAAATTAAACTCACCAAGCTTTCCAACGGGCTATCACAGAGCCAAATTCGGTGTCAGGAATGGGTCCAAAACTCAGCTGCAAGAGACCCCATTTTCTGCTAAAGTGGCGCTACGCACAGAGGCTGCCTAGTGTGTTTTGGACCAAAAGTCAACAAAACACTCATTTATTGCAAATAGATATTTTCGAATTTTTTGAGGCAAATTAAGCTAGAATTAGGTGCAAATAATTATTTTAGAATTTATTTCTTTGGATATTATGTGCCTTGGGCCTCGCATGGTCTCTTGGCCATAAATGATATTTATGACTATATTTGACATTTTCCTACCACATTTAGGGTTTTAGTCCTCATTTTCTCCATATATAAAGCATGAGGCCCCTATGTATTTTGTTGGCTTTTGATGAGCTTGAAGAGCAATATACATGGTTTCATGAGCTTGGAGAAGAAATTGGTTTTGTGAAGTGGATGAATGGCTTGTTTGCTTGGATGATGGAGAAGCTTGTTTGTAGGATTCCATAGCTTGGTGAATGGTGATGTTTTTCATAATTTGTCTATTTTTTCCTTTGTTATCATTATGTCTCATGTTTCTTAGCTGCTATTAAACAGAAAAGTATAGATTGAGACATGTTCTTTGAGGCACCTCAGTCCTCCTATTTGTTATAGCCTTTATGTTTTCTCTTTTGGCCATTTTAAGGAATTATTTGCTGCTCCTTAGGTCCAACAAAAATTGTTTTTGTTTCATGCATGGTTAGTATGTTAGCTTACAAGTAAGATTTATGGTATGTCCTACTTATTTGAAGTTCTCAAAACCCTATCTTGAAGCCTTTATGTGGAATATTGATTGATTAGGTTAAGATAAAGAGGTCTCGTTCGATCTTGCCCTTTGTCCATGCTTGTCAACTTGTTTCAGGGTTCCCAATAGCTTGAAATATGTCGTTTAGGAGTTCCCTCTTTATAAATTATGTTATTTGTCTAAATCTTGTATGTTTTCCCAAAATCTGAAGGTGAATTTATAAAGTTAGGAGTTCTAATGCATCTATGTTTCACTGGAATGTTCATCTTATATGTTTATCAGTTTGAGTATTGTTCATAGAGATCAATGGTTTGCCCTACCTCATGAGTTATGCTTCAGACTATATATGTGTAAGACCTCTTAGTCTTTTCCCCAACTTAATGTTCATTACACCATAATACATACCTTAAGGATCCATTCACCTTGCTAAATCGGCTCTACAACACACTCTATTTCATCATTTAGACACTCTTGACTTTCACTTGACTCCATAGCCCAATGGCTTTGACATCCTCTCACTCCTCTTATTACATTTGACCATCTTATCCATCCAAAACAATCAAAAAACCCTACACCTAATAACTAGCCTAAAATCAAAACCCTAGAGCAAAAAGAACACATCCTTTACACCCAATAGAGAGATCCCTCTCTGAGTCCAGGAAGGCTAGGTCCTCAAACTCCAAAGCTTGGTTCCATGTTACCCTATCATTTGGTCTACCAATCTGCCAAATCACGAGACCCTAACAACGGGATCTACAACAAAAGTGCTACATGGATACTCGTGGAGGTCTCCTTTGCTGGAGGTTTACCAATAGATGTCGATCTTGAGTGGGAAGGAAAAACCATTTGTCAGAGAATGGACTATTGGAACACTTTGTTCTAGTGCCACCTGTGTCACGAGACTGGGCATCTGATGCAGAATTGTTCGAGGTGTAAAGATGACCACATCAAACAGACTATGGGTGTACATCAAAACTGGCAGGGGGATCGTTGGAAGACCATGCGGCTCTCGCCTCCATCTTCAGGTCCTGCAATCTAGGGTAAGTCACTCTCGACTATAAATCATTTAAATGTCGATGTTAGTGATAAGGTTTTGGATTTGTGTGAGTCGGGTCCAAAAGATTCTAATCTGGCATCACATGTTGCGGATTGTTCTCTGTTGAGGGGGGCTTCACTGTCTATGGAAGGGGTTTTACCTGTTTCGACTGAACCATCGCATCTGGTTTTCACAGGTCCATCCACTATGCCTTTTACCCTGAGTCGGGCTTATGATTGTGATGAGGAGATAACAGTGTGCAAGTCAGGTCATGTTGTTAGTGCTCCTGGGCCTGTGATTGAGGACCACCCACTGACTGGTGCGATTTTTTAGTCGATGGGGGGGGACCTCCCTGCAAAACCTATCATTTACATTCCCCATGATGACTCACTGATGGACATGGCTTTGGAACCCCTTGTTTCCAATGCAGTTTTACCGCCCAGTTTTCCTGCCACTACTCTGCCTCCATCTTCCCCTAAGCTGCTGACTTTGCCATCATCGATGGATGAGATTCATGGGACACCTCCAATGGGGCGGTCGACATCGTCTCCTACAAATTCTGTAGGCAGTGACCTCGATCTATTACTTTTGGACCCTGATGTTAACCTGGTTTCTCTAACCATGGACAGAGGTAAGAAATCATCCCCTCCTGTGATTATTAGTCCATCCTCTAAATCAAATGTGACGATAAGGACAGGTAAGGGTCAGCCGGGGATTAAGAATAAGTCTATATCCTCGAATTCACAGGGTGGGATGATGGCTGATGGGAATTTCAGAGATATTCCCATTAACTTGGCACTTGATTGGGTACTTAGAGAACTTGACCCATCAAAGGCCTTGTCATGTTTAAGTTGATTTCGATAAATAACAGGGGTTTGGGGGGGAAGGAAAAATTTCTTTCTATGTGAGAATTTTTTATGAAGAATTACCCTGTTTTAATTTTTGTTCAAGAGATGATGAATAATGCTGACAGGGCTATCTCATGTTTCCGTGATATGTTCCCAATGTGGCATATGGCAGCTCGGGATGCTGCGGGTCACTCTAGCAATGAACTCGTGATGTGGGATCATGTTACAACATCTTTTAAAGCTTTTAGTTTCTTTGGTGGAATTATCCTCTCTGGACATTTCCGGGGATTTAACCAGAGGGTACACATCGTTAATTTATATGCTCCCTATCATAATAGGGCTGCCTTTTGGAGAAGGATGGTTAGAAGTGGCATATTTTAGTTGGAAAATTTGATAGTTGTGGGGGATATCAATTTTACCCTACATGATTCGAAGACCTGGGGTGTTCAGGGTAGAAAGAATCCGATGTCTCGCACTCTTTTGAAGAATTTTAATTCTATCAATCTGGTCGATTTAAGGATGAAAAATCCCGGCCCTACTTGGTTCAACAGGAGACAAGGCACTGCTTTGATCTGCAAGAATATCGATCGTTTTATGGTAAACTCATTTTTATTGGCCAAGATGGTGGAATGGTCAGCTACCATTGGGGATGTTATGATCTCGAATCATAGACCCATTACTCTTGCATGGGATTTAAAATTTAAAAAGGAGGGGTATCCTTTTAAGTTTAATTGTGTGTGGTTGAAGGACCTAGGCTTCAATACTTTGGTGGTGGAGTATATGAGGAAAATCCACAAGGAGGAGGGTGTTGTTGTTACTGATTATTTGATGGATACTCTTAGTGGGCTGAAGCAGGAAGTTAAGAGGTGGGAGCGAGAGAAGAAGTTATTATTGAAGGCTTGATACTTTTTTTTTGCGAGGGAGACCTCTTTCCTTATAAAGGAGTTGGAAACTGTTAATCCAAGGGAAACTATTTGGACTAAATTGAAGGAAGTGGAACAGGAAAAAAGGAGAATCCTTCTTATTGAAGAGCAGATGTGGAGGCTTAAGAGCGGGGTTGTGTGGTTAAATGATGGAGATAAAAATACTAAGTTCTTCCATGCATTTGCAAAAGGGAGAAGGAATTTTAATTCAATCTGGTAGATTGATGAGGAAGGTACTTCTTTTTTCTCCTCAGAAGACATTCGGGATGGGGCTGTTAGACATTTCAAAGCACTATTTAATGCAAGTGAGCCAGGACTCCGTGGGGATCATTTATGGGCTTTAGAAGAGTTCCCTCAGATGTTTTATGACATGGATCTATCTGAATTTTAGAAACCAATTAGCAGAGAGGAGATAGTGGTTGTTTTGAACTCTTTCTCGGTGGACAAGGGTTTGGGGCCAGATGGCTGGACCCTAGATTTTTTCATTCATTTCTCTGAACTCTTTATTAACTATATTACGGAGATGGCTGAGCAGGCTAGGAAAACAGGAAAGGTGAGAGGGGCCCTAAACTCTACATTCCTAGTTCTGATTCCTAAGAAGGAGCATGTTATCACTTTCAATGACTATAGACCAATATCACTATGCAATACATTGTATAAGATTGTATCGAAAACGATCACGTATAGGCTTAAATGTGTGTTGTCCAGACAAATTTCTCTTGAACAATCAGGATTTTTAAAGTATAGAAGCATCCATGATGCGGTAGCCGCAACACAGGAAGTCATATGTTCTATCCACACTAAAAAGATGTAGGCCATAGTTATGAAAATTGATCTTAGTAAAGCATATGACAGAGTTGATTGGGGGTTTTTGAGGATGGTTCTATATAAAATTGGACTTGATAGAGTTTCAGTTAACTGGATTATCGGTTGTGTGTCTGATACATCCATGGTGGTAATCATAAATGGCATGGATTCGATATTTTTCAAGCCTAGGCACGGTTTGAGACTCAATTGTGCACTTTCTCCTCTACTTTTTATATTGGTAATGGATTCATTGAGTTTAAAGATAAGCAGTGCAGTGGGAATGGGTAGAATTAAGGGGATTAAGTTATCACATTGTAGGGAGATAAGCCACAATTTTTTGTGGATGATGTTATGATTTTCGGGATGCTCATAAGATCGGTTTGGTAGGTATTCCACGAGATTTTTATCAGATTTGGAAAGGCCTCGGGCATGGAGGCCAACATTGGGAAATCGTGCGTATACCATGACGAGGAGGGGAATATAATTGCTAAAGACATAGCTTGCATGTTCAATTTCAGTATTTCCTCTTTAAGTATGGGGTTCAAATACTTGGGTTTTCACATGAAGCCCAACAATTATAAGATTAAGGACTAGGACTGGATGGTTGAGAAGGTTGAAAAGAAAATCAGGGGCTGGACATCAAAGTGGTTGAGTAGTGGAGGTAGATTCATATTGGTTCAAGTGGTTATTCAGAATATTATAGTTTTCTGTGCTCATATCTATGCCATTCCGAAAAAGGTGCTATACAATATAAGAAGTGTTATTATGAATTTTATTTGGAATAAGAAGGAGGACAGAGGAAAAATTCACCTGGCCAGATGGGACCTTATTATGAGACCTAAGTTCTGCACAGGGTGGGGCCTAAAAGATTTGGAAACATTCAGAAGGGCCCTCCTTATGAAATCATTGTGGAGGGGGATGAAATCAAATGGGATATGGAATGAAATTATTAAGTACAAGTATCAAGAGCTGGCGGATCTGGAGTATTTATACATGGTAGGGTGGAATTACAAAAAAAGGGGTTCAACTATATGGAATGGGTTTAAGAACTGCTGGCCAATTTTTTATAACTTTCTGAGTTGGAAATTCGGTAATGGGGGAAGGATTATGATCGGTACCTCAGGACTTTGTGGTGATGTTGAGATTGTAAGGTGCAACAATCAGCTTTTGAGCTATATGAATGGCATGGGTTATTTTTACATGAAGCAAATCATAAAGAAGGTTGAAAATGGTATACCTTTCTCGTTGTCGGGGGATGATTTACATCTGCCTAATCAATTAAAAGGTGAATGGGATATCTACACTAAGGATCTAAGGAGTAAAGGTTTACTTTGGAATAATGGAGGGGACAGGGTGGATTGGAATGGACCGAAGAAGGAAGGTATGCTGCTGGTGGAAGCAATATATAATGAATTGTTCTTGCAAAATGTACAGAATCCTGATCACAATGTCTTCAAGGGGTTATGGGAAAATTCAACACCTCTCAAAATGAAAATGTTTTTATGGCTGGTTTTGATGAACAAAAATCTAACTTGGGAAAATATGAAGCGGAGAGGGATGGTTGGACCGGGAATCTGTAGTCTTTGCTTGATGGAGGATGAAGACAACATTCACCTCTTTTATCTGTGAAAAAATGCAACGAATGTTCTGAAGCTGATTAATGACTATTTTAAGATGTTGATTCCTTATTTAGAGAATACTATAGATTTTATTTCATGGTGAAACTTGAAAAGTTCTAATTACATAAATATCCGAGCATTGTACCACTGGGCCATATGGTGTGATAGAAACAAGTGGATTTTTAAAGAGGTGAGGAGCTACCCTATGGGAACTACTACTAACATTTTACTGAACTATGAAAGACTTAGAGCCATACAGAAACCTCCGGGGGATCTTTCCAAGAGGATGAGACCTGTTGAAATTTTCTATCCTGTGGGGTTTTTTGACGGCGCCTCACAACAGACTAGATGTGGGCGTGGGGCATGGTTGATGCTCTCACCACACTGCTATTATAAGATATACTAGCACGGCGGAATTGGGACAAACATGAGAGCAAAAGTGCTAGCATTATGGGGTTTATTATGGTTTGCATCTCAACTCCGTATTGAGGTTTTATGGGTGTTTGGTGACTTGAAGGTGCTCCTTGATCACCTTAATATTGGCAATAAGTTGTCTCCGAGACACCTCATTACATGGCTGGAACGCATTGATAGGTTAAGGAAATCTTTCACCTCAACACACTTCAAACATATTTTCCGTGAAAATAACTCCTAGGCAGATAGGCTCTCTAAAAAGGGACTGGTTGGTGTTTTTGGTCTGATGTTTTATGAGCTATCGACTTCGGATGGGGAAAGAGCCATAGGCACGGTTCAATTCTCATAACAAGGATGTATGCAAGCCTGATGAGGTTTCTCTGATCCGGATTACTTGAAGAAATCTGCTCTATGCTAAAGACGCCCATGGCTGACACTCTTACGTTTTAGATGGGGTGTTTTTTCTCTGTGTTAAAAGATTAGATATTGGAAATGATTCCGTGGAAAGTTTTTGGGAGGTAGAGAGTGACCAGTCTATATTTTTGAAACTATTTTCTTCACAACAAATCTATTGTGGGTGACCGTTATGATTTAAGACTAGTTTATTGTTTTGGAACTGTTGTCAGCATATCTACTGGGGAAAATGGCAACTTCGGATGTAAACCAATGTAACTTTTTGTGACATGGATGGAAAATACTGTAGGGAAGGTATGGTTTACCTGGTAAAGTTTTACTTAAACAAGTTTTGTAAGGATTATAAGCATACGTATTGAAACTAGAACATTATATATACAAGTGTTTTTCTTTTTGAAAAAAAAAATCAAATAAATTTAACTAAAACAATAATTAGTAAAAAAAAAAAGTTTAGTTTACCTGAAGAAGGAGCAGAGGGGAGGAATGGATGTCTTCTGCAGCACAATTAAGGTGGGGAAGAAGCTGACAGAGCTGCAGAGCGCAAAATCTCCAAAATCGTCAATGGTAAAATTTGTTACCGCCTCAATAACCTCACCTCCCTTAGCGCTACAGTTAACTTGCAGGGGCCCATGCGCATCCTTTCCAAGTCTTCCCGCAATCGGATTGAAATTGCCATGTATACAGACAAAAACGCATATGACGCGGATGATAGTCTGAAAATTGAGCTGATAGTGGGAATAACTGATGTGGCGCTAATATTATTACGCGTATAGCATATTCCCTTCATATTTCGCATATTCTCATGATATTACAAAAGGAGATAACTGCTGATAGAAATCGCGTATAGCATATTCCCTTCCTAATTCTCATATTCTGCAGATATCATAAGCGTATAGAGCTGCAATAACTCATTCATCGTATTGATTGTTTGCATATGCCGTATTGGATTTGATAATTCACATAGTCGTATGTCTAAAAATAACCTAGAGAATAGCTCATAGATTTTGGTAAGATTATGAAATGGTAAAAATTTATGTACTTTGAGTGTCTTAAAGGTTTTTGATGGTGTTAAGTCCGTTTTTGCTATCAAAAATAAAATTCAAACACTCCAACTACTTGATCTTTGAAATTTTTTTTTAACCAAATTCAACCAAAAAAACCTAATATACTAATACCCTAGATATTTTTGCATGTTACATGGAAATGCCTTTAAAAAAGGTATATTACTTCATGATTAGCTTGCATTTTAATTTTCTATGCCTATTTTCCTTATAACTAAGGAGAAATTCTTGTGTATGTACTTCTCATAATTAACAATTAAATATTAATAATGGATAATGAAAGAATAATATTTTTTATATTTTTTATTAATAAAATTAATAATAATATTTTTATTAAATTTTAAACCATAAGGAAGAGTTTGTTGTCTAGATGGTTTCATGGCCCCCAGGCAAGTACAATAACTACTCACTTGCTCTCTCGTTAATATAAAATCAAATGAGTTATATTTTAGTTCCAAGAGGTGGAATCATGCTTTTAGTGATTTAACCAATGCCTCTCATTGCAAACACCCTGGGGGTCCATTGTCCAAGTGGTTTCACAACTGCAAGAGAAGCACCACTGTGACCTAGATGGCCCTGTCTTGGTGGTTTAATATCTAGGCAATCGACACTAGGTGGTTGAGCATCTTGAGCTTCCCTTAAACCAATCAAACATAGACTCATCATCTAGTGGCCTCGATCTAAGAGACGTGAGGAATAACATGTCAAGCTTGTAAACACTGGGTCATAAACACTCTAGTCCAACTTATTCTTCCAACTTAACTTTGGCATCACCTTGCTCTCTTTTTTTGCTAGGCTTCACTTTCACGTGTTTTTTTCTTCCCCTTGTGTCATTCTCTACATGTGCCTTTTCTCTAATCTCTTTCTTGTCTTTTTTTTCCTTCCTGAGGGAGTTGTTCCACTATATCTATCCACAAGTGGGGGATAGGGATGGGCTCCATCCCCCACCCATGCTGCCCTACCCGATTTTCTTTAATGTCTGACACTACTGCCTAGTCACCGGTTAGGTTGAAATTAAGGAAATTCTATGTGGTCGTATGGTCCTATTATCAACATGATATAGGAAAACCAACCCACACACAATAGGCACATCATAACCCTCTAAGAATGCAACAAGTACTAAACAACCCTTCCCTCAAAGATTTGGATCTGTATATACATCGAGCCGAGCCATCCAATTAAAATTAAAATTTAACTTATTGATGTTTACACGTAATGTCTCAGCTAGCCATGGCATACATGTTGGTGTAACATAGTCACATTTTTAACATTACAACAACATGGTAATGTGAGGGATGTTACAAATCCCGCCCCCTTAAAGGAACATCGTCCTAGGTGTTCTATAAATGGAAGACATCAACAAAATATGTGTTTTATAATTATAGCTCTTATATCAACAACATCTACTATGTACTAAGTTGCCACTTTGAGCAATTTCATTCATATTTCATGGTCTAGTTACCTCACAATTGCTCGGCATTCCAACACATTTCTTCCTGGTTGTTCCTTGCTCATCAAGACTTTCATAAGAAATAAACTTAGTTCATTGCTTTTTGGAGCACAACCAATGCATTTTTTTATCCCAATGAGTATGCACATGATTCTTTGAAAATCAATTCACTCATGTTTTATTTTTCGTGCAGTCACATGCCTTACAAGATCACAAATGTCTTTCTCTACCTGCCCAGTCCCTCAAGAAATCCATTCCTTGCTAAGGTTTCCTTGCATAGGAAGTTTCTTGATGGATTCTCATAGCCAAGGCATCAATCTTCCATACTTTGACACTTAACACATTTTTCATTGCATATCTCATGGCGATCAATGCATATCACCAGGTATTGGTGTCACCACAATGGCATAGTCCTTAAGGCCTTCAATCCACTATGCTTCCACTCCACCATTATGATATTATCATTTTGATGTTGCTCTCATATTTTTGGTGATCAACACCATATATTTGTGCTAGATAGTTCGACATCTCACCTATACCATAAGGATACATCCTTGCTACAGGGATTACTATAGTGCTACCTAAGGGATTCCAAGGGTGTCTTTAGGGTGGAGTTGACGTATTGAAGGTATGAAGTGGTGGATCAAGGTTAGGGAGAGTGAAGGAAGGATGGGAAATCCTCCTAGCCAAGCTCAGGACCTCTCAGAGGCCTACGTTGGACTAGAATGAGTTCCCACAGTGTCATAAATTTGCTAGGAAAAATTACTGCGAAAACGGATTTTTGGAGAGAAGATTGAGAGATGAAAAGAGGTGATGGAGAAGTCCAGTATGGAGGTGGAATAGGTGCCCTTCTATGTAGATTAGCACACTCTGAAATCAACCACACACATGCATCCATTGATCATTAACACAGTAATAAGAACTATGATGGAAAAGATGAGTTGAATTTAAATGAAATCTACTCTATGTTTCTAACACTATTAAAATCTCAAAAACTAGCTTATAAGCTACAAAAATAAACTATGAAGAAGGGAAACCAACATTCATATACTTATAAGGAATCATAAACATAATATTTTTGACTAACACTTTGAATCCTTCCAACCAATATCCCATAAGAGAGGTGGTGTAGAAGCTTCCAATCACATATTTTTGTAGCTAAACATATGTTAAAATGAAAGAAGGTTATGAAATACTTGAAGCTAAGAACAAAACATAAATACAAAAGAGGGACATAAGCCACTGGGTTGGGCCTATGCCAAGGGTCTCAGTCCACTGAAACTAACTCAGATGCAAATTAATAACCAACTTCTCATTATAAAAAAGTGTAGGTATCATACATCACACAAAAGTTCAAAGTAACAATGTCAATCTTCAAGCTCAATAGCTACACCTAGTTGAAAAAAAATTGAATTCTCCTGAGCTCTTCTTCTTGTTTATTTGTACGAAATTATAGTTGCTACCAACTCCCTTGAAAATAGGATTGATTTCCTGCTTTATCTCGAAAATGGTGGATATTTTCCATCTTTAGCTTCACTTGCACTAGTAGTGGCTTGGCTGCCAATGAATTCGAATTGATGAGAGAGTGTTGTGATCCCACGCTGATTTAGGGAGTTAAGGAGGTGGAGAAACCACCTATATTCTCTCCTTTTTGTCTCCTTCGAGCCCTTTCATAGTAAGTATCTAAAAAATGCTCCATTTTCCTAAAATTAAACCACATTAGGCCACATAACATGAAAAACACCTTTTACTCTTCTCACTAAGAATAATATGACAAAAAATGTGCATAAATGTGAGAAAAAGATAGTTTTAAGGTTGGAGGATGGAATTATGATCCTCATAATATACCTATTGATGGGAATCATCATTACCCCCCTGTTGAAGGTGTTGCTCATCCCATTAGTATAAAATGATGAATTTAGTGACTAGGTGAATTACTACTAAATTTGAGAAATTTTAAGTGAATGAACTAAAATGAATAACTTAAACGACTAATTTAGTTTAGGGATAAAATATATGACTAGATAATAAGTGACCAAAATAATTTAGTTTAGGGATAGAATATATGACTAGATTGGGGCTCGGCCCCAGTTCACGGTGCTGATGTGTAACCACTGACTAAAGATTCGAGAGCTAGCGTGGCAGTGATGAGAAGTTAGCCCCGAACCTTGGCCACATCACCCCATGGGACCATGAGCCGACAGAAAAGGCGCCAAGGTAGGATGGATCATAAAATTGGCAACATCAAAGCTCATAGTATAATTGGATTCCAATCTAGTTCTCACTTATAATGCAAGGCCTTCTTGTATTCTTGTGCTTTGTACATTGCATGAAAAAGAGAGCACTTCTCACCTCTTTGAATATACCACTACTATGTACCCATTACTTATCTTGTATGATAATATGGATACACCATCCCATTACTATGTGCATAAGGGACACGTAAACCCATAGATAGAGACATCTAAGATGTCATTGTAGCTCTTCCTCCTAGCTCCCAGATTCCTATCATTGATGCTCACATTGTTGCCGCAATTATTGATACTATTTCTTGTTCTGATTTCATCTAGTGTCCATTATTTTCCTAACTTATTTCTATTCTATCATATATGGTAGTCCCATCTCCTTAACCATAGCCATATCCACCATTATCAAATTTTCATATTCAAAGTGGGGTATTTTCCATATACAATAATTTATAGTGACTTTAAAGAAAATTATGTTCACATATTTCTACTAACAAAGAATATTCTACTGAAGGTTAAGGGACATGAGAGAGGACCTATAGAAAAATTCATAATGAAAAACCATGGCATAGACCTAGCATGACATCTACGAATGCAACAAGAAGTGTGTTGCATAATTTTATATCACATCATGTTTGTCTTAAAGGAAAATGGCTCCTAAATTTTGGGTATATGAGAAGCCCTAGCCACCTAAGCATTCTTACAAATTATTTGCATTCATATAATACCACTTTTTATTTTATATATAAAATGATTTAGGGTATCATTTTACTTGGTCTTGGGGGTTTGTGACATGAATGTGTTCCCAAAACCCTTAACCATATGAGTCAATGACTTTGCAACTATGATGAACACATAAATTAGAAGAAGAAAAAATAAGATTCATGGTTCTTTCCAAGGATTGTGTGAAGCTCCATTGAGCATGGATGCTCTTTGGGATAGTTTAATTCACCCATAAGTGGCTTCCACCCACAACCCCTTCCCATGAGGTTTGAACATGAGACCAATTGGGGACTAAACTCCACTCAAACCAATTGGTTATGGTGTGATAAAATTTTACAAGAAAGAATTGTCATACAACAAATTGGTGTTTGTCTTGACAACAACCTTAAAAATATATTATTATTATTATTGTCATAAAAATTTGAAAAACAACTTTGCAAATATAGAAATATACAAATTATCTAATACCTAATAGATAAACTAGAAATATAGGTGCAAAGAAACCATTCACTACCTCATAAACCAATTAAACAATTTGTAATGTTTTATATAAAAAAAAAAAAATCAATACTTTCTTTATATTTTGATAGCGAAAAATGTCATAACTCATCAAAGTACAACAGTGGAAGCTCCATTAAATTGAAAAATTAAACAGTAAGAAACTAATCATCCCTTTATTTTTTTGACACTTACAAAAAAAATATTAATTTAGCAAAACTCATGAGTTTAGAATATTTTACCTAGTTACTTTAACTCCCAAAAAACCACTTCTCTACATATATAACAATAAACATATGATGATAATCATTTCTCTACAAATACAACCAAAAATAAAAGATGTTCCATGGGCCATGTCAAGGGGAATCCAAACATGCCTTCTAAATGATATGCCTGCAGGGAGCCTGATGAAGATATAGGAGATGGTGAGGAGGGTAATATGCATGGGAGATGGAGGGTAAGGGAGGATAGGGGGAAAGGGGAAATGGGGAATAGATAGAGATAGGAGAGGAGACAAGAGAATAAATATATTTTTCTAAAACATATTTCCAAATAAAGGGGATATCAACAAATGGACCAATAACCAAAATACATTTAACCTTAGGGATGGGAAAAAAATAACTAGAGTCATTTATTTTGACCTTAATCTCTTCCAAGGACCAAGATCTATTTGCTTGCACATTAACTTCAACGTCATGGATTCTAAGGATGTGATAAATTTCTTTGGAATGGAAATATTTCATCAATCCTTTGATTCTTTCGAGCACCAGTGCAAGGATTTATCCTTTACGATACCTTCCTTTATAATATTATGAATTGTGATTAGCTAGTCCCCAAGAATAATGATATCTTCAATTCCTTTGTCTTTAGCAATGTGCAAACCTTGAAGGAGGCCATATTGGTTTTCCTTCTGAGGCTCCATGTAAACTTAGTTTCAATAAGTTATTTAGGATTAAGTAAGATCCCTAGGGAAGCAAATTGTTCACCAAACCAATTCAGCTAAGATCATTTTGGTATGCATTTAAAATTAAAATAATTGATAAAAAAAGAACATTTTAATATGGACAATGTGGTTTATTTCAACTTATATTTCTTATATATGGTTAAAAAAAACCTATACATATGTTATATAATGTAAATAAGAAAGGTGAATTATCATGGTTATAACATTTTGAACAAGTTGTCTTACCATTCCACATTTTGTCCATTTATTTGATAAATTTTTCCTTCAACAAAGATTTGTTGGAATCACAATTTTAATTTCCATTGTCTATACAATATTTAAGGAGATTTTGAAGGAGATTTTGAAATGGCCTAATAGGATCAAATCTCTCCAGGTGCAAGCCCTTTTTCAATTTTTGCACTCTAAACGAGATTTCCATGTCTAAGAGATTTGATCCCTCTCAATGCTTGTTAGATTTGTGGTTAACATAGATTTTATATTTATATTTGCATTATTACATTATTTAAGATTAAATATTCAATATAATTTTGATATGTAATACTATTATATTTATATTTGTACTATTATATTATTTAATATAAAATTTTCGATACAATTTTGATAACTTGAAAGAGTTTGTATTATATAATTATGCATCTAGTTCATAGCAAATACATTAGGCATGATAGAGCTTATTCATCGAAATATTCCAATATTTTTCTTCTTTCCAAAAATAATACATGGTTTTCCTTAGGGTAATATATTTGAGCAACAAAAAAAGAGGTTTTGTAGGTGAATACCCTACAAAATTTCCCCAACAAAACACAAAATTTACAAGAGAACACTATTTGGGAACTTTTTTAATAGACTTCAACTGCACTTAGGGAATTATAGTAAGCTTAATTTTACCATTAATATTTAATTCACCTGCCTTCAATTTACAATTAATATACTTGTGTGCATCTCTATTGAAGCCTCTTAGGACATGGAAATAAGCTTTGGATGCAATATCTTTTGCAATTTTCTTGATTCTTTTCATGATGTTTTCCATAGATTTCTCCTTTGGGGGGAGTCACATGAAAATAAGCTTTGGATGCAATATATTTTGCAATTTTCTTGATTCTTTTCATGATGTTTTCCATAGATTTCTCCTTTGGGAGGGCGTCTTTGACGTGATGACCCAATATTAGAAGAGAATCCCCATAATAGTAAATGTGTCTACTTGATGTTCTTTTGGCTAACTAAAGTCCGTGACAAACCCTATATATATTTGCTTACTTATTTTTCATATGACCAATACCTCACTGGTCCGTGAACATTTTTTCCTCCTCAAAACCATAGAACACCCCTCCTGCCACCCCTAATATTCAATTCAATTTTGATATATAATGAGATTTATTTTTTTACTTTAATTTCCATACTTATTAAATAGAATTTGGCAACAACAAAATCTTCATAAGAGGACGTGCTAATAAATATCCAATGTAAGTGAAGAAACTCAAAGAAGGATGACATAATGCCACAGAGAAGTTTTTATTTTTCTTCTAATTACTAAAATCAAGTCATGTTGATATTTTTATTTTTTATTTCTATAAATTAAGTTGAGTTTAGTTTGAGAGTAGTTTATGGTAGAAATGCCATAATTACTTGTAATATAAATTTCAACTTGATTGCTATTAAAAATATTCTAAAATATTTAGTAGAGATTAAATCTCTATCTTCCTCTTAATATAATGAAATTGAAATTATAAAAGCATTATTTTAAAATAAAAGAACTTATTTACTAATAAATATAATAGTAGCAATCTAATTATTTTATATATATATATTTTTAAATTGATAATTTTAATATAAATTTTTTTTTTTAATAAATTTTTTAAAGAAATTGATAATTTTAATTTTGAATAATTATCATAGAGTATAATTTATCTATAAGATTCAGAAAGGAATTAAAGATAAGCTAACTTCACATAATCCTGATAATAATTAAAAAACAACAAAACAATCAAAATGGAAAAATAGTTACGATATAATAAACACGTCTATCTGTTCAGATGAATTATATAAACACAAGTTTTTAAAAGATTATATAATTTAAAATAGAAAAAAAACATCGAATAGTGAAACAAACTTATAATATAATAATAAACATAAACACGTGATCTTTTTAAGACCTATATATTTTAGTATTGAATATTTGTACGTTATAATATACTAAACAGAAACACGTGATCAGCTCAGATGAGTTATCTCAATATAGTTTTTGTAGGCATTATATTAATTTAAAATAGCAAAAAGCATAGATTAGTTAAACTACGTTATAATATAATAAACAAAGACACGTTATCATCAGTTCAAATGGGTTATCTTACACATACTTTTCTGAAGGACATGTAATTTAAAATGGCCAAAATTATTGAATAGTTAACCGAATTTATGATATAATATACAGAAACACGTTATCAGATCAGACGAATTGTCTTATTAGTCCCTGCCGTGCCGTCGGGACTACAGTAATCGAAAGGGATGACTTGACATTCATTTTAGTCCCTCCCTGTTAAGTCTATACGCAAATTACCGAAGTTTTTTTTATATTCCCAGTAATATTCTCAATCACTCAATAAAATAGTTTGCAATTTTATTGATGTATCTAACTAGTGTTCATCTATGATGTATCCATGGAGAAGTCCTGCTGGCTAAGACCTAGCAGGGAAACCGAACTTGCTCCAGTCTGCACTTGTCTCTCTAAATTGGTTAATATACGATGTTGTCATGGATAACTTGATCTGGCACAAGATAAAATATAGTTCTAATTTTGGTACCTACGGCGTAGACAATCTCGCCATGGTCCTTCCTGGGCAATGAGCTGCCAGAGAAAGCCAGTCCTACTAGTGGATTCACCTGGTCCGAGTATCTTCACTAGTGGTGCTTGATGCCTACGTGGACATGTTACTATATTATATTGCATTTCTATTTGGCCATGAAAGAGAATAACTCTAGTCTCCCCCTCTCCGCAAAGAACAAAATAAGATATCTAGTCTCCCTGGTTTGAACCTATGACACCATAGATAAGTTGACCTGGCACCAGAGAAACTATATTTATCTAATTCATTAGTGCTACTATCCACTACTTGGCTACCCAACTTTGTTACAGCAAACAACAACCAATATGGGCAGGTCGCAACTCGCATCTCTAAGCAGCGGTTCAGAAGCAGTAGTTAAGAAGGAAGTTGTAGTGAAACTAAAATGAGACTTATAATTAGCTGTATTTCCACTCTTGCAATCTCTATAACTCCTATGTAGTTAGTAGCTTTCCGTTCTTATCAAAATGACTATGCTTTAATGAAAAAGCTCTCTCTATTTGAATTTACGAACTAAAGGCAGACTCGAGAATGGACTAACTCTAGTCTTAGCCCCATGCCTTAAGGTAAGTAACTTGTTGTCTTAGAGTTCAAGCTTTAGTTCAGAAATAACTACGGCAATAGTAAGTACTATTAGCTTTCGAGTATAACTACTAGCTTGAGTCTATAACTTAGAATATTAGACTATTAGCTCTAAGAACTACTAGCTAGAATTGTCCAACCAACATTTGCCCCGACCGAACTTGAGGCTATCGATAAATCAATATCGTCTAGTGGTAATGGGGGTTACATAATATCCTGGTTGAATACTCTTGATTGGCAGAATCCTAATCCCGGCATAAGACGCTCCAGCTCACTCCTGAAAATAAATTGGACTCGGCTCTTTAGATTATCGTGAATAAACGTCAGTAACAGCAACATGTTTTATATTGACTGCCTCCCATCTACATCTGTTGAGAGACAAAAGAAGGTTGTTGTTGAACTTGTTGGACTTGGTGTGGGCTATGGGTTTAGAGGCTCTTGGCTATAAGGTTAAAGACATCTGGCTTCTGGAAGAAGAAAATCCATTTATGTGCCTTGATGAGTAGGAATAGGAATTATGCCTTGTACCTCCTAAAGAAGAGATATTTTATTAGATAAAAATAGCGAATGAGTATGTTTTCTGAATCTGGCCCACCAAGACTTTGTGCCTGCTCTGAACCCAGGTATTACAATGATCAATTAATATTGTATTTCTGGTTAAAAAATGGCTCAATCAATATGCTCGTAAGTAAACAACACAAATGGCTCAATGTATTAAGGTGTGTTAATGGGGCTAACGTGGCATTAACTAAAAGCACACATAGAATGTCACATAGTATGTAGATTTATTTCTTTTTCAAGTAGAGAGAGATCTATATCTTTAGTTCATAGCGAGGAACTTATTTAATCCATCTCGCAAAACATATATAAACTTCATAAAAAGGGGTTCAGTATTATGAAGAGAATAACCTTCTGTAGGCCCTATGAACACTTTCTTTCTTACTTGCCCTAAGGCCCCATATAGTAAATTATTAGTAGTAGTATGAAGATGTAGAGTATAACTACTAGTTGTAGAGTAGTAGCGGTATAGTAGTTCTACTGGACACTACCCTGTTGTCTAACCGCTTGTGTAACGACACCCACCAACTATGGGACCGGACTCACCAAAACGATCTGTGCATAGTTGAAATGAGACTTCTTTCTAGAGTTCAACAACTTAACTTGCCTTTATATTTAGTTCTCTCTTATAGTAGTATAGGGGGGCCTTCTCTATGGCCTCATATTGGGATGTGATATGGGGAGTTGATAGGGCAGTGAGATGGTAATGCTAGGGCTTTTAGATGGGTCAGTTGTAATGCCTCTCTGGTAAGATGTGGGCTGTTGCGGATTGAAAGGAAAGCGAGAAGAAAGAGTACTGGGTAATCTGGTTAATGCCTTTGTTGGCAGATGGGTCAGTTTATCGAGTTGAATTATATATGTAATTATGCAAGCGAGAATGATGTAATAAAATTGGGCCTTTATTTTTTCTTTGTGGGGTTTATGGGGAGCAGAGTTGTTTGGTGCATTACCGTATTCCTTTCCTGCGGTACCTTCTTTGGATCATTCCTGGGGCAAGCGGTCTCGATCAATCACACACCACAAAAAAGGAGGCAAGTAATAATGTGGATAATTGTGCCTTTCATTCAAGGGTTGTTTCATTCATCTCGTCGTAAGTTGGTAACGCGGGTGTATTTTAACCTCTCTCTTCAACACGTCCTGGGCAAATAAGTGAATGCATAATTGGTAAAGGGGCTTAGGCAGGAGAAGTTTTGAAAGGGGGGAAGGTTGTAGTAATTGTGTTCCTTCTGGTAAGTGTTATTCCTGAAAGGTTCTTCCTCATTTTTCTTCCCGAAAGGTTTCTTATATCTCTATCGGGGTGAACGTTGTTGGTGCTCTATGCGCAGGTAGAAGTACCTCCTTTTGGTTCCGTACTGGTAAGGTGTAGTATGCACTGTGTTCCATAACGGTAAGATTTCAATTGTTGGTATCATTGTAGCATAACTGCCTACCGGCCTAGTCAGGCGCGAAAAAGAAAGGGGACTATGCGAAAGCCACCATACAGTGTGTTACTATGTGAAGCTAGCAACTATACTGTCGATGTGGTCAATAAAGAAGTTTCTAGGCCCACTTCGCAACAATGGTTGTAGTCCGTCTAATGTCCTGCCTAACTTTACACTACGTTTGTTGGCTGTTGTCGTACTGTTGTACCGGCCTAACGTCCAACAACACAATGTGATCCCTCCCAAATATTATACATATCAATCAAGCGGTTGGGGCTTGAGGATTGATTCCATAAAGCGTAGATAGAGGATTGGTTCCAGAAGGTGTAATGTTGGATGAACTTGGAGCGTAATGAGGGGGGTGTATTAGGTTCAGCAAGGATTACGCGCACTGATGGGCATCAATGCCTAGGCAATGAAATACCAGTTATACAAGATAAACGCTCTAAGAGGATATAGTTATATTGAGGAAAATCCAGTTGTATGGCCCGATGAGGTAAACCAGTGCTTTTGGTTTTGGATCGACTGCTGGTGCTTCTCGATCTATAAGGTCTACTGCTTTATATTTTCTCTCCTCTGTTGGATCTAGAACTGGAAGGAATGCAGGCTTTGGAATTGGCTTTGCGTAATATATTAAGTGATGAATCTACTGCCTTTGGTACCTCCACTGGTTCAGATGCTCCCTGTGCTTATACTGATGCCGATGGATCTACTGCCTTTGACTCTACCTAAGCTACTGGTGTTTCCACCCAACCAACCACAAATAGCTTTGATGCTGCTTGCTTTTATTCCCCTTAATTCGCTTAGGGATCGATAGTACGCTTCCTTCTTCTAACCACATTCGTCTAAGGTTGAGTCTGTATCTATGAATGGGTGGTACCAAGTACTTTACTATAAGGGCCACACAAGGAAGGCGATTGCTCGAGGGTGGGACAGCCCTAAGCGATATATTAATTTTAGTAAATACATTCTTACTTTGATTAATATACCCTTGCTACAAAGATAGATGCCTAACGTCCTTAAATATGGATTTGGATCCACGCGAAGAGATGTTTCCCCTCTTGCCTATGTACCTGTATTTGCTGCTGGGCCCCGGTTAACAAGATTTGGAACCACTGACTCTTGTGCTGTTGGTGGTGGGACTGGATATGGACCTCGCTTATGAAAGTAAGAATCTTGATCTACTGCGCGTGGACTAGATAAAGAGCTGAAACTACTGGATCAGCAATGACTCGTATCATTTCGGTAACTAGAGATAGAATGGATAAGTAAATGATTGACAAAATAGATACGGGAATGATTTCATCATGATAGAAATATCACTTTTCATGGCCAAAAGAGGATATTTCGAGGATGCATTAGCAGGCTCGACCAAAGGGAAGAGGAAAAAAGGTATGAATTTGCTTTGCCACTGAGGGGAAGGAAGATGGAAAGATCTAACGGGAACCCTATGAACCCTTATTATATACGTAATTACGTATAATAAAGTAACTTGAGATATAAGACAAAATAGTTTCTATTATATATGTAATTACGCTCTCGAATCCAGTTATTCATTATATATGTAATTACGTAATGAAGGATATATGTCCCTTTCATGAATGAGATATGTTTGTCCGTCATTCATTACATATGTAATTATGCCTTAGCAGACTTAGCATATATTATATATGTAATTATGCATGGTTACTTTAGCCAACCTTCTAGTAGCAGTAACTGATCCTGAGAGAGAGAGCGCTTTTACTATCTGTTAATGAGTCTGTCATATTATATACACTTAAGTGGTCACTCATTTTCATTTATCACAGTATGTGTTGGGGGAGGGGTAATCTTGGTTAGCAAGACATAGCTCGACGAATACGGGAATTTGTGTATGCCAAGTCAAGTAGGTAAGTGAGGCCCTACCTAGAGAGATAGATGTATTGAACTTAGGTTAAATGTCAATTCACCTGCATAGCTTCTGTCTCTGATTAAATAATGCTAACATTAGTTTGGAAGTTTGGCAGACATTTCATGTTTGAAAAAATGAAAAAATTAAGAGACCTTGAATAGAATAATCATTGCCTTCCATACTAGATGTTTAAACATATAGCTGACATATAGCTGACACATGTTCTACATGTTTAAACATATAGCTAACACATGTTTTACATGTAGCTGACACATGTTCGAAGAGTACCCAACATTGCATATATCTCTCCTGTTTGGGGATGGGATCTATCTTCTACCGCAAATGTATGAATCTTGTTCTTGACGTCAATCCAGCTGAGGCCTCGCTTCTTTTTTCTTTCATCATTGTTCAGATCCCATCTCCCAACCACAACATAAATATTTGATAACATCACATATGGTGCAGTCATTGTTGGTTCCAGTTCTACTACATATTTTTCCAACTCCAAATTGACATGAATTCTGCAAGCCCCTAGCAAGGATACCCACACAACAGTGCACACAGTAGCACTAGGCTAAATTGGCATCTTATCAACAAAGTTATTTGCCTCATCCATCCTACAAAATGACCAAGAAGATCGAAGATCTAAATATTACTAGCGCCTCTGGGGAGGGTGACTACTTCTACCTCTCATGAAATCATACATTTCAGTAGTAGGGAAAACTTACCAGATGAATGCAGAAATGCTCGAAGACTTTATTTCTTTCTTACCTGAGCCCTTAGATGAATGTAGAAATGTTCGAATTTCCAGCTAATTTCTCTTTGGCTTGCCTATAGGATCTATGGTAAAGGCTTTCTCTCTTTCCCATCCTGCCAATAACCAATCCCTTGTTCAGAACTTTATAGAAACTGGGTCTTGATCTGGAGGTTGGAATGTGCTCAAATGTGGAACAGGTCAAACTCGGAACAAGTTCAGACAGAGGAAGAACGTTGGGTTCCATTGTCGTTATTTTTTTCTTCAGTGCCTCGGTTGCATAATCGATGAGAGCATTGCTCAGAGAATACCCAACAAGCTCATCCTCATCTTCCCTCTCCTAAACGCAGGAATACCCCTTCTTGACTCGCGCTGGTTTGGGTTCTAATGGCATCGAGTAGCTTGAATTTCGCAGATCCCCTATATGCGACTTGTTGGTCAACAAAATTGTTGCGCCCCCTGCCATGAATAGGAAATTGGTCACCCGAGAACCTACCTTCTAGCTCACGTTTTGGAAAAATAAGCAGTGCTGGAAGGGCCAGAGGGGTGTGGGCAACCGCTGACTGAATAAATCACTGGACTTCTTCTCTGTTTACTTGAGTGAAGGCAATAAAGGTAAGTACGTGCCTTTCTCCTCCAAGATGGAGTCATTCATGCATTTTGGAGTTTGTGACAGCTGATGACAGAGGTATACTTGTCTAAAGAAAATGAACAAGTGGGATGCATGCAAACTCTACATTTTACCAACCATTTTTTATTTATCTTGTTTAATTTATCTGGTTTAACAGTTTTTTTATTATAATTTAATTATTATTCTTGTTTTATCTAGTTTAATGGTCTTTTATTATAATTTAAGTATTATTCTTGTTTGTAAAAAAAATACAAACAAATACTTTATTTGTTAAAAAAATATATATGTTTTTTTAATTATCTTCGTGATGGGTTCATGATGGGACTTTAGGCATTCTTTGAGCATAAGTTTTTTCTATTCTCTGTATTGGGTTTATGTTATTAGCTCTAATACTAGTCTTTTCATGTTGAGGCGTGTTTTCGTTATAATTTTCTCCATTATCTGTATTGGGTTTATGTTTTTTTCCTTCCACACATACTTCCCAATTCTAGGCTTTAGTCAGAAGCGGACTCGCTTGCATCCCTATATTGGGTATATAGTTTTAACTCTTTAATTTTTATATGCAAAACTAGAGTTCCCATGGCCTCACCCCCGTTACTGCAGAACCTAACAGGTTGAGCAAAGTGAAAGCAATTGACAATACATGACATATGCAACCTCGAAGGCTTGAAGAAAGTGTATGTGGACACAAAAAATCAACATACCATCCAAAGGAGAGGAATTACATACCCAGAAACAAGATAATATGATCCCTACCATCACAGATAACTATTTAAAAAAATAGTACATGGCATGACGATACACCTAACAGACATGCACCGTTTCTTTTACAATACAAGGAGATGAAAAGAAAAAATAAAACTTAAGGAGAGGAAAAAATTACAATTGGAAAACTTCAGTGTTCCATATAGAAGTTGAAACAACTGCAACTAGGTACATTGTGTGTTGAAGTAATTGACTGTTTAAATATTTGAACTAACACCATGCAAAGGTGGATGTCAGTGGTGGCAGACATTGTCTTAGTAGCATCCACAATATTAAAAACATATTAAGGGAATTACTCTTCTTCATCAAAGGGTTCCAATGCAAGAAATTGTAGATAAGTTGGTTGATCTTGTGTGGCAAGCATTGAAGCACGTGCGTCACACCCACCACAGTTGTAAGCTAGTAAATCTTCAATTTTCTATCCACTGTGTAGTGTGTGCAAAATTAGGACGTAATAATACCTGAAGAATGAATATTGTTCCCAAGGACACATTTGTAATGGAAACATTTTCAGGCTTGTCCTGTTTAAAGATCAGTAGTAGGAAAACGTCTTACATAATAGCACTTGGATGAATTGAGAGCCGAAGCAGCTCATCTCAGAGCAAAGAACAATCATATGCTAACAAAATTCAACATTCCTTCACATAAATACATAATTCAACATTGCTTCACAGAAATACATGCAGTTGTAAGAACAACTGATTGTTGCTCAGGCCGAAGTTTTGGTTTCTGTTACAGTTGGAAGGAGTTGTAATATGAGGTAGATTGGATATGGTGTTATCGATAGGTGGGGGAAGTTTGATGTAGACCGGGCTTTCCACAGGATCTTTCTCTTTGGCCATCTTCTTATATGTCTGGTGCATAGAATATGATGTATGAACATGGATAATAAATTCAAATATTCTCTTTCGAGTTTTACTTCCAGACTGACTATATTTGAGTTAAGGGGGGGGGGGGGATTTTTTTTTGGGGCTTCCGAAGTGTTTCACTTGGATTGACCATTTCTGTATATAGTGGCCTTGTGAGAGCGTTAAGGTTTTTTTCTGTAAAATGTGGTGGAATGTATGCAGGTGTTTTACCTGTTGTTGTTCACCATAACCTGGGCATGATGGTGTTCGGGGTCCTTTTACTCTTCGGTTAACATATATTGTGGTAATTTTCATATACTATCTTTTTTTATGTTATTCCCTGCTTGCTCTTACTGGTTTTTTGAATTATCCTGCTAGAAGATTGGTCGTTGGTTTCAGCTTTTCCGGCATCGGCTGTAGGTGGTTATCGGCGGGACCCTGCCAGTTTATAAGTTTTAAAACTTCTTTCCAAAGACCTGACAATGACGGCGATCCAGGATTTCTTTGGCGGCTGTTTGTACCTCCCATACTGGTGAGGTGGGTTTTCTTCTCCTAATTTTGGTTTATATGAGAAAGATTGTTGTTTTTCTCTTCCTGGTTGAAGTCTATATCTGGCCACAAAATTTATTAAGCCTACATACTGTTGGGGGTTTGGGGGAGGTTCCTAAGCCTCTGTGTGGATAGTAGTGTAGTGACGGGTTGGTGGTCGTACACATCACTATTAAATGGATGAGTTACTGTGTTTTGGTGGGTTTAATTCTGATTGATAAGGGATCCTACTCTTTCTTACTTTCTCAGGATTTTGACTTGACGGTCATTTATTTTTGGCCTATGAGACCATTAGTCATTGGTCGTTGATGTCCTGTTGGATATCCACTCTTCTTTTTATTTGACATGGTGGAGTTTTGGCGATCAGGGTGGCGGTTTCAGGGGGGGTTATCCACTTTTTCTTTATCAAGGTACACGACTGTATGGGTTCTTGACCTTTGGGGATTTGGCATTTTGGAGGTGTGGGATTAAAGGCTGAGGTGATGGCTCGCTAAATTGTACAACCTGACTAGATGGAGGATTTATTAGGGGGGCTTTCATCGTGGTACTATTGTTATCGACATTTATGAATGAACCACATTGAATATCGGGGTGCCCTCCTATGCTAGCTACTGCCTCTTAGGGTTTTCTTTCTGGCCATTACTATGTGGTTTTGACACCGTGGACTGGCAGCTGAGGCGGAGGTTTTTAACTGCGATCCTACATGGATTTATCAACATACATATAGGACCACGATGAGGTTTTCCACGATGCGGCTTTCCTGCATGCTGTACAGGTGGCCGAGGACGGATGTGAGGCGCATGAAACGTCGATTTCTGACCCCATGGGCGATTTGGCGACTGTGGATACTCAGTTAATCATGGAGGAAGGGACGAGGGGATTTTCCTCACAAATTGCACCTGTTTTTTCTCTTCCGATGAAAGGGGTGTCCAAGCCGTTTAAGTCTTCGGGGGAATGTCGTATCCTCAGTTTTGGGACAGACATTCTGTGGGATCGGGTATTGATTTTATCTAAAAGGGTGGTAGTAGGGAGATGGCAGTTTGAGAAATACTGTCAAACTAATATGATGGAGTGGCTGGTGAAGCGTTGGGAGGATTTACTGGGTTATTGTCCTGAGGTGAGTAGGTTAGAGGTAGGGTGGTATTGCTTCTTACTGAATAAGGATGACGATGTTGCAGTGGTCTTGCGCAGGATGTGGGTATTAGGCCAGTGCTTCTTGGCTCTCCACCGGTGGGATGCCAGTTTCCACCCGAAATAAAACACGCCCGTGAATCACCTGGTTTGGGTAAGACTTCATGGTTTACCACTCCTTTTTTGGAATTTTAAAGCCCTGAAGGCCATTGGGGACTGCATTGGGTCGTGTCGTTATGCTGACCCAAAGTGCCATGAGGCATATGAAAAACGTATTGCCTGGGTATTGTTAGAAATTACGTTTGTTGGTGGTCTGCCATCGGAAATAAAATTACAATGGGATGGCTCGATCCATTTTCAGATTTTAGATTACTGGAACCTTCCATATCGATGTTTCCTATGTCATGAGACATGACATCTCATGTGGAATTATTCTTCTTGGAAGTCTATGGGACGATGGCGGATGGTGAACTGGAATCCTCAGATGAAGCAGAAGGTGGCGAACGCATCTACCTCAGACGCTGATCTGTATCCGGGTAAGAATCATACTTCTTTTCCTTTTGAGCCTGTCAAGGAAGGTTGTATATCACAAAATTGTCGGGTTCTATCTTTTGAAGTGAATATTACAAATGTTCCTGTCGAGGAGTCCATTAGTCTGGGTATGGGAAGTCCAAGGGCTCTATGTCCTCTCCCTGTTACCAAGTCATGTTCCCTGTCCCCCTCAGGACTTGGCACACATCCAGTCTCATTTGAGTTCTGTTTGTCTTCTAGCGGGGACCCCTTTCTTTTGCGTCAGAGCCCACCTAAGACGATTTCTATTTTGGAAGGGGCAGGTCGGGTCTCATCGCAGTTATCCTATGAGATGGAACCGATTGCCCTGGGATCTTCAGTAGGGGATTTTTTTGTTGAAGATCGGCCGAAATTTCTTATTCTTGGGCTGGCGGGGAATAGTGCACATAGCTGCTCGGTTAGGTCTGCTCCGGGTTTATCGGATGAGCGATGTCTTATGAGTGAAGGAGCGCCTGTGTCCCTGACAGATGATGTTCTTACTCCCAGAAACTCCATCGGCAGTGATATCGAATACCTGTTGGCTAATCCAGAGGCAGGTTTAGTTCTGATCTCTGTGGTCTCGAGTATATCTCCCCCTCGTATCCTTGTCAGTCCATCCTCTCGACAAAATGTCACCATTCGTAGGGGAAGAAGGAAACAGAAAAGGAAGACCAAATTGTTAACTGAGTCGGGTCTTTCTGTTGATAATTATCGTGAAGTCCCTGTGGCGCAGGCTATTGGGTGGGTCCTTAGAGCGCTTTCTCTCGCTGATGGTCCCCCCACATGAAGATGGTTTCTTTGAATATCCAGGGTCTGGGCGGTCACGCAAAATTTTTGTCATTAAAAAATTTTCTTCTATGTATTAAGCCTGCAATTATTCTCCTTTAAGAAACAATGACTGATGCTAATTGTGCCATTGCTTTTCTGCGACCCCTGTTTCCAGATTGGTCATTAGTGTCGACTGGCGCAAATGGGTTATCTGGGGGTTGTGCGGTACTTTGGGACCCTCGATGGTTTGTGCTCTTTGCTTTTGGTTTTCCAGGTGGTATTGTGCTTACAGGTTTCTGTAAGGGTTTCAGTTCGAGGATTCATATCCTTAATTTATATGCTCCTTACTCAGATAAGCTGAATTTCTGGACACATTTGGAAGTCTGTGGTTTCTTCTTGATGAGAAATATCATTTTGGCCGAGGATTTCAATTGTTCTTTTAAACAAAATGAAATCTGGGGTGATAAGGGTAGAATGGATCCTCGGGATCTGGACATTAGAGAGATATTGCTTAATTCTGATCTCATCGACATCCCTCTGGCTACAAAAAGTCCTACTTGGATCAATGGGCGAAAAGGTAAGGAGTACATTGGAAAATGTATAGATCGGTTCATGATTAGTATGGGTTTAAGATCTACTATTAAACATCTGGAGGCCGATGTCGATGACCTCACAATATCTGATCATAGACCGATTATAATGAACTGGGAATTTGAGGAGAAAGCAATTGGGTATCCTTTCAAGTTTAATAGGTTATGGATTGAGGATGATGAATTCAATGATTTGATTAAGGGGTTTTTGTCCCAGCATAAAAGAAGGTCAGGATCCTCTGCCATGGGTCGCCTTATAAAAATTCTGAAGTGTCTAAAGAAGGAGGTTCGGGGGTGGGAACGAAGGAAAAAAAGAGCACACAGGTTGAGGATTCAGCATATCATCATGGAAAGGGCAAGAATTTACTCAAAGGTTGCTAACGGTATACAAAGTGAAATTTTTTGGGAGGATCTAAAAAATCTGGAAGCCGAATATCGGGCCTACCTATTAAAAGAGGAGGCGGAATGGAGGTTAAAGAGCAGGGATGTTTGGCTTAATGCTAGCGACAAAAACACTAAATTGTTTCACAAGTATGCCTCGGGTAGGAGGCGGGAAAACTCAATTTGGGAAATTGAGGCTGGTGGAAAAACTTTGTGTAAAAATTCTAAGATTAAGAAAGCGATTGTAAACTTTTTCTGTACCCTTTATTCTAAAAGAGATATGGAGGTTTATGTTGAGCATTTGGAGATGATTTTTGAATATCCAATGATGTTAAATGATGAAGATAATAGGATTTCTTTGGAGAAGGTCACTCCTGAGGAGGTGAAGGGAGTATTGACCTCTTTTGCTGTTGATAAGAGTCCGGGGCCGGATGGCTGGACCTCGGACATTTTTCTCCATTTCATCGATGAATTTTTACAGGACTTAACGGAGATGGTTGAGGAGGCCTGTGTCTCTGGGAGGGTCAATGGGGCTGTAAATTCCACGTTCATAGATCTCATTCCTAAAAATTCTAGTAAGCTATCCTTTGATGATTATCGACCGATTTCTCTTTGTAACACTCTCTATAAAATTATTTCTAAAGTCGTTGCACAGAGAATGAAGGGTACTTTATCCAAATATATTACGCCCGAGCAATCGGGGTTTCTGAAGAATAGAAATATACATGACGCTGTTGGGTTGACACAAGAAATTATCCACACCATCGGGTCAAAAAGGAAAAATGCTACAGTGATGAAGATCAACCTGAATAAAGTGTATGATAGGGTTGATTGGTTATTTATGAGACTTGTGCTACATAGGATTGGGTTGGGCACAAAAGCTGTTGCATGGATTATGGGTTGTGTGACAAAAACCTCAATGGAAATCATCATCAACGGATCGGCCACCAAGTTTTTTCAGTCGGGAAGAGGATTAAGGCAAGGGTGTGCATTATCCCCTTTGCTCTTTATCCTTGTCATGGATGCTTTGAGTCTTGGGATTAGAAGAGCTGCGGCCCATAATTCATTTCAGGGGATTGAGATCAGTCCTCAACTAAATCCTACCCATAATCTTTTTGTTGATGATATCTTAATATTTGGCATGTTAGTTTATAATAGCTAGGTGGCTCTAAAAGGAATTTTTTCTGTTTTTTGTGATGCCATGGGTATGGTGATTAGTGATGCTAAATCTTGCATTTATTTTGTAGGTAGGAATGTCATGAGTGAGGATGATCTATCCATGTTGTTTGGTTTCTCTTATTCTTCTCTATCAGATGGTATTACCTATCTTGGGTTTCGGATGAAAGCCTTGAGTTATTCCTCAAAGGACTGGCGGTGGTTACTTCAAAAATATCACAAGAAACTAAATGGCTGGTCTGCTAAATGGTTATCAAAGGGTGGCAGATTGGTTTTGTCACAGGATGTCCTCCAACAGATTACTGTTTACTGGGGTCACCTGTATATCATTCCAAATAAGATTGTTGCTGATATTCGTAAAATTATGTCAAACTTTATTTGGGGAGGGAGGGATAAAAAAAAGGCTATACACTTAGCTCGATGGGAGCTGCTTACATGCCCAAAAGAAAGGGGGGATGGGGTCTTTTGGACTTGGGGTTATTTGGAAAAGCGCTATTGATGAAAACTATTTGGAGAGGTCTACATCCAGGTGGTTTTTGGCAAGATATTATAAACCACAAGTACTTGGGAGGGGCTTCATTGGAAGATTTATATGTTTCAGGCTGGAAAACTGGGAGTGAAAGATCAGCTATATGGAAGGGCTTTGAAAAATTGTGGCCGGTGTTAAAAAAATACTTGATATGGCAGTTTGGATGTGGTAATAAGATCCTTGTGGGGAGTAGAACCATTATGGGCATAGGAAGCTATAACTCTATTTCGGATGGCATTATATATTCTCTAAATCAAAAAGGGATTTTTTATTTACAACAGACAATCAAGGCTTGGGAGGGTGACATTTTGATCTGGAAAAACAGTGTGGATTTGGGTTTGGATTGCAGATGGGGGGCCTCATGGGACTCATATATAAATTTGTTAAGAAGCCAAGGAATTTGCAAAATTCAAGAAGGGGATCGACTCAGGTGGGAGGGTTCTCGTTCTGATGAGGGTCTGAGAGTTAAGGACATATATTCGAACTTGATAAATCAAAAGCCGGAGCTAGAACAAGATTGCTGGTTTGGATTTTTCTGGAAGGTTGATGTGCCGATTAAAATGATCATATTTCTCTGGCTTGTGAGGTATGACAAAAACCTCACTTGGAGGAATCTTCAAAGAAGGGGATGACAGGGTCCTGGATTGTGTCTTCTCTGTGGCTCTCATGAGGAAGAAAACTGACACTTGTTTTATTCCTGCTCCTTTGCTTCTGAGTCCTTTCAAATATTGTGTGATAGTCTACATGTTCAGACTCCATTATATAGAAGCACGGAGGAATGCTTGCGGTGGTGGTTGCAAAGAGGTAAGAACTGGTGGTCACTCCCTATCTTGTTCCACTGGCATATCTGGTGTTGTAGGAATAAGAGAATTTTTGAGGGATGCTACATATCCCCGGTTGATGTTGTTCATAATATATACATGGATTGGAACAGTATGAAACATGTGGAGAAGCCTGTAAATGATCTGTCCAAAAGACTACAACCTTATGAATTTCACTTTCCTATTGGATATTTTGATGGGGCTGCCTAGCAAACAAACTGTGGTTGTGGAGCATGGATCCTCTTATCTCCAGGATGTCAATATAAAATTCTCTGGAATGGGGGAAGGGGAACCAATATGAAAGATGAAGTAATGGTGTTGTGGGGTCTTTTGTGGTGGGCTTCATATCTCTGTGCTGATAAAATCTGGATTGTGGGGGACTCAAAGGTCTTGATTGATCATTTGAATCACAAAGCAAATATAAATCCTGGAACTCTCACACATTGGCTTCGCAGAATTGATAGATTAAGAAGTGTTTTTGCAGCAATTTCCTTCCATCACATTTATAGGGAAAAGAATGTTATTGTAGATGGAATTTAAAAATAGGGGTTGAATGCAAACTTTGGGAAGGTATATTATCAGCTACATAACGAGCATGGACTTGAGGCAGAGGTTCTGTCCCAATCATCTGAGAAGTTTGGGAATTTCAATGTTTTTGAGCAATATGTATTTTTGGGAAGCTGTTGGTAAATCTCTATATATTGGGTTCTGTTGACAGTTTATATATTTTGTGTTGTAACAGACTATTCTATGATGTAGTGCCACTATAGTTACCTTTTTGAGCAGGCGGCATGGGTTATGGCCGATCTTTTTGGTTAAACTGACATGACATTGTAAACTTATCTGGTGATGAATTTTGCCACTATAGTCACTTTTTTTGAACAGGCGGCATGGTATATGGCCGTTCTCTGTGGACAAACTAATATGAATTTTTAAATGTCTTTGAAGGTTTTATAGTATGTTTCTGGTACTGAATATAAACCAGAGTATTTTTCTTACTGAAAAAAGCTGCAAGAACAACTGTTTGTAGAAGACTAGGTATAAAGACTGGGTATGATGGCGTCAAAGTATTTCGCTCCCTTACCTTGTTTTATCTCAGCAGCAAGTCCTTGCTCCCTTACCTTGTTTTATCTCAACGACAGGGACTTGCTACTTTGCAGCCTCCCTAGTTAAACATATTTTTTCAAAACCATTTATAATTTAGTCACCCTTATGTATATATAAATGACATTATTAACATCAAGTGAGAATCTAATCCCAAAAACTTCCATAAAAAGTCATATATATATATGAAAAATTCGTCATCCCTTCTTGTTATATATAATTGACTTTGGTAGTATAAAATGAATATTTTGATAAAATGAAACCAAATATTTTGATAAAATGAAACCATTTTATATTTTATGCATATGAAACCCTACATATATATATATGACTTAACGAAATATGAAAGGATCCACAATGGATTATGCGATTTTGAGATTTTGTCCCCCTTTTTTAACAATATTTTTTGTTAAATTTTTATTGGAAACCAAGTGCACGTTAGATTATTTTCAGAGTCAAAATCTCGAAGATGGACGAAACAAAACGAGCAGTGTGTTTTTAGGATTATCCATTATTGAATTATGTACTCTTGAGATCCTTTGTTTAGAAGATGAATTTCTTTTTATATTTATAGTATTACATTTAAAAAAAATTAAAACAAATAAATAAATATTTAATTGATGAAAAATGATGTGAATTACAATATATATGTGATTAGTTTTAAATAAAAATATTATAAAACAACACTAATATATTTTTATGGTATTTTTTATTATTATTAATATTATAATGTAAATATGAGAGATATTTAAATTATTTATTAATTTTCATTTTACAAAGTATAAATAAAATATTTTAATGTCTATATTAAATAATATAATTTTAATAAAATATTTAAAAAATCTTATATTTACTTTATAAATATTTCAATATAAAAATTAATTATACCGTTTGAATATTCATATTAATTAATATATTTTAATTTAATTTTTTCTAATACATATATAGAAAAATAAAGTGATAAAATGAATGTATATATAGACAATAGTAAATTATTCCAAATGGAATAATCAATTAAAAATAAATTAATTCAATTACGTTTTAATAGGAGAGAGATGTGTAATGCATTCAGTTCTTAATATGGAATTGACATGTGACATGCAAAAATATTATTATTAATGATCATATTTAATGTTGGTCATAAATAGAATAAATAAAATATTTCACTATCCAAAGGTTTTATTTTTGTTTGTGAAGTTGTATATGATCCTCCAGGCTTGACTTGTGGCTTGAGGAGCCACTACCCAAGGGAAACCAAGCCATCAAAGTCACCGAAGGATGGCACTCCACCTGGGCCACACCAATCCTTAGCTTACTAGGTTTTTATAGCATGTCTCATCCCCCTAGCATAGGGAACAACCACCCCCTTTTGATCGTGGGTGGCCTTGTTGGCCAAGCCCATCCTCAACAGGTTGTGCCAGTGGGACTTGACATTTCACTTTGCAAAGTTAAGTAGTATTCAAATGTAACATTTTAACATGGACAATGTTGTGCATAAATAAAATATTTCAATGTCCCTCCATGTTAAGTAAAATATGAGTGCATGATTAGCTTGAATTTTAATTTTCTATGCCTATTTTCCCTATAACTAAGCATAGCTTCCCCGTGAATGTACTTCTCATAATTAAAAATCAAATATTAATAATTGATAACGAAAGAATAATAAATTTATATTTTTTATTAATAAAATTAACAATAATATTTTTATTGAATTTTAAAGCAGTTCGTTGTCTAGATGGTTTTGTAGCCCCAAGGAAAGTACAATAACTACTCACTTGCCCTTTCATTAATATAGATCAATGGAGTTATATTTTAGTTCCAAGAGGTGGAATCACTGCTTTGAGTGGTTTAACTAATGTTTCTCATGGCAAACACCCTAGGGGTCCATTGTCCAAGTGGTTTCACACCTCCAAGGAAAGTACCACTATGACCTAGATGGCCCTGTCCCGATGGTTTAATATCCAGGCAACCAACACTAGGTGGTTCAAGCATCTTGAGCTTCCCTTAAACCAATCAAGCTTAAACTCATCATCTAGGGGCCTCAATATAAGAGATGGGAAGAATAACATGCCAAGCTTCTAAACATTGGCTCTTAAACACTCTAGTATAGCTTATTCTTCCAACTTAACTTTACGATCACCTTGCTCTCTTTTTTTGCTAGGCTTCACTTTCATGTGCTTTGTTCTTCCACTTGTGCCATTCTCTACATGTGCCTTTTTTCTAATCTATTTCTTGTCTTTTGTTTTCTTCCTGAGGGAGTTGTTCCACTATCTCGATCTGCAAGGAGGGGATAGGGATGGGCTACATCCCCCCACCCATGTTGCCCTACCCGATCTTCTTTAATTTCTGACATTGCTAGCTGGTCACTGGTTAGGTTGAAATTAAGGAAATTCAATGTGGTCATATGGTCCTATTATCGACATGCTATAGGAAAACTAACCCACACATAATAGGCACATCATAACCCTCCAAGAATGTAACAATTACTAAACAAACTTGCCCTTAGAGAATTGGATCTGTATATACCTCGAGTCGAGCCATCCAATTAAAATTAAAATTTAACTTATTTGATGTTTGCACGTAATGTCTTAGCTAGCCATGGCCTCCATGTTGGTGTTACATAGTCATAATTTTAACATTACAACAACATGGTAATGTGAGGGATGTTACAAATCCCACCCCCTTAAAGGAACACCGTCCTAGGTGTTCTATAAATGGAAGACATAAAAAAAATATGAGTTTTATAATTATATATCTTATATCAACAACATCTACTATGTACTCAGTTGCCACTTTGAGAAATTTCATTCATATTTCATGGTCTAGTTACCTGACAATTGCTCAACATTCCAACACATTTCTTCCTAGTTGTTCCTTGCTCATCAAGACATCCATTAGAAATATACTTAGTTCACTGCTTTCTGGAGCACAACCAATGCATTTTTTATCTCAATGACTATGCACATGATTATTTGAAAATGAGTTCACTCAAGTTTCCTTTTCCGTACAGTCACATTCATTCCAAGATCATGAATCTCTTTCTCTACCTCCCTAGTACCTCGAGAAATCCATTCCTTGGTTAGGCTTCCTTGCATAGAAAGTTTCTTGATGGAGTCTCATAGCCAAGGAATCAATTATCCATGCTTTGACACTTAACACTTTCATCATTGCATATCTCATCACGATCAGTACATATCACAGGGTACTAGTGTCACCACAATGGCATAGTCCTTAAGGACTTCAATCCACTATGCTTCCACTCCACCACTATGATATTACCATATTGATGTTACTCTCATATCACTGGTGATCAATACCATATATTTGTGCGAAATAGTTCAACATCTCACCTATACCATATGCATACAATTATTATGTGATTAATCATAAATATCTTAAATAAAATTAAACCACAATTTCAATAGAAAAATATTTAAACTGATACTTATCTCTATGGTTAGTTTTTTATTCCATTGGTTCAATAGGAAATAAGTCCCACTCATAGTATACACCGAATAAACCTTCCTCGTCCTCACATCCCAGTGAGTGCCTTTACCGAATAAGCTTCCTCGTTCTCACATCCCAGTGAGTGCCTTTACCGAATAAGCTTCCTCGTTCTCACATCCAAGTAAGTATGGGTCATATTTATGTTCCCATCAACTACTCACCTTTCAAAGCCAAGGAAACTCATATTTCTGGCAGTCTACTTATCGAAATATTTTCTTACATTTCCCCACGTCAACTACTCACCTTTGTGAGCCCAGACAACCCCCATTCTAAGAAATCTAGCTATCCAAATATTTTCCTGCATGGGGTAATCATCAGAGTCTTGCAACCATGTGCCAGTCTCACATGCTCTAATGTAATGTGCATGGATCCTTATGGGCAAGTAATGATCTGGCATGCTCCACTACACTACTCATGGAGTCTTATAGTCAAGGTACAAATAAAGTGCCACAAGGCTGCCATTCAAATGTAAATTTTATAAAAACAAGATCGAAAATTTTCTGTTAAACCGTTCACTTGTCCAGATCCAGTGGAGTTCATTAATTCCTAGTTGAAGTATTTAGATGACATGACACGTAAATAAAAAAAATTACAATTATTTCTGCGAGCCATATTAAGGCATGCCATTCCTTCTTATTACCAAGACAATAAAGCTTTGGGCTTGTTTATTATGCGATTCCTTCTTATTACCAAGACAATGAAGCTTTTATTGTTTATTTGTTTAGTTTGTATATATATATATATATATATATATATATATATATATATATATATATTTTATGATTGTTTTTTTTTAAATATATCTATATCTATATATATAGGAATGAGTTTTATTTACGTATTTTTAATGATTTTTTTTAATATATATATATATATATATATATATATATATATATATATATATATATATATATATTTTATAGGATTTTTTTGGTTTTATTTGTATATATATATTTTAGGATTTTTTTTTGGTTTTATGTGTTTAAAATTTAGATAAAGTTGGTTAAAATTATAAATTTAAGTTGTGATTTTCTATAATTTAAATATCTAAGAAATTTTTCATACCGTTGTATTTATATATATATGTAATGGAAACTAGCTTCAAACAACCAACAAAGATGAAAATTTAGCTAATTTTTTTAGTCAAATCTCAACAAAAAAATTCCATGACATATAATAATTAAAAAAACACATTTTTATTATTCAATCAACTTATATTTAATTTATTTTAATAATAATATTTTCTATTTACTAAATCTAATACTAATTATTTTATTTAAAAGAAAATGTTTATATCAAAATAAATATATTTTCAATTATATTTAAATAAATATAAAAATATTCATAATATACATCCTCCTCAGTGAGCGTTGATACCAACCCGGAAAGCCCAATGAATGTCTATGTACCAAAAAAAACAAAGTTAATCCACGATATTGCAAGGGAAGTGGTTACCACCCTAGTTGTGCAGCTTAAAGGAATCCAATATCAGAATACCCCTTTTATGACTTAAACTTGCACGCTAGTCAAACCAAAACCAAACCTCTAAGCTACTTGTACATTTTTTTATAGCTTCCCACCACAAAACAAATTGAAATTGAACATGTGCTATAAATTTATTTTTTTAACAATTTAGAAGTCATATTTTAAGTATGAATATATATATTTCTATTGTGATCTATAAGAATTGTTTAAAACAAGCGCTGCATGGTAGCTATTACCTGTCGGTTAGTTTAAATATAGTTAATTTTAAATAAGAAGCAATAAAAAGTTATAATTTTATATATTTCAATAATTGCATAAAATTGCATTTAGACAAAAAAAAATACATTTATTATTTATTATCTTTGTTTTGTTTCTTTATGTTTATGTGATGTTAGTAAATCAAATAAGAGCTATGATGATGGCAATGTCACTATTTTTTTAATATAATTGTCTTCACTTAGTTTATTGTTTAGAAAATGTGTTATTAAATATATATAGAAATGTAATATTATCAATTTCAATGTATAGAAGATGGAAAATTAATAGATTTTTGGTTTAATTGTATTTTATATATTTTTTAATTTTAATTTAATTTTTTAAAAATTTATCTTTAAATATATAAATAAACTCAACTCAACCAATTAAAAAACCATTTTACAAATTACACTCCTAAAACTTAATTTTATTAATTTGAAAATTCTTCATCCTTAAAGAAATTGAAACAAATAAATTAAAAAGAAAACATCAAGATTAATAAAAGTGACATTAATAGATATTAAAAATAGAAAAATGTTAATATTACAGATTTAAACTTAAAATTGACAGTAAGAAATATTAAAAATAGAAAAATGTCTATATTACGCATTTAAATTTTGAAAGCATTGAATTCTTTCATGAGCTTGATAATATTTCCCCTTGAAAAAGAATATATCAAGAAAAAAAAACAAAAAAAAGAAGCATTTACTTAAAAAAAAAAATATGTAATACACCACATTAAACTACAACCTCCTCTAAATAGCACACCAAATAAAGCCACAGAATTAGCTTATATCCTTACGCCAAATAAAATTAAATAATTAGCTTATATGAACCTCCTCCAAACAATACGCCAAGTAAAACTACAAAATTAGGTTATATGAACTTCCTGTACCACTCCAAAGTGGCCAACGTGGTGCTGCCTTTGAGTTTTTCATTCACACGTGTCCTGCATAGAAATTTCAAAGGCATAAACGAATTGTTTCCATGTCAGTAGTTTCAACTTCGTATGTAATTATTAATACATGTCATGTTCAAAAGCACATGCACGACGACACAATAAAGAACGTCAACTCAGCGTGTGTTATACTCAATTGAGAACACGAGGAATACGAGGCTTCTTAATTAATGCTACAGTTTGACGGCTCATGTGAGCTGATAAAAGAAATGTTATGTTGTCAGCCAGAGGCACATCCTAGCGCTGCACATTAATACGTGATGAATCCTGCCATCTTTGGCGAGCCTCCACTGAGATGACAGGCGATGTTGTTATATAAAGAAGGAGTTGTCCACCGAGCACGTGAAATCGCTCGGACGGCAAAAATTTGTCGGAATCCAGTTAACCAAAATTCTAAAAATCTTGTGCTTGGAGTGTTTAAAATCCATTTTTGATGCCTAGAAATGAATTCAGCGCTATCAAAAGCCCCAGGACACTCAAAATATCAAAATTTCAAACAAATTTCTGAGCAAATCTTTGCCAAATTTTGTAAAAATGATCGCCGGATTCTAGGTGAAAACACATGATTTTTAGACTACGCTTATAAAGATGGCCTCACACAACTACATATTAATCTTGTTACGGAACAGAACTATATATTAATTGACATTAAATAAGGACAGTACCCAGACGTGAATCACTATGTGCTTTTGCAATAACAAGTGAAAAGTGTAAACCAATGAAAATAAAGAAAAATATATATTTAATAATAAAAATAAATAAATAATAAAAAACTAAAGTTAAACTATATTAAAAATATAAAAATTTGAAATGAGATTTGAATTAATGTCAAATCAGTGTGCAATATACCTGCACCGGCAGGTATAATAAATTTTAATAATTTTTTTTTCTATTTTTGAATTTATAGAAAATATTGGGAGGTGTTCAAGGGGTAGGTTTTTATTGGTTTGGAAATTGCAATATACTAGCCTTTTGCAAATAAATGTGCAAAAAAAACGCCAAAGGTAAGCGATTGATCAACGGATGATTGGACAGTGACACTATTGAGATTTGTTGAGTTTTGTCGTTTTACCACGAATCTCAACAATATCGTGAGCTAAACACTCACAATAAAACACTTTCAGCGTTAATTACCATTCAATATTTTTGGGAAAAATTACATTCCTCGTGCACCCCAGGAGTAGTTGTCTTGGCCATTAATATTGTGCACCGCAGAACCTCAAATGAGGTTACCTCTTTATAGAAATTGCAAGTGACTGACCTTGTCATTGAAGTTCATGAGTTTGGTTATATATATATATATTCTTAGTATGTCAAATTTCACTATCAATTTTTTTTTTTTTTTAAACTTCAAAGTGGTTGAACTCATATTCGAATTTGAACCAGGTGACATAACTTACACCTGAACTCATCTCTTTTTCAACATGCCACCAGCATGGGACATGCCACAATGACGATATAAATTGACATTTTGACTGACCTTAATAATGCAGTGAATTTACAGTGATGGAAGTCGACTCCCACTTTAATTTACAGTGATGGACGTCGACTCCACTTGCTTCCCGTGTGGATGGAATCAACCTCAAGGAGTCAATCATGTCTCGGTCAGTCGGCGGCAACGCTGAATAAT
The DNA here is from genome assembly GCA_034641835.2 of Pinus albicaulis. Lineage (NCBI taxonomy): Eukaryota > Viridiplantae > Streptophyta > Pinopsida > Pinales > Pinaceae > Pinus > Pinus albicaulis. Next base: position 1,007,698,708 of record CM076577.1, on the reverse strand, counting down.
GCAGTGAATTTACAGTGATGGACGTCGACTCCCACTTTACTTTACAGTGACGGACGTCGACTCCACTTGCTTCCCGTGTGGATGGAATCAACCTTTAAAACTTCTCAACACAAGGAGTCAATCATGTCTCGGTCAGTCGGCGGCAACGCTGAATAATGCAGTGAATTTACAGTGATGGACGTCGACTCCCACTTTAATTTACAGTGATGGACGTCGACTCCACTTGCTTCCCGTGTGGATGGAATCAATCTCACATCTCATTCCAGCACTCTATGTGCGATCTGTTTACATATATCAATTCTATCAATTTCCACTGAATTAACATGAAATTACGATGACATCATATGGATGCATCAAATTCATTTTAAGCAATTCATAATACAAGTAACTTTTACTTCAGCAAGCCAATGAATCATAAATGTGAAATGCATACCTTGAACTCATGCGTGATTTAGCACTCTATTTCATTTTGCATGCATCACTAAGTCATTGAAATATTTTTGTGGTGAAGATTTCCAAGCGTAGACATACCCCTACTTAGGCATTCATGCAAAGCATTCATTGATTTTGAAATAACATATATCAAATTCAATTGAAAGGAATTGTTACCCAATTATTTTCCTTTACCTTGTTTAATTACTTTTCTTACTCACTTGTCCACCATTACAAGAACTTTCAACTCACACCATTTCAAGGGGTCTATCCGCTTTCTAGCATACGTATTGTTGCAATATTCAAGAATTCCATAAATGATATAAGCCTCACATATTAGCCACAATTTTATTAATACAAATATCCTTAAAGGCATTTTTCATTATGCATAGAATTCAAGCATATCTTCATCCATCCTCAAACTTGTGCATATTCATTTTGATAAGCATGTGTCATACATGTACACATTCCATGTTCTTATATATATACATATATATTAGAGTCAACTTTCGACCTCTATTATTTTCAAATATATTTATTTACATGACTAGGCTCATATTCTTAAGCATATCATATGCATACTATAAGTCATTGTTAACATGAAGAGATAATTCTTGCACACTTCACCTGATAGATATTTCACATGACATGGAATCGATTAAATAACCTCACTATGTTAGTCAAAATATAGAAATTAGCATATCATTCACGCAATAATAATATTTTAAGTTAAATCACTTATCTCCCTACTGATATGGTTCTCAACAAATTACCTTTCAAAATCACTTATCAAAGCACATTTTTAATTAAGGAAACTTCCTTATTATGCCATTTTCACAATTGTAACATCTATTTCTAGTTAGTTCATATTGATACATTCAATCACTCTTGACTAACTCTTTATGCACATATGCCCTCTAATGCAGTTCTCTAAGGGAGGTTTCCAGCTTAATTAGAATCTCATCACATGAATAAACAAAGCAATTTTATTAAATCAAGAAATAAGTTTCCTTAAAATTTCTAGCGGGTTTATGACCAAGTTTTCTTTCTTGGATCGGCTATGGGGTCCCTTCCTAGCACATTCTTATGAATATCAATTGTCTATACCCTCATCTTTCATTAGTCAATTAATCTATGCATGAGTTATAACATCTTTATTTCACAACCAATCAAACCTTCTTGATTCCTTGTGTTCAATAGAACAACTCATATTAGACATTTGTAACAAGCCAAGAATTTTATTTTCACTTCAATAATAATACTTAACACACTAGCATATGCACAAATTTTTAATCAAAGTATTCCCTAACAACTTAAAGATCCCAAAAATATGTCTAAACAATTCAGGAGTAATTTTCAGTATTTTATAGAGCTTGTGGGGATTCTCCCTCATCTCTCTTCCTGTTTTGAGTTAATTCCTTCGGTATTGTTGATTATTCATTTATGTGTATGAGTTTACATGAACTATTTTTTTTTTTGTTATCGAATTCATGAATCATGTGTTCTTCTCCACATCCTCAACATGTTAATGGTTTTATCTTCTTCCCAACCTTATAAGGTTTCTCTTTGATGTTTTCATTTTGACACTTCTATATATCTAGAATTTTTTCCATGTTGCAATAGCCCTTGCATATAGGATAGGCATTGTAGTAGCATTGTGTTTATCGTTTCCTATTTTTCTTGCTTTCTAACTAGTCTTTCATTATTTTCCTTGTATCTCTCCAATTAGCTCTCAAGATCTTGAGAGTATCTATTCCATTAGGCGAACCTTAATCTTCTTGCTCATGATGATTCTAATCCATAATGTTTTTTGTTCCTGTATTTCTTGCTGCAAGTTGTATCTTCTTATGTGTTATCACGCACACACAACTATTAGTTATGTCAAGCATAAACATATTAGTCCATTACCTTATCATGCCCACACTAATAATGTTGATTCTAAAGTATGTTGATATAATGTTGTTAGTACATCTAAAACCCATATTAGTCACACATTCCAAGAAACCGAAGGATATATTAGCATGTTAGTAACCATATCAACAAAAAGTTTAAAATAATTATTTCATTAAGGTTATCATTCAAATAAAATATAAATCAGAAGAATATTAGCATATGCATTAATCAAATTCCTTTATTAAATTTTGTCTATGAGTCTTTTCAGGTCCACTGCTGAACCTCTTGCTCCATTATAGTACCTCTCCGCAACCCTTAATAGATCTCGAACTTTTCCTTTCAAGCCCTTCCAGTTCAAGTATTGAACTAGGGAGTTGTGATGAAACTTTAACAAATACCATTATATATCAAAGCATCTATATTTATCCCCAAAGGTGAAGTGTTGAATCTTGACTTTTCTATTGAACTAATGCTCCACTCTGTATCAGTGCTTTTAACTTTCTCTTTTAAGGCCCATTCAACCCAACTGTTAAACCATGCTTTGATACCACTTTGTAACACTTCCTCTCATCAAAAGTGCCTATGAATCATCCACATGGCCACTATCATATCATCCCCGGTGTGAGGCCTAGTGAGAATTGATATTGCACCAAGAGTGTTGTAACTCCCAAGGGATCCTCAACTTTATTTATCAACCCGAGGTGTGTACAAACTTAGAGGTGACAATGTTACATGCACAGTAGAAGGTATTTTGATCATGCAACCCTAAACTATGAAATTAGATCATATTTTCCAAAGACTATCCCTCCTACCTATCTACAATGAAACCTTGTTGATGAAAGTGTAATTGAAAAACTGATCTTAATTAGGAAAGAAGAACTACTACCTGGAAATGCTAACTAGATTTTCATGAAGGTGAAAGAAAACTATTCTATATGCAAAAAGAAGACTATTATAGGTTGCCTCATTCATTAAAATAATATCAAAATTACATGTATCATCTATGTACTCACACTTTCTAAAATAATTTAGAAAATGAACTTGTAAATTGCTTGTAATTGAAATATTAATTCTACTTTGTTTTTGCACTGAGGAAAAGGAATGGCTGGGGATGTCTAGAAACTTCTCTTGGTCATCAAATCATGGATGAAGGTCATTATCCATCATAATTGTTCCAATGTTGAAGTAGGTAGAAATTATGGTGAGAGAAAGTGATGGTACAAGCATGCTACAGGAGGCTAATACAGGGATTACTATAATTCTACAAGAGGGCTTCCGAGGGTGTTTTAAGGGTGGAGATGAGGTCTTGAAGGTCTGAAGTGGTGGATCAAGGTTAGGTAGCATGAAGGAAGGATGGGAAAGCCTCCCAGCCAAGCTTAAGACCTCTCAAAGGCCTACATTGGACTAGAATGAGTTCCCACATTGTCATAAATTTTCTACGAAAAATTACTGCGAAAACAAAGTTTTGGAGAGAAGATTAAGAGATGAAAAGAGGTGATGTAGAAGTCTAATATGGAGGTGGAAGAGGTGCCCTTCTCTGCAGATTAGAAAAACCATGAAATCAGTCACACACATGCATCCATTTATCATTAACATAGTAATAAGAACTATTATGGAAAATATGAGTTGAATTTCAATGAGATATCTATGTTTCTAACGCTATTCAAATAGAAAAAAGACCTTATAAGATACCAAAAGAAAATATGAATAAGGGAAACTAGCATCCATCTACTTCTAAGGAATCATAAAAATAATATTTTTGACTGAGACTTTGAATCCTTCCAACCAATATTCCACAAGAGAGGTGGTGTAGGAGCTTCCACTCACATATTTTTGTAGCTAAACATTAATTGAAATGGAAGAAGGTTACGAAATACTTGAAGCTAAGAAAAAAACATAAATACAAAAGAGGGACCTAATCCACTGGGTTGGGCCTAAACCCAAGGGTATAAACCCTCTAAAACTAACTCAAATGCAGCTTAATAACCAAATTCTCATTACCAAAAAGTGTAGGTCTCATACATCACATAAAATTTCAAAGTAACAATGTCAATATTCAAACTCAATAGCTACACCTAGTTGAAAAAAAAAATTGAATCCTCCCGAGCTCTTCTTCTTGTTTATTTTTACAAAAGGGTAGCTTCTACCAACTCCCTTGAAAATAGGAGTGATTTCCTCCTTTATCTAGAAAGTGGTGGATCTTGTCCATCTTTAGCATCACTTGCACTAGTAGTGGCTTGGCTGCTAATGTATTCGAATTGATGAGAGAGAGTGTTGTGACCCCAAGATGATTTAGGGAGTTAAGGAGGTGGAAAAATCCCCTATATTCTCTCCTTATTGTCTAATTCGAGCACCTTTATAGTAAATATCTAAAAGATGCTCCATTTTCCTGCAATTAAACCACATTAGGCCACATAACATGAAAAACACCTTTTACTCTTCTCACTAAGCATAATATAACAAAAAATGTGAATAAATGTGAGAAAAAAATAGTTTTAAGGTTGGAGGATGGCATTATGACCCTCATAATATACCTATTGATAGGACTCATCATCACCCCCCTTGTTGAAGGTGTTACTCATCCCACTAGTATAAAATGATGAATTTAGTGACTAGGTGACTAAAAACGTTAGTCACCACAATCATTTCAAGTGTATTACTACTAAATTTGAGAAATTTTAAGCGACTGAACTAAAAATGACCAACTAATAAAAACCATGTATTATTCATTAGCCTTGTGTAATTAAATATTCTTAACTAACTAAATAATAACAGCTAGTTTTTAACGACTAGTTTTAAATGGCTATCTCTAAGCAATGATTGTAGAAATTTCTAAATCCTTACACTTTATGCAGAAATTATTACTGTTAATCTGGTTATGATCCTCCTACTTAGACAAGTTATTAACTGAATAAATTCAAGTTAAAATCGAAGAAAAACACATAACAGATCTCTACCAATCTAGATCTAGAACAAGTTCATGCACACATAGACAAAGTGACACAGTTATTTCTGGACAAATAGTCCCTGGAGAAACCCAAAATGGGAAAACTGTTCTCAGGCTGCTAGAGGGTTTTATTATTAAGAATTTTCTGAATACACAAATCTGGGTTCCACATCTAGAAATCCTGACAGAGAACATACTAGATCTACAATTCACTGGCTGATCTAGGGCCAAAATAATGACTAATCCACACCCTCAAACGGGATTTACAGAACTAAACTAAGATTAGGGCCTAGGAACCCCATCGCTTCCCCTAAAAGCCTCTGCATCAACCTCTGAAGCCCCTCAAACACTCAATGCTACTTCGGAAGAGACTGCGTTACCTCGGACTGGGTGACGCAGTCACTACACTGCCTCGTAGGGTCTCTGTGTAACCCTCTGAGGGTTTCCTATTGAAAATCATGTTGTCCTTGGAGGGATTGCGCTGTCCTTGCTGTTGCTGCTGCTCTCCTCTTCTGCACTATCCTTGAGTTGATCTATTCCTCTTGTGTATTCTAGACCCCGGGATCAGATCATCCCCTTGGCCTAAATTCCCCTCTCTGCAACTGAAACACTTCTGAGTATTCTTAGCAAACCCTGCCCTAGAATCTCAGCTTAGCTTTAGTGCTATGCCTCTATGTGTCTTTACAAATGACCCCAAGCCTTTCCTTTATACTTTTCTCATTGGAAAACCAACGACAATGATCTTGAATCAATGGCTAGGATTAAAAGAAATCTTGATCCGTGTGACTTAAGACAATTTCATCACATGTTTAATTGAATTCACTTTAATTATTTAAGTTCCCTAAGTTTTAACTTGGGAAATACATTTAAATAATTAATTAATTTAATATCTCCTAAACCAGATGAAATTTCCAAAATCCTTTTTTGGGTCTTGTAGATCAAGTGTACTCTAGTCCCTCCACATGGGAGCTAGAGCACAACTCATGCTACCCCAAATACACAAAATCTCAACAATGATGCATCCTCAATATTTATTCATTAAGATCAATCATATTTTTTCACCTTTTCCTGAGGATGAAAAACATTATATGGTTCGAAACGTTGACCAAATCCTAATTATGTGATTAATCCGAAAGACATTTATCTAAAGTAAAATCTAAAAATCTTGAAATTTAATAGAATTGGAATAGTGTAAAAATTTCATATTTTTAATATAATAGACCAAATCCTAATAATGTTATTAATACCAAAGAAATTTATCTAGACCTAACATAAAAATGACTAACTTAAATGACTAATTTAGTTTAGGGATAAAATATATGACTAGATATTAAGTGACCAAACTAAAAGCATCTAACTAAAATGACTAATTTAGTCCAGGACTAAAATATATGACTAGTTAATAAGTGAGAAAATTAAAAATGATTACCATAAATTACTACTATAGTCCAAGAATAAAAATATGACCAAATAATAAGTAGAAAAAGTATATGAATTAGTCATTTATGTTAGTAATTTTTAATTGCTTCACTCCGGAAATAAAAAATTACAATTTTGATAGTGAAGTGTGATTTGGCCAAATTTTATTCGTTGCATTGTATTGAATTTGGCGTCCCAATGGGAAGTTGTCATGTGACTGAAATAGAGACCACCACATGGCGCCTCTACATTGCCTAAATGCGAGAAGAATTTTGGCAGAATCAAATTGGTATGCCAGCATCAAACTCAAAGCTCATTATCCTGTCAAGAGTACTTCCCTCTCTTAAACTAATAGATAATGACATTTGATATAGCTGGTATAGGTGCACAGAGGGCTCAGAGTGAGCCTGACATGTGGGCTTCATTTGAACAATGCAGACCTGTCAGAGGCAGAAGGGAGAAAAAGAGTGTGATAGCCCCACCTCCTAACTCATGAAACCAAAGCCCATAAGATCGAAAGTACATATCAGAGAGTATTTGGTGAGGGGCACAGAACAGGTCTCTAGCTCCTGTCCCATGAAGCTACAGCAATCATTAGTGGAAATAAAGGGCTTAATTCACAGAGGCAGGATGTTTGAGGTCTGGCCCCAAAGCTCGTTAAGCTGATGCTAACCACCGATCAAAGATTTGGCAGAGCTGCAGTGGTAGTGGTAGCTAGCCCCGAACCTTGGCCACATCACCCCATGGGACCATGAGCCGACAGAAAAGGCGCCAAGGTAGGATGGATCATAAAATTGGCAACATCAAAGCTCATAGTATAATTGGATTCCAATCTAGTTCTCACTTATAATGCAAGGCCTTCTTGTATTCTTGTGCTTTGTACATTGCATGAAAAAGAGAGCACTTCTCACCTCTTTGAATATACCACTACTATGTACCCATTACTTATCTTGTATGATAATATGGATACACCATCCCATTACTATGTGCATAAGGGACACGTAAACCCATAGATAGAGACATCTAAGATGTCATTGTAGCTCTTCCTCCTAGCTCCCAGATTCCTATCATTGATGCTCACATTGTTGCCGCAATTATTGATACTATTTCTTGTTCTGATTTCATCTAGTGTCCATTATTTTCCTAACTTATTTCTATTCTATCATATATGGTAGTCCCATCTCCTTAACCATAGCCATATCCACCATTATCAAATTTTCATATTCAAAGTGGGGTATTTTCCATATACAATAATTTATAGTGACTTTAAAGAAAATTATGTTCACATATTTCTACTAACAAAGAATATTCTACTGAAGGTTAAGGGACATGAGAGAGGACCTATAGAAAAATTCATAATGAAAAACCATGGCATAGACCTAGCATGACATCTACGAATGCAACAAGAAGTGTGTTGCATAATTTTATATCACATCATGTTTGTCTTAAAGGAAAATGGCTCCTAAATTTTGGGTATATGAGAAGCCCTAGCCACCTAAGCATTCTTACAAATTATTTGCATTCATATAATACCACTTTTTATTTTATATATAAAATGATTTAGGGTATCATTTTACTTGGTCTTGGGGGTTTGTGACATGAATGTGTTCCCAAAACCCTTAACCATATGAGTCAATGACTTTGCAACTATGATGAACACATAAATTAGAAGAAGAAAAAATAAGATTCATGGTTCTTTCCAAGGATTGTGTGAAGCTCCATTGAGCATGGATGCTCTTTGGGATAGTTTAATTCACCCATAAGTGGCTTCCACCCACAACCCCTTCCCATGAGGTTTGAACATGAGACCAATTGGGGACTAAACTCCACTCAAACCAATTGGTTATGGTGTGATAAAATTTTACAAGAAAGAATTGTCATACAACAAATTGGTGTTTGTCTTGACAACAACCTTAAAAATATATTATTATTATTATTGTCATAAAAATTTGAAAAACAACTTTGCAAATATAGAAATATACAAATTATCTAATACCTAATAGATAAACTAGAAATATAGGTGCAAAGAAACCATTCACTACCTCATAAACCAATTAAACAATTTGTAATGTTTTATATAAAAAAAAAAAAATCAATACTTTCTTTATATTTTGATAGTGAAAAACCCCATAACTCATCAAAGTACAAAAGTGGAAGCTCCATTAAATTGAACAATCAAAAAATGGGCAACTAATCATCCCTTTATTTTTTTGACACTTACAAAAAAAATAAAATTAATTTAGCAAAACTCACGAGTTTAGAATATTTTAACTCGTTAGTTTAACTCCAAAAAAAAAACACTTAGTGATCCTAAAAAAAATGCAATAACTATAGCATAAGAAGCCACTATAATGTGCATATATAACAACAAACATATGATGATGATCCTTTTTGTCTAGATATATGCTAATATACAGACTCTTTTAATCACAATTTTAATTACGAGGTAATTTTTACATGTGCTATTAATCCTCTCTAAATGATCAAATCATGTGTCCACCAAATGTTTGTCACAACATATATTTCAAGTTTTTTAAAACAAAAAATACTTTATATTTCATGCCTCCCAGGCATATCAATGGCAGTTTACAGGATCAAGGAGATTGTGATTGTGGATGACACTTCTTCCATGACATTTCATCCCCTCATTTAAGTATGACATATACTAGATGAATATTGTTAGTTTGTGAAAAATATTCATGAAAACCTTAATTAACATGCAAATAAGAAAAAATTTCTTCCTGAGACAAACATATGCATCTACCACGACTGTTGGAAAAGAAATCATTTTGGAAGTCTTATGCTTCATCACCATTACGATATGCTCAATGCCCTCACCGTGAAGGGCGTCTATTGGAATGAAGTTGGAAAGATATGCCCTAAGTCTATGTATCCATGCACACTGTAGTGAATCACATGTGATTTGGACACAAACAAATCACTGTACATTTTAGTAATGTGTAATTATTGTCAATGCCAATCCAAAAGCCTATTACTGTAAATTAATTTTATCAAGGGGAGGAGGTTAAGTGCTCATGGTTGCATGAATCTTAAGCCATTAACTCTATCATGTGCTTTCATTTACATATTTCCTTGAATTTTATCCATCATGCCCAAAAGGCAATGTCAAATGAAATTTCCTCATATACTTTCTCTCATAATATTTATATAAAAAGGAAAAATAAGAGCAGGGATTGAATAACGTACACCAGGAAAGAAGACTGAAGTTAGATTATTATCTTTGGATAATTATCAAAAGTATCATTTTTTAAACTATATTTCTTAGATGCAAGGCTTTGCAATGGTTGGGTGAATGAATTTCCTAGTGTCCTAAAACAAGCAAGATCAAGAGGAAGGGTGAAGAAGGAACAAAGTGCTTACCATTCCAATTACAATGCCTCTAGCAATACCCAAAAATGTCTATGACGTGTAGATATTACTCCTGATTACAACAATATTGTTCATCATCATCCATGTTTTTATAATTACCCATTACTTAAATCTCTATCCAAGAATGTTAAACAAATTTTGAATTTATAGATCAGAAAACATTAGATCAAATGATCTCAGAAAATGTCTATTTTTTATTGAATTCTTGACATATTGTTGTTAAAGGTCTGACTTAGGGAAATTTTATGATTCACAAACTAAGGCTTCTTTTGCATGAATTCATAAAATAAGGTTAAAGCATATTTCTCAACATTTAAGTAATTCCTCCATGTCATTCGTATACCTCTGTTTATATGTACATTGACCTAATATCACTTATACAAGAATCAATTAATCTACTAAAATGACTCAATGCCTTTCAAATTCAACTTCTAGTAGCATCTGTGTTAAGCTAAGTTTTGACATATTGAAATCACATGAAGTACATTTTCCAAGGGTTTTATGTATGTTATTGAAACAATGAATCTTTATTTTCCGTTTCCCTTTTATTTAATTTAGTTTGGAAAGAAATATCACAGTTGACTAGTCATGAAAAAATAAATGGGATAAGGATTTCTTGGGGAAGTGTTTTTAACATTGGTGTCATGACAATTAAATTATGAGTCACAAGTCCTGGCCTTGCTTTATTTTTTGGGGGATCTGGATAGCAAGGGACAAAGAATTATTCTAGGCAATGGCAGAAAAGGAAGCAGATGCTTCTTTGTAGTAGTAAAAATATTTGAGGTTTGGAATGCGGAAAGAGCTCAACATTTTGGGAATAATGTTTTAGCTGATTTTCTGGTTCAAAATTTGGTGGATATAAGCAAATGTTCAACTTATTGAAAGTTCTAAGTGGCTCCATTCTTTCAAGAATACTAAGAATCTGCTTCTTTGCAAATTGGCTAGGTGACATTTTCATCCTGTCATGGAATTTTGTGACAACTTTATCTTTTGAGGTATCTCATGTTCAACTTCATGGCTATAGATATCTGAATTCAGTTCACAAACTGACTTTGGTGTTTCCATTAGCATGGATATACATAGGAAGACAACCAATCAGATATTTGGTTTCCTTGTAATTGATATTTTCTTCTAAGTAAAATGAGAGATGAATATATTGTACATGAAGTTCCTGCAAATAAGCTTATTGGGACTGTAAGCCTTCCTTAACAATGCAGTTCGATTTTGTGTGGTAACCCTATTCATGTTGTAGAGGGTTATAATCATGAATCCCCATCTGCATAAAAAATCCCAAATTAAGTTCATTAATGACATATGTTGAAGGTCCTTATAAGTTCACAAATAACACAAAGATGTGGAATTACAAAGGAAAGACATTTTCCAATCTTGAGTTGATTGACACTATCAATTCCTCTGATACAAAAGTATTAATTGCTTCAAATGCATCTGACACAAGAAAAAAATATTTGACAGCAACAATTTTTGTCAATATGAATGTATCAAACTTACGAGATTAAAAAAATCACAGAATACTATCAAAGCGTTAATAGTCAAATCTATCTAGACTCAAAAGGTGCAAATTAAGTAGCATTCATAAATACACATCCACCAAAAATCAAGAGGAAGTGAATGAAATTACTTGAAGCAACATTGGTCCATTATTAGATGGTTGAAGTAGATAAAAGCATGGAAGTTTCACTTCACACATACATTGAATATCACAGGTTGATGTACAAATAAAACTGCAGTCAATCAAGTTAAGAACTTGACAAAGGCTAGAAAACTCTATCAAATGATAAAATGGTAATGTTCGACACATTATCAGATCCTCCCTATGAACCATTGATATAATAGTTTCTTACTCTGATTATTTGCCTCTGTTTTATCTCCATATTCAGTTGTGACATCCATCTCATGGTTCAAAGAAGCAAGTACAACACATGATGACGCAAATAACATGCCTTAAAGAGACAAAAACATATAAATACAAAATTGAAACAGTTATAACATACTTAAAATTTAATGGGTAAAAGGTATTTTGTTAGAGTAAAGACATAAACTTAAATAAGGCAATCTTATGCACTCAATAATGTTGAATACTACTATTGTAAAGATAGTTTCATGCAATTTTGAGTCAAGTCAAAAGTATGAAGGTCTTGGCCTATAGCTGGACATACATATTTTCTCTCTCTTTGCTTCATTTCCTTTGTTGTGTCTATCGCTGCTCCATGGCATCCACATGTCTGAATACAAGATTCTATACCCATTACCCCCCTTTTTTTTTGGTAAGTTAGGCTAAACTATATTAATTCAAAGAGAAACTTTACATAGGAAATGAGTTGAGATGGTAAGCAGTGCTTATCTAATCCCAACCTTCGATGCTTTTAGAGTAGCGCAGGTTTGGGGCTGCCTTTTGGGAGGAAACCAACCCTTAGATAGCATCATACAATAAAAAATTACCAGTTGTGTCATGACACCTGAAAAAGAAAAATATCTATAATATGTACTGAAATAACAGAAAAAAAAACAAGGGCCGAGAAGGCGTACAGTCATGGTGTTCTTTCATCATCCTCGGATCTAGGTTCCTCCTCCTTGATATGACATTCGTACTCCTGCGCTATAACCTCCTCCTCAGCAAAAGGCATGCGTGATGGATTTGTAGCAGCTGTGAAAAGTATGGGTACGACAGGGTACTCAGCATCAGGAACACACGTCTAGACACCCTCTAAGTCCATGATCCACACATCAGTTTCCTCCCCCGAGGCCTCCTTTACCGGTAGAGGCCCATTTTTGTGAGGCATAGGTTGCGCGATGGTGGATTTCCTAGTACCCCTTCTACCCCTCTGATTCTTTTGAACTGGGGTGGTTTGCTCCAGGGTGCTCTCATAGCGCTGAGGTGCCTCCCTGTCATGGCTACCATAAGAGGAGCCCATGATGGATTCCGAACGATTATCTTTGTTACACAACGATTTGTCACTATCCATGTACTCCCCATTCCTTGATCTTGGAGGACCCATAGAGTGACCCTTGTGTACTTTCCGAGCATGGAATACATATCCTTGAACCATACTATGTATGTCAATTCATCTCCCTTTACAGCTTTTCTAGAAGATCCCTATAAAAAATTGGTTTTCAAGGTCAACACCTTGTCTCAGTGTCTGACCCGCGCTGATAGCAAAGATTTTCACTGGGACCTGCGTCGATCATCGCTCTATCTTAATGTCGGACCAGTGCCGATCCTCTTTTGGAAAGTTTTTAAAATAGAAACGAGGTTTCCACAAGTAGAAGCTTCGTGAGGTGGCGAGCTAGAAGTTTGTTTTGAGGATATGGCTGAGGAATTTCCCTTTTGGCATCTTGTTCCCAAGAAATAGGAACTGCTCCAAAGGATAAGCTCTTTTCCCATTATTTGAGGGCTCATAACCTCCTCCTCCATTGTTATATTAGGAGACCTCTTTCACCTCTGTTGCCTTAGTTAGCTAGAGAGGAGAAGCAATTATAGCTTTGGGAGAATAGCGCAGAGTGTGATTGTTTTTGTGTGTTAATAACATAGTGAGATCTTAGACCTTTGTGTATGAGGGTGGTGCAAACGTGCTTGGATACGGACCTACCGAAGGAGAGAATCAACATCAAGGCTTGGTTGTAAACTCCCCTTGTCTTTATTGTAATAAAATGAAACTGATGTTTATGTTCCACTCTTGCTTACATTTATAATGATATTTCCATCATTCCTTGATCAATTAGATAGGTTGTAATTGTTTTATGTTTGTCATGATTTTACGTTTGTCATGGTGTCTTGACTGTCTGTACAAGAAATCGAACGTTGGTAGCAGCATGTATTGCATCAAGAAGCTTCGATGGAAGACGAAAACATAGCTTCAGAACAAGGTAGGTCATATTCCTTGCCCTAAATTTCATTTAAAATCTAGGAATTTAGATGCTAGTATGTTCCTGTAGTTGCTAGACCCACCCTAGGGCTAGAGGGATCGTCTCTGTCTGCAGAGGGGATTTACTTGAACAAAAAATTGGTGACTCCACTAGGGAGTTTCCTTTGAGTTTGTCACTCTTTGAGGTCTTAATCATTCAATGAGTTTAGTTGAACAACTGTTCCCCTGTTTGTCACTATGTTTTTCATCAATTACAATCTTTTAGTTTTTTCTTGAAGTGGCGAGTTTGGTCTTGGTTAGGAGGAATTCTTTGTTTTTTTTCTTTTTTTATTAATTAGCACTTTTATTTTTCTGATAGTCGCGCCGATTGGCACTTGTTGTCATTTATAAAGACGCGCCATCAGGCTATTGGCGCTATTTTCAGCCCCTAAAATCGTGCCAATTCCAGTGTGTGTGGAAAATTAAGGTTTTTCCCTATGTCTTTCATGAGTGTGTCTTGCCCTTTCGGTCCTTTTCTATGTATGATTTACATGTTCTCCCCTTTACTCAAGTTGGTTTGATTGGCTCGTTGGCTTGGTTTTTGGTTTTTTTTTTGTCCTTTATGTTGGGACTTGCATCCTATATCCTAGGTTTTTCTAGGATTGTGCATCAATTTCCTGGTTGCATGCTTCGCGGGACATCGCACTGCTGATTGATTAAGTCTCCTTTCTTGGTGAGCTATCTCTAGTTCATTGCCTTTTTCTTTTCGATTGATTGAGTGTTCAAGTCTCAAGTGTCTATCCGAGTTCATTTGGTTCGCTTGTTTGCTTGTGAGCATAGATTACATTGCTCATTGTTCAACTGGAAATTCTTCTTTGTATGATTGCTTGATATAAAAGGGAATGAATGCCTTATTTTGGGGCCATGCTTTGGAAGTCCTCTTTGTGCTTGAACTCATATGTCTTGTAGCCTTTTAAGGAATTTCGTTACAACATGTTCAAAACAAGATTGTATTCTTAATGTTTGGTTGCATCCTTTTTGCATTAAGGAAATTTTCATTCTTTTAGTTTTCGTCTCAAAGTTTGATTTTCGTTAAAATGCATTAGATTAGGTTTCGTTGAAAATTCATGTCTGAAATTGATCATTGAACTTAGATTACATGTTTAATGATTGAAAACTAAAATTCGTTTTGAGTGCATTCTTATTCATTCAAAATAAAAAGGAAATTGTGCATAGATTGCAATTGCATAGTTTTAAAAAAGAGATTTTTTGCATAAATTACATTGCATAATTCGCATCTTTGAATGTTCTAGATTAATTCTGGATAGTGAAATTCAACTAGTTTGGAAAAATTTTCGTTTTCAGTATTACTGTTGTTGCATCATTGTTTGAGACTCTTCCCTTAACTAGATAGCATTCATCGAATCGAAAAATTTATTTCCTCATATAGCTTCATATAGAATTTCTTAGCTGACAGCAGTAGGGCCTTTGAATTGAAACATAATTCAAGATAAAATGTTAAATTTATTCAATCAACCTAACGAAGCATTGAAACATAACGTTCACACTTAGAGGTCTAGGCTAGTGACTTGTTCTGGCGTTATTAAACCTAGTAGTTTTCGTTAATCTTCTGGCATTAGACAACGCTAGCATGGACTTGTGCTTTGCATACCATCATGTATATAAAGGGAGACCCTCATAGGTCGCAATCCTTTATCTATAGGAAGCCAAGTTTTTTTCCTTGTAACCGTGATACACCGAGCACAACATTCAGGGAGACTGCCTGCACGTACGTTAAGTCCTTGGTCATTTCTCTTTCATTTCATCACCAAGGTGTATATTGTAGTTCACGGGAGCTTGGTACACCCTCTTGCTTAGATTCATTGAGTAGTCATTTTTATCATTCCACGACTCCCTAGAAATTGAAAACATCATCGAGCACTTGTCCTTTCGAGCTCATTCAAACTGAAAGCGACTAGAGTCACCTTTTGTCCTTTTCTTGAATCGTAAAATATGAAAAGGAAGAGTTTTGTTTCATTGTCTTAAAATTGACTACCCACGAAATATTCCTGGATAAAGTTACATTCCTTAGTGATTATTTAGGGCTGAATCCAATGGTGAAGTTTCCAAAGCCCATCAACCAAGGAATCCCCTTAGATGGGAATGCTGGTCCTTTTCCTTCGTTCGGGAATGTTGGTGCCCCGTATATGGCAACGTTTTCCATCCCGTGATTAACCATTGGTCTGTCGGTTTGATTGTTTTCAACCCCTGTGGTTTCGAACATCCAAACAATTTCTCAACCAAGTTATCCTCCGCCTAAAGCATGTCAACCCCATGTTAATCCTAAGGTTGACCCCTCACATTCTTTGCCTATTTCTTCACCTCGTTTTTCCTCTTTGCCTGGTGAAAGTCTGGATTCTAGTAACCGGGTGGCTGAGAAGAAGAAGAAGAAGTCGAAGAAGAAGAAGGAAAATAAGCTAGGGGGAAAATCAACAACTATTGCTACCCATGCAACTAATATCGAGAAACCCCCCACTCCATCTCGTAGAGTGAAGTTACCATGAAAGATATGTGAGGGTGACCACCTTCTTCGTGATTGCCCTGGTATTCCCAAGGTGCTAGAAGTGTGGTCTGTTAGCCCGATTCTTCCTTCATCATCAGCCTTTGGGCATCATGCAGATGATGAGCCTTCAGCTGAAGATAACGAGACTCATAAGAAACAGGGTAAGATCAAATTTCCCTATAGGTTGTGTGAAGGGAACTATCCCATTCACCTTTGTCCTTATATGGATGAAGCCTCTAAAGTGTTGGATACCCTTTCGGGTTCTGAGTCCTTTCTTCTCACCAGTTGCCGGAATTTTTCTTCGAGTCCTCCAATATTTGGTCAACCCATTGATCGGGATTCATCTCCGATCAATTCCACTCTCTCTGAAAGTCAGTCTCCCGAGTCCATTCTTGACCAATCATTTTTTGAGTAAAAGGTCGACCTGATTTCATCTACAGTTCATTAGGTCTTTTCTGTTGAGAGTGGGTCTCATCCCAGTCAGGTTCTTTTTGTTTCCTCTGAGTCCCTGGGATCGGAGGGTGATCCTCCTGTTTCCATGATCTAGGAGGGTGATCCTCAGACTCCTGCTACCACAGTTCTAGAAAGTGATCCTCCTAGTCTCATTCCCAGAGCCTAAGAGGATGGTCTTTCCGCTCCTGTAAGGCAAGGGGATAATCCTACTATTCTTATGGCACCCCCTCCATGTAGTTTGGTCGCTTCCTTTGATTGGAGTCGATTCACAGGATATCGTCTTCCTTCCTACGTGCCCTTGGAGATCACTGTAAAGGCCTACAATATCGTCATATCGGGCACAATGATAGATGAAGGCACCTCGGTTAGTATTATGTCCTCAACTAAATGGCAAGCTTTTGTTTCTCCACAGCTTGTGCTTGTTACTCAGAATTTGTTGGCTTTTAAAATAGGAACAAGTCAACCATTAGGGATCCTTCTTTGGGAGGGAAAACCATCCATATAGACGTGATGGTTTTCCAAGGCCCCTTGGATTTTAATTTACTATTGGGATGTGACTATTCTTATGCCATGGGCACGCTTGTCTCTTCCCTCTTTCGTGTGATATATTTTCCACATGAAGGTCAGATCGTGACCATTGATCAACTTTCATTCTTTGGTCCTGATGTGCCATTTGGTCTACCATCGTACCTTCCTCGTCCTTACCTGCCAGTGATATCTTCCCCGCCACAGGTAAATTACATGGCTAGCTGCTCCATATCTGCATCCACTGATAATTCAGTCAATGAGGTAGTACATGATATATTGGGGACATTGGGTCCTAATTTCCGAGATGTTGTTCTCCCGTCAGATGAGAACCTCTTGGAAGCCATGACTCTTTACATGTCCTGAAAAGCTTTTAACGGAGCAGAGTTCATTTTTTTATGTCAAGCTCCTTAAAAAATTAAACAAGCTCATCGGAGCATAGTTCGTTTTCTTGTGTCAAGCTCCTTAAAAATGAAACAAGCTTGACAGAGGAGAGTTCGTTTTCTTGTGTCAAGCTCCTTAAAAATGAAACAACTCTTATCATGAGGAAAATTCATTTACTATGTCAACCTCATTAAAAAATGAAACAAGGTGTCATGAGGATAGTTCTTTTATTGTGTCAAGCTCATTAAAAAATGAAACAGGTTCTCTTTTCAGTTCGAGTCTTT
The DNA here is from genome assembly GCA_034641835.2 of Pinus albicaulis. Classification (NCBI taxonomy): domain Eukaryota; kingdom Viridiplantae; phylum Streptophyta; class Pinopsida; order Pinales; family Pinaceae; genus Pinus; species Pinus albicaulis. The sequence continues at coordinate 1,007,680,555 of CM076577.1, read as the reverse complement.
GAATAGATCTCATAAAATCCAGGTCGAGTCTTTCTCTTGATCTCGTAATTGAACCTTCATTCCATCCAACTGCCAGTAACTAGCAGTCTACTCTGGTGAATGCTGTGAAGTTGGGGGGCATGTACCTTGAATTGAGTCATCATGCCGAGGGCATGCAAACCTTTTCAAGAATAGTTTATCTTTGTTTCAAGATCGTGTAAAAATGAAACCAATATCAAGAATAGTTTGTTTCTGTTTCAAGCTTGTGTAAAAATGAAACCAGTTTCAAGCATAGTTTGTTTCAGTTTCAAGCTTGTGTAAAAACGAAACCACATTTTATTTTACCTCTCGTGATTGCCATTTTATCAGCCTGTTTTTCTAGATGAGCCTTGGTTTTCTCGTTCCATCGTTACCATCTGCTCAGCTGATCATATGCCCTCACTTGATTTTTTTACCCATTCTTGAGGAACAGCTACAATGAGTGGTCTTGTTAGCTAACCTCTTGACCTTTACTTGTTCTGAGTAGTTCCACTATCACCGGAACCAGTTTCTACCCTTAATGCCACTTGTTCCTCTAGGAGGAGTCATATTTCAGCTCTTTTCTGACTCTCTAAAATAGAAAATATCATCGAGACTCTTTTTGTTTTGTACTCGTTAAAGATTGCAAAACGTCATCCGCTCAGTATATGTTTACCCCTTTTTCGGGCTGGGATAGATTATTTACGAAAACGAAATACCTTAACCTATTGTGATTAAGAGGTTCTCTCAGATATGGTTTTCTACCTTTTTGGATCTGTGAGACTACCTACATAAAGGGACTTTCGGGATTTTTATTTTCCTCTTCTTTTCAAACTCTCTAAACATGAAAATATGTTGAGTTCTTCCTTTGTCAGACTTTTTAAAACCTAGATGACATCGGAAATCTTCACCATGATGTAATTGAGTTCCTCCTTCCTAGGGCTCGTAAAATGTACTAGGATGGATTTGTTCGAAGGACAAAATTATATGACAAGCATATGTTATCCTCTTCAAGATTGTGTAAAAATAGAGAGGTACATGTAAGAAATGGTGGGGGGAAATGGAAGTTATTCGTCAGTTGTGTAAGAAATATGTCACCCTTGAACATGACACTTATCTGCAATTCGTGTCGGGTTGGGATATCTTCACTTTGTCACTTTGCCTCCATGGGTTTGGGAAATCTGTTTGCCTCTCATTCGATTACTAGTATTGTCAACATGACCTATGATCCTATTTGAGTCAAGTGCTACCAAATTCTAGAGTCATGTCGCTGATATGTTCAAGAGAAAATACTTCTACAGTTTCTGCATTCCTTGATCCTCTTTTTAGTCCTAATTCACTATCATCTTGTTCCTCTGTCTCATGTCGATGATGTGGGAAACATTATGGCCCTCCTTCGATAGGTCACTTCCTGTCGACTTTAGCTCATTATCCAGGAAGCTGATCTAGAGACTCCCTTTCGGTACCTTGGAGCTTGCATGCCTCAATGGTAAGTTCTTCACATTCGACGACAGGTCCTCATCATTGGCCTTCGATCGAGTGATTTCACGAATGTTAGACACCCGCACACTGCTCACATTCCTCGGATTGTACTAGTTGCATCTTGAGATCCATTTTCATTATTGGTGGTTTCTATCACACCTGTTAACAGTTTACATCATTGACTGGTAATCAGGCGATTTTCCTGCATGTTCGACTTTAGCTCATTTATTTGCATGCTTGAAATTGTACTTGATCGGGTCGTGACAGAGTTAAAGACCCTAGATTTTATTCTCTAGAGTCCAAGTTGCGAGGCGATATGATTTTTCCATGATTATATACATGTTTCTTTCAGATGGATGGTTGTGACCATACCATGAGTCTATATGTGACTTTTCAGATGGATGGCTGCGACCATACCATGGTCTCTTTTATGGATGGCTACTTCCATATCTTGATTCATGTATTTTCATCAGAGATTTCAGTTATGTATATGTATCTATGCTTGATTTGCAGGTCTCCCAATGGAAGTGTCTAGTTCCTTGCATGTACTTTAAAACATTTCACCCCTCACTCATGTTTGGACTTCATACTTTAGAGGGCATCTGTTACACATCAATTTTTCACCGTCCTTGTACTCCCTGTTCCTTGATCCTGGAGGACCCATATAGTGACCCTTGTGTACTTTCCAAGCATGTAATACATATCCCTGAACCACACTTTGTCTGCCAATTCATCTCCCTTTACAAATTTTCTGGAAGATCCCTATAAAAACCTGGTTATCAAGGTCAGTGCTTTTTCTCAATGTATGACCCACCTCGATAGAAGAGATTTGCACTGGGACCTGCGCTAATCGGTGCTCTATCTTAATTTCAGACCCACGCCAATCCTCTTTTGCAAAGTTTTTAAAATAGAAACGAAGTTTCCACAACTAGAAGCTTCGCAAGGTGGCGAGCTGGAAGTTTGTTTTGAGGATATGGCCGAGGAATTCCCCTTTGGGCTTCTTGTTCCCAAGAAATAGGAACTATTCCAAAGGATAAGCTCTTTTCCCATTATTTGAGGGCCCATAACATCCTCCTCCATTGTTATATAAGGAGACCTCTTTCACCTCTGTTGCCTTAGTTAGATAGAGAGGAGAAGAAATTATAGCTTCGAGAGAATAGTTTTTGTGTGTTAATAACATAGTGAGATCTTAGACCTTTGTGTATGAGGGTGTTGAAAACGTGCTTGGATATGGACCTGTCGAAGGAGAGCCTCATCATTAAGGCTTGGTTGTAAAATCCCCTTGTCTTTATCATAATAAAATGAAACTGATGTTTATGTTCCACTCTTGTTTACATTTATAATGAGATTTCTAGAATTCCTTGATCAGTTAGATAGATTGTAATTGTTTTATGTTTGTCATGATTTTACGCTTGTCATGGTGTCTTGAATATCTATCCAGGTAAATCCCCTCTACCGATAGAGGCGATCCCTCTAGCCCTAGGGTGGGTCTAGCATCTACAGGAACATACTAACATCTACCTTCCTAGATTGTAAATGAAATTCAGAGCAAGGAAGATGACCTACCTTTTTCTGATGCTATGTTGTCTTTTTCTGTTGGAGCTTCTTGATCCGATACACGCTACTACATTTACCTTGGGTGTACATGTTCTTGCAGGTCTTTTGATGGTGGTGTTTGGTTTGGGCATGTTCTCATAAAGCATTTCACCCCTCCCTCTCTCTCAGACCTCATGCTTTATGAGGCATCTGATACACAATATTTTGTCATCGTCCCTGCAATCCCCGTTGCAAACATTGGAGGGCCATTTCTGTGACTTATGTGTATTTTCACACTTTCCTAAAAGTGTCATTGCATCCCTTGGCATGTCAAGAAATTTTCCTCTATCGATCACTCCTCAATCAAACTCTCAAAAAAATGTGTTTTTGGGTCGGCACTGGTAGCCAGTTATGGCCTCGCACCCATAGGGAAATTAACACTGGACCCTGCGCCCATTGGCACTCTGTCTCAGTGTCTCACCCGCATTGAGTTAATTTTGGAATGTTTTTTAAAATAGAAGCAAATTTTCCATTCCCAACCACTTCATGAGCAGAGTCATCATGGTTTGTTTGACTGAATAACTTCGAAATCCTCCCTTTGGTTTCTTGTTTCCTACATTTGTGCAAATCCCCAAAGGGATAGGACCTCTCTTCCACCTTACAAGGGATCTCAAACCACCTCCTCTTCTCTTATAAATACTTCCTTCTCACATGGTTTCAACTAGCTAAATAGTCCTTACTATAGCTGGTGTTAAGAATAAGGCATAGAGGAATCCATTGTCGAGAGAGAGTTCAAGCCCATTGCATCACCAAGTCCAATTCCCAAAAAATTCTTGAAACACACTTGATTGAACCCGTCGAAGGAGGCTGTAATGTCAAGGCATTAAGGTTATAAAATTATTTTCTCTATCATTAATACATGACTAGTTTTTTGGTTCCAATTTTGTGTTCGATCATATGCAGAATGTTTTATTCTCCTTGACCAATCGAATAACTGTAAATGAAAATATGTTTTCGTATGATGTCACCGTTCACTTGATCCTTGTGCAGGTACACAGACATTATCATTGAAGGAACGCAATGTGTGAAGACAAAGATCAATGGATCACTGCTGAAAACCACAACAAAAGAATTGGACCAAGGTAGGCCATCTATCCTAACTCATTTTCATTTATAATCTAGGAGTCTGAAAGTCCATCTTGTTCCCTTGTTGCTAGACCCACTCCAGGGCTAGAGGGATTGCCTCTATCCACGGAGGGGATTTATCTGCAGAATAGTCTTGGCCTCACTGATAATGTCTCGAGAACGCGCCTCTCTGGCTACCCTCGATGGTCTTTTGGCATTGGCACGGAGCCATGGGGACGTGAAGTGACAGAAAGGTGGGGGATAGTGACTTTCTCTTTAGGGGATCACTTAACAAATAATCAAAGCAGGGATGTGTTCGATTGTGAACTATGAAGCAGGGGAGCTTGGAGGAGGGGGGTGCACAGTGAGGGAGCCTGCCTCTAAATACACGCAGCGGGGTGAATCTGTAAATGCAAGGAAATAATGAGGGGGGAGTGCAGCCAGGGGGAACACCATGGTGAGCGTGTAGCTTGGAGGGGAGCAGCAGGGTGGGTTCCTAGCTTCTTAGCACCAATATGGAGGTGCACGAGAGGGATGGTGCACAACTGGTGGAACATGCAGAGAGACTGACGAACCAGTAGAATGGAAAGGGGGGCAGAGAGGGCTCTGGAGGCCAACTAGAGCAACAAGGGGATGGCACAATGGGGAGAGACCTCACCTTTTGAATACCTGTGGCACAAGCGCAAATGCTGTGAATTGTTTTGACACGATTGCGAGTGCAAGTTGGGGTAGTTTTGATGGAGTGGCATGTGATTTAGGGTATGGTAGAAGATCAGGTGCATCATGGAGCTCATATAAATGATTGCAGAGAGAAGGTTATGCATCATATTATAGCTAGCATTGCAAGACTTTGTCAGCCTGTGCATGGAATGAACCGGTTTTTCACGTATGCACCATGTCACCAACATACAAGGAGGGATGATCCTTTTGGATGAGAATTCCTAACGCAAGGGATCGTCCCCAATGTGAGAGAAGTCGAATTAATGAAGCATTGTGTGGCTGTCCATGCATTTGTTGGCTAGGAGATCAGCAATGGTGTTTTCTTTTCTGCGCACATGGTGGAATCTAATGGCCCTATAATGTTATAGCAACTGTCTGATGAGATTGAAATGATTGGTGAGCCTCCAGCCTATAGAGACCTTTGAGGAGGAGGTGCCATGAAGAATATGGGTGGATGATTGAGTAATGATTTGCGAGTCTCCCTCCATTTCCAATGGAAAAAAGTTAAATTCAATGGCTTTGGAGATACCCTGGATAAGCCCTTCTAGTTCCGTGGAGTTGTTGTTGTCCCATCCCATATTTCCATAGTAGACAAGAATGGGTTTACCATGGGAGTCTCTGAATATACCCCCAAAGCCAAATTTACCTTGGTTACCTTTGGAGGCTCCATCGAAGTTGCATTTAAAGAAGTCATCCTTGGGGGGGGGGGGTGCCATTTTTCAGGTGTGTCGATTCTACAATCGAGGAGTGGTTGTCCACAGGGGTCTTGATGCTTATATGCCAGTTGCTCCAAATTTTGCATTCAAAATTGGTTGTTGGGAGATCTTCCTTCCCCTAGTGAGTCATGGCGAGAGTTTCTGCTAGGTTACTGTGAAGCCTGACCTATATTTGCTCTCGATTAGAGGCTTTGTCTTTAAATATCCTACTATTTATTTCTTTCCAAATATTCTAGATGAGAAGTCCTGGAATCAACTTCTAGAGACGATTCAATATGTTACTAGAATAGGGTTTGTATGACCATTTGCTGATGGTGTTGGTGATGTTACCCATATCTTGATTGGATCTTCTCCATAGAATTTCAGTCTTGTCCCACAGAGCGTTGGATATGGGGCAGAGATATAGAGAATTATCTATGGTTTCATTTTAGTTCTGGCAGAGTGGACATCTTAAGGGTCCCACAAAACCTTGTTTCAAAAGATTCTCCCATGTGAGGATGCGTCGCTTACTGAGTAGCCATAAAAAAGTAACTACTTTGGGCCAGAGCTTTGTAAACCATATCTTCTTCCATATCTAATTGGTAGGGCCAGGTTTTAGTAGTTGTAAGAGATGATAGGCTTCATTGGTAGAGTAATTTCCACTTGGAGTATGGCCCCATCGCAGAATGTCGAGCCCATGTTCAACTCAGATTATTCTTTTAGTCCTTAATTCCTCCCAAATGTCTCTATGATGCTCATTGTTCCAGTCTACTTGGCATCTGTCTATGCATAGCCAGGTCCTATAACCTTGATTTGTTTCAATGGTCCATAAGTCTTGGACGTAGTTTTGTTGTTGTGCCTGCAGAACTGTGCTCCAAAGGGGTTTGGGAAAAATTGAAGATAGGCTGGGCAATTGCTACCATGAATCCTCCCAGAATATGGCTTGTGTGTTGCTGCACAACTCCAAGAAGTTGTGGGTTTGGATTGGCTCTGTTTGTTTTCTGGCCACATTCTAGATTTTGGATCCTCTTAGATCAATATTGAATCTGATTAGTTCCTCCCTGGGCCATTTCCCCACATATTTGGAAGCCATAGGGTTTCTTAGGGTGTGTGAGGGTTGGAAACCCATTTCCACCATATTTTGGTGCCCATGATGCTATTTCTATGCTCTCGATCTCTTAGTACTAAGCCTCCTTGTGATTTTAGTATATAGACCTCTCTCTAGCTTACTAGCGCCCATTTGTTTTTATCTTTAGTTCCCCCCCAAAGGAAGGTTCTTTGAAAGTTGTGCATGGATTTGAGGACCCATTTTGGTGATGCTAGAATAGAAAAAAGATACATGGGGAGGGATTAAAGGACAGCTTTAATGAGAACCAATTGTATAACTATGTTGAGGGAGCGATGAGTTCAGTTGGATGGTTTGGTTTCCATTTGGTCTAGCAACTCTCACTAGGAGATGTGTTTAATGGCTGAGTCAGTGAGTGGGGCTCCCAAGTATTTGGACGATAGAGAAGCGATGGTGAAGCCTAGGATGCGAGTGATGTTGAACTAGGTGATAGGGGACGTGTTAAAAAAGAATATTTGAGATTTTTCAAGGTTGACAGTAGTGCCTGAGACTTCAGAGAAGCAATCGAGGAGAGATTTGACGGTGCGAGATTCCTGAACCGAGGGGTTCCCCATTATCATATTATCATCCACGAATTGCTGGTGGGAAATGGGGGGGAGATTGTGAAGAGGAATATATTGAATATTATGGGATTGTATGGAGCTTTTTATGAGGCGGCCTAGACCCTCTGCCATAAGCACAAAGAGGAAGGGCGAGAGACGATCCCGTTGCCTTATTCCTCTAGAGAGATTGAAATTTTCCAGAGGAATGCCATTGACCAAAATGGAGATGAAGGGGGATGATATCAAGCTCATTATGCATTGTACCCTAGTGTGGATGAAGGAAAAGGCCAGGAGGATGTGTTTTATGTAGTTACAACTGAGCTTGTCAAAAGCCTTGGAGAGATCAATTTTGAGGAGCATACCTAGTTTTTTGGAAGCTTTTAGGGAGTGGATGACCTCGTGGGTTAGGATGCTTCCGTCAAGGATTTTCCTTCCTTCAACATAACCCATTTGCTCCAGAGAAATGAGAATGAGAAGAAGCTACTTCAAGCTATTAGCTATAACCTTGGAAATGATTTTGCAAATTACATTACATAGTGCTATGGGTCTATACTTACTTGGAGAAGCAACAATGTCTTCCTTTGGGATGAGAGTAAGAAATGTAGCATTAAGAGTTGGAAAAATCCAGTGGGTGGTATGTGATTCCTCTACAATTCCCTAGATGACCTCTTCGATAGTATCCCAGAAGAAGCGAAAGAAGTTGATGGTGAATCCATATGGGCCAGGGGGTTTCCCTTCCTTGAGTTATTTTTTCAACCTCTGCCAAGGAGGTGGCTTTGAGCAGAATCCTATTATGGTCTTTAGTGACTAGTTTGGGTATGTGTTGTGTGATTCATCCTATGGCCTCTTGCCTCTGGATATTGGGTTCTTGGAGGATATCCTTGAAGTGATTGCACAGATCTTCAGTGATGTCCTCTTGTTTTTCCATGCGCTCCCCGTTCTAGTTTTTTAGTACTATAATTTTGTTGTGCATCCTATGTTGGATGGTGGAGCGATGAAAAGTTGTTGTGTTTATTTCTCCATCTTTAAGCCAACATATCCGAGAACTATGTTTCCCCTTGAGAATTTTCATTTTCTACTGGAACTAATTCATTTTTGTGCCAGAGGGTGATATGAGGGAGGTCCACCAATCTGAGACAAGATATTTGAAACCTCGATGTTTGAGAAAAAAGTGTTCAAAGTGAAAGGGTTTAGGTGTAACCATACCCAGTCTGAGCCATTGGAGTTGTATCGGCCAGTGGTATGAGCCGGAGGCCAGTATGATGGTGGCTACGAGATGTATAAAGTCTTCCGTGATGAGGAAGCGGTCCAGTCTAGAAGTAATTTGATGAGATCCACCTCTTCTATTGTTGCAAGTGAATATGTCATTGGATGTTTGAAGATCTATGAATTTATTGTCATGGATGAAGTTCTTGAACCTAATGTTGTCCATATCAAGGTGAGGCCTTCCTCTTTTTTTTCCCTAAAGGTTTGTTATCATATTGAAGTCTCCTCCAATCAACCAAAGAGGGCAAGTGAGCTGGTTGTTGAGGTTTGCAATTCTGTCAAGAAGCTTATATTTTTGCTGGAGAGACTGCAAGAAGTGAACATTCATGAGACGTCCATGGATGGAGGTTCCAATCAAATGAAATAAGGCTTGAATGAAGTGTCAATTAGCTTGATAGTTCTCTAGGGTGATGATATGGGGATTCAAAATGATTGCCATGCCTCCCAAGGCGCCATTAGCATCCACTGCTAGGGTATTGCTTCCTTTCCAGAGTCTTTTGAAGAGTGTGTCCAGAGTAGAGCTGGAGCATTTGGTTTCTTGCATGAAGAGTAAAGCAGGGCATTCCTTAGTAATTATTTTCTTGATTAATCAGTGCTTGGAGGGGTTGTTAAACCCTCTAATATTCCATGAGATAATATTCATCGAGGGGGGTTGGGGATTATAGAGTAGCACGTGGTTAACTTGTGGAATCTCCTTGATTCTACTAGCACTTTTCCCGTGGTGAATGTTTGCTACAAGTATGTTTTTATTCCTCGTTTTCAGGATTATTTTAGGATAAATTTAGTATTCAGGAGTGGACCTACTTGAATGCGAAGAGAAGGGATCTGTTGAGCTCGAGTGAGGATTTCCTCCAACTTCTGGATCTGGTGCAGAGGAATTGGAAGAAATTCTTTCCTCTTGCATGCTTCTTCTAATCCCATGAGATCAAGGTCCCCGTACTCAATGCTCTCTGGTTCTTCCTCAATTACTTCTGGGATTGAGTCCAGTGCTCCTCCTTTGCCTTTATTTTCTGATATTTCCCCTGCATGTGTAGGGATTTGGGGGACTAGAAAGGCTTCCTGTTGGATCTTAGTTTGTTGAGTCTTTGAGGTCTGATGGTTATCTTGTGAAGAATGCCTTGTTTCTTTGGGAGGTTCATTCTCATTCTTGTTCAGTTTAGCTAGGGATTTGAAGTTGTTATTGGATGCTGGTGCTTTTTTTTTCTGGTTCATGTTTGAATTCCTATTGTGCCTTTTACTGCCTGTGACTTTCATGAACCCCTCGACTTCGTGGTCTATTGAGTCATTGATCGGTGCAACCTTTTGATTTAGGGGGAAATATCTGAATAGGTGTCCCTGTTGGTGACACTTTCGGCATCTAAAAGGAACATGTTCATAATCTACTATTTGAATCCATTCATAGTCATCATATAGGATACTTACCTCATTAGGGAGAAACTTTGTGATGTTTATGTAGACACAGATCCTTGCATCGGTTGCATGTCTGTTGATCTTTGTCTTCTCCATCATTTTGATAAATTCTCCAAGAGCATTGCCTATGTTTCGAATATTTAGCTCATCCCAGTAGTATTAGGGGAGGGTGTAGAGCCTGATCCAGACTAAAGCCCAAGTGAATTCTTTCTTGTCTGGGTTGAAGCGTTCTACCTATTTGTGTAGGTACAAACCTGCAGAGTTAAAGGAGTATGGCCCTCCATCCATGATCCGTTTTTTATCTTTGATTCATGTGAGGATCACATTCAAGAAGCCCTTGGCACATAGTTTAAGATCAATATGGCCCTTGGGATTCCATTTGGAGGTGATATAGCCTAAGAGGGATTTTTCCTGTGGGCTAGAAACCCATGAACTTGCCTATCAATGCATGGTCCTTCATGTATTGTATTTTTTCATTAATTCAATGCGTAGGTAGCTCGATCTTAGTTCTTGTGGAGTCATTGGGTATGCATGTGGAAGAAGTGACTATTTCTACATCACCTACAACTGTGGATGTCGTTTTCGTTGCAGAAGACGCCCCTGTTGAGTCAGGGAGAGGGTCAGAGTTCTGCTGACGATCATTGTAAGCCCCTGTCGCCGCTCCTATGGAAGGTGAACATGTGGTGGGGTGAGCACCCGTCCCCCCCTTTTTTGTCTATCATGAGGGAGACTATATGCCCTCCAGGTGTGGATTGAGCCCCAAGAGTGGGGAAAAAGGTCTTCCAGGGGCATTCTGCTTAGAAACCACCAAACCCTAGGTCATGGCAACGCTCCTTCAACTCTCTCTACTGCAGGAATATGTTACTGAACATGAAAAAACATATACTAATTAACACTTTATCTCGAGTTGAAGGTAATAATTAAAAAGCATATATAATGAAATAAAGGAAGAAATACAACAATTCATGTCCCCACTAGCATAAAACCCAAACTACAACATGGAAATATATAAACATCAGGCATTGACTAAATTCCAAAATTTTGACAACCAACCTTGTATTCAAAAAAGACATGATCTCTCTCAAAATTAGAGCAACACACTTGACAATATGATAAAATTTTGACAGATAAACCTTGTATTAGAGTAAAGAATGGGACCACGAAGACGAAGAAGGACACATGAAAGTGGTGTAAGTTCCACAAGAACCACACTCATAGCAAAAATGAGTATCGAACCAAGCAATCATTGGTGGCCAGGATGAAACCTTTAGAGTCTAATGCATGTTCTGATTTTGAGCCAAAAACCAATAAGGGGAGTGACAAGGGGAAGAAAATTATTGGCGTAGAACCTAGTGCCACCATTTCCACCACCAAGTTCTACAATATTTAGCCCAAATATCCAAAGGAGGCGAGTGTCCCTTCCACTCGGAGATGTGGGTGAAGGGTTCACCGCTGTATTTATTTGTCGATATAAGGAGATAAAGGACCTAATTTCAGTAGAGGACATCAAGTGGTTGGCCGTACTGAACACACTAGACCTGCAGTGGTACAGCAATAGGTGGCTTTACCAAGGACAAGATCTTTGCATTAGCCAACAATGTCACCTTCCCTATAACATCAAGCGTTTCACAGATGAGGTATTGTGTGATGTTGATCCTCTTGAATTCTGTGATGTATTATTAGGAAAACCATACTTGTGGAAGCATCATGTTGTGTATGAGTCTAGGCCCAACAATGTTATTATTACTTTGGGAAATCAGTTATACAGGATATCAAAGGAAACCCTACCTACCACCATCCCTTTTATCTCTTCTAAGAAATGCAGTGAGATCATCTCCTAGACCAAGAATTTTGTTTTTCTTTTCATTCACACTCAAAATAAGGGGAATACCATGTCCACAACCATGGCCCTTGGGAAAGGTTCCCCCATGCAACAGAAGCAGGTGGATAAGGTTGTGGAAGAAGACAAGGAAATATTCTCCTAACCCACTAGGGTTCCCTTACACTGTCAGGTCAAGCATTTGATTAATCTGACCCCTGGAGCGCCTCTACCAAATGGAATGATGTACCAACACTCCATTCTAGAAAATCAAGAGATCAGGCAGTAGATCCAAGATCTGCTACAAAATGGGCACATCTGACCAACTTCCTCACCTTGTGGGAGCTTGATTGTACTTATACAAAAGACAGATGGGACCTGGAGGCATTGCATTGATTATCGGGCACTAAAAAAAATCACTGTGAGGAATAGGTATGCAATCCCAAAGATTTATGACCTTCCTCGCTAGCTCAAGGGGGCCAAGTATTTTAGCAAGATAAAATTTAATTTTGGTTATAACCAGGTTCCAATAGAAACCATAAATGTATGGAATACCACCTTCAAATATAAGGAGGCAATTTTTGAATGGTTGGTCATGTCGTTTAGGTTGAAAATTCGCCTGCTAATTTTGTGAGGTTCATGGATGACATCTTGTGGCCCTTCACCATCTTGTTCATGGTGGTATATCTGGACTACATTCATACCTTGAGCAAGATTTTGGAAGAGCACTTGCAACACATTTGGCATGTCCTCCAAACCCTGTTTCAACACAAACTATGTGCCAACCTGGAGAAATGAACCTTTGGCATTAGCTAGGTCCAATATCTAGGCTATGTCATAAAAGAGAAAGGAATCCATGTGGATCCAACTAAGATCCAATCCATTCTGGATTGGCTAGCCCCCACCACTCTAACAGAGCTTCACAGATTTTTGGGTCTTGCCAATTTGTATGGGAGGTTCATTTTGGGATTCTCCCATATCACTTACCCTGTGGGTACATTTACCAAGGTCAGAGTGAAAGAAAAGTTTTCCTATTCTGAGTCCCAATAGAATGTGTTCATTGAGTTGAAGCACCACCTCTAATTTTTATTGATACTCACATTTCCATACCTACAACAACCATTTGAAATCAATACAAACATCTCTGACTATGCTATTGGTGCAGTTTTCACCAAATACTGCATCCGATGGCCTATCACAATGAAACACTTTTCGATACAATTTAGAAGTGCCACAAATATGATAAGGAGATGTATTCTATCATGCAGGCCTACCGAAAATGGAAACATTACATTATTTGGAAGGAAATGGTCATCCATACAAATCACCAACCTCTTCAGTTTATATAAACACAAGGGAAGTTATAGAATGATCACCATAAAAAATTGTCTACATATCTGCAACAATTCCACTTGAACATTAAGTACAAGAAGGGAAACACCAATGATGTTCCATATTTCCTCATTCGGCCCCCAATTGCAACACTAAATATTGTTCTCAAATCTTGCGGCCACGAGACCTATGGATTGCCACAACTATACAAGGATGATCCAAATCTCACCACCACTTACCAGATGCTAGTGGATGGAAAACAATTTCCATATTTCCACCTCCAGGACACATTTTTATACTACATGGGCCACCTTTCTGTTCCTTCAAGCGAGCATGCCAAATTTATTTGGGAAGTGCACTACAGTCGAGTGATAGGACACTTCGGCATGGAGAAAACTATGTTTGTACTATAAAATTATTTTTATTAGAAAAACATCTGACAAGATGTGGGGAAATATATCAGATCCTACATTATCTATGCCATCTCCAAGCCAACTATAAAAAATCGAGGCTTGTACAATCCTCTTCCTACTACAAGCCATCGTTGGAAATCAATATCCATAGAATATTTTTCTGGCCTCCCTTCTACCAAGCATGGTAGTGACTGTTTATTTGTGGTTGTGGAAAAATTTTCTAATATGGTTGTATTGGTGACCTTCAAGAAGAGTATCACGACAGAGGAAACTTCCAAAGTATTCTTTAAACGAGTATTGGTACATTTTCGGATCTTGTAGACCATTATATCAGATCGTGATAGCAAGTTCCTGAGCACATTCTAGTCGAGCCTCTAGAAAATATTGGGCAACAAGCTCACCAAGTCGATTGCATTCCATCCCCATACTGATGGCCAGGCAAAGGTCATTAACTAGATGATAGTGCATATCCTATGCATGTACAACTTTAAGCATACATGAAACTAAGATGCGAGCCTTCCCTATGTGTAACACAACTATAATAGAGCTCTCCATAGCTTGACTGGTCATAATCCCTTTCAAGTGCATCTTGTATTTCAACCATTGTGTCTGATTGATGTTGTCATGCCTCATGCGACTACAAAAACATAGTCCACACATGTACAATCTTAGGATGATAAGAAACCAAGGTTATTGAACACATCTAGCACATCTACTAGTAGGTTCATGACATCTTGGAGAAGTGAAATGTCAAGTACAAGTAGTGACACGATCAACATCGGGTGCCACATAATTTTCATGTTGGCAGCAAGGTTTCGTTTCATTTGGAGAAAGAACGCCTCACCAAAGTCCATCAAAAGATGCGAACACTCTGATATGGGGATTACACCATCACTGAGGTTGGTAAAGAAAATTATTTTGAGCTCAACATTCCCTTATTCCTTGGCCTGCACCCAATGTTCAATGTGGAACACCTTTGACCATACTTTCCACCATTGCTGGACACATCAGACATTGTAGAACAACTATCACCCATATATCTCAACCCAAACTGTATGGAAAAAACCACAACTGATCAGATCTTGGAAACATAAATTAAGTTCACTCACCAAAAAAATATCCAAATGTATCAAGTTGTTAAAGTCGACAAATTCTTGCACCAAGGCAAGTGGCTCACTAGGGACCAAGTTCAATAATAGTTTTCGCATCTCATGGAGGAACTCAACAAAATAGGGGTAATTTATTCCTAAGGGGGGAGGATCAATCCACATGGATATTGGTGGCCACCATCCTATTTCACTTGGGTCCCCATCGTTGCTTCCTTCAGTTTCCTTAATTGTATCACAGCTTACTATTTTCTGAAGTTTTTCGGGTCCTAAACTTCAGGAGTTGTTTTAAGGGCCTAAAAGACATTTTTGCGGAAAATAAAGAGACTAGAAAAGTGGAAGACCCCAAAAGGTGCAAGGCTCCTCTTAGAGATTTTTGAAACAAGATATTATGATAGTCAAATGGAGATTGTATGCCAAAGTTACGCCCCCGAACAAAAGTTGATGTTCCAACTAACCCCAACGGGGCCCACAAGATTTTTCCGTTTTATCTCCTACGGTTAGTTTTTTGCATGTTTAGAGTTTCTCATTGTTTCTCAATAATAAAAATGCCTTCATGCCTCATTGTAAGATAGTTTAGAAGGCATTTAGTCACCACATATATTCTCATATTTAAGCTACCATCACTTGAACTACTTTACTTCCATTCCTCATGTAACAATTTTTCAGTAATTTCTTATTGAAGTTTTGTTTTCATTGTAGCTCTTTGTTTTTCTTTATACATGTGTTTCATTTCGTTCCTGCATAAAGCCAGATTACTAAAACAAAACCAAAATACATTAAGAGGTGCCTATAGTGAGTGATCATGCACACTAATCATTTTCAAAAGTAGGTGTGTAGAGATCAATGTGTCTCTTGCATGCTTCCTCTTGAAGTCGATCTTAACTTGAATTTTTATCCTCGCTGAGATAGATGTCCATAATTAATTCCTTTAGCACGTCTACCTCATCTTGAAAATGTTATATCTAGTGCTAGAGCGACACAATTTTATCAAATTAGTCAATATTGGAGAGACACAATAGGCACAAATTAACCTACATATCATAATCTACCATTTGCAGGGCTTCATGTGCATATAGATAGTGTGAAAAAGGGATTGATGCTAAAGAAGAGTCATATGAGGAGTCGACATTCATAGTGATATATGGGAGAAAATTGTGAGGACAACCAATAATATGGAGAGTTGGAACAAACCTTATCGAGAGAATGACACAAAGAAAACCCATCATAATTGGAAGAGAATACAAGAGCTTGAGGGCGAAGTTCCAATTTGTGATATCATGGACAAGAAAAACACCTTCCTAGACTACATTGATTTTCAATTCTCCAAGATCTAAGATAATCTATTGAAATATTATAAACATAAAATGAATAGACTCTTACGAAGCCAAATGATTCTTAAAACCACTAAAGGGAGATTACTTTAGAATAGGTGAAGAGGCACCTAGAAAATCCCTAGACCCTTCTAAAAATAAAGAATTAAAACAACAAGCAACGAAATATGGGCGTACCTTAAAGGGGTTTCCTTTTGAAAAATTTCTATTGTTAATGACCAAATTGGAAACAGGTAACCCAAAGGAATCTTCATGCAATTGAGTATAGGGAAATGTGTTACTAACTGGGGATAGTGGGAAGGCAATTTCAAAGTTGATTATGAGCCCAAGAGACCTTTAAGAAAAATTTCCCTCGAAAAAAGATTTTTGAGCCCATGATTGAAAAATCCAATGGATAAGAAAATTGAATCTGAGACAAAGAAGCTCTTGACAGAGCTTCCTGAAAGATGTGTGCTTGGATTCAACATTGAAATTTTTGGGCAGAGCTATAACAAAATTAAAAATTCTCAAAGGTTGTGAAACAAACAAAGAAGCTAATTCAGTCATGGAAGAAACACGATTTAGATGAAAGTCTGATTTATTGCTAATTCCACTACTCAACCACACATTTCTCATCATTGTTCCATTAATTCCTCATTGCTGCTTCCAACAAGTACCATCATTATCCCTAGTGAAGCTCATTTCTGAGATCTAGGTAGATAGATGTAGTAATAAAAAGCATGAAAATAGGAAATAGTAGCATATGCATGGCAGTGGGCATTGTGTGATACCACGCCAAGGGGAAACAAACATGCCTTCTAAATGATACGCCTACGGGGATCCTGATGAAGAGATGATAGGAGATGGCGCAGAGAAGAATATGCTTGGGAGATGGAGGGTAAGGGAGGATAGGGGGAAAGGGGAAATGGGGAATAACTAGAGGGAGGAGAGGAGAAAAGAGCTTAAATATATTTTTTCTAAAACATATTTCCAAATAACGGGGAGATCAAAACAAGTGGGCCAATAACCAAAATACATTTAACCTTAGGAATGGGACAAAAATAACTAGAGTCATTTATTTCAGCCTTAGTCTCTTCTAAGGAGAAAGTTGTATTTTCTTGCACATCTGCCTCAATGTTATGGATTATAAGGATGTGATAAAGTTCTTTGGAATTTAAATATTTCATCAATCCTTTGATTCTTTGGAGCACCAGTGCAAGGATTTATCCTTTGGGCTGTACCTTCCTTTATAATATTATGAATTGTGATTAGTGAGTCCCCATGAATAATGATATCTTCGATTCCTTTGTCTTTATCAATGTGAAAACCTTGAAGAAGGCCATCTCTACCTAGTTATTGGTTTTCCTTCCAAGGCACCATGTAAAATTAGTTTCAATATTTCAATTGGGATAAGTAAGATCCCCGGGGAAACAAATTGTTCACCAAACCAATTGAGTTAAGATAATTGTGATATGCATTTAAAACAAAAATAATTAATAACAAAAGAAAATTTTAATATGAATAATGTGGTTTATTTCAACTTTATGTATATTATATATGGTTTAACAAAACCTATACATATGTTATATAAATTAACTAAAAAAAGGTAAATTATCATGGTTATAACATTTTGAACAAGTTGTCTTACCCTTCCACATTTTGTCTATTTTTTAGATTAATTTTGCCTTCAACAAAGATTTGTTGGAATCACAAGTTTAAGTTTTGTTGTCTATACAATATTTAAGGAGATTTGAAATGATTGAAAAGGATCAAATCTCTCCTGGTGCAAGGCATTTTTAATTTTTGCACTCTAAACGAGATTTTCATGTCTAAGAGATTTGATCCCTCTCAATGCTTGTTAGATCTGTGGTTAACATGGATTTATATTTATATTTTCACTATTAGATTATTTAATATATAATATTAATTATAATTTTGATATGTAATAAGATCTACTTTTTTACACGACCTATTATTATATTTATATTTGTACTATTATATTATTTAATATAAAACTTTCGATAGAATTTTGATAATTGGAAAGAGTTAGTATTATATAATTCTGCATCTAGTTCATAGGAAATACATTAGGCATTATAGAGCTAATTCATCAAGATATTCCGATCTGTTTCTTCTTTCCAAAAATAATACATGGTTTTCCTTAGGATAATATATTTGAGCAACAAAAAGAGAGGATTTGTTGGTGAATACCTTACAAAATTTCCCCAACAAAATACACAATTTTTAATGCAATACTACTAGGGAATTTTTTTAATTTCTTCAATTTACAATTAAAATACATGTCTGCATCTTTGTTGAAGGCTCTTAGAACATAGAAATAATCTTTGGATGCAATATCATTTGCAATTTTTTGGATTCTTTTCATGATGTTTTCCATAGATTTCTCATTTGGGAGGGAGCCACATGAAAATAAGCTTTGGATGAAATATATTTTGCAAATTTCTTGATTCTTTTTGTGCTTTTTTCCATAGATTTATCCTTTGGGAGAGTCTTTGACAGGATGACACAATATTAGAAGAGAATCTCCATAATAGTAAGTGTGTCCACTTGATGTTCTTTTGGCTAACAAAAATTAGTGACAAAGCCCATATATATTTGCTTAATTATTTTTCATATGACCAAGGCCTCATTGGTCCATGAACACTTTTTCCTCCTCAAAACCATAGAACACTCCTCTTGCCACCCTTAATATTCAATTCAATTTTGATATATAATGAGATTTACTTTTTTTATGCTAATTTCCATACTTATTAAATAGAATTTGGCTACAACAAAATATTCATAAGAGGGCATGCTAATAAAGATCCAATGTAAGTGAAGGAACTCAAAGAACTATGACATAATGCTACACCAATGTAAGTGCTAATAAATATCCAATGTAAGTGAAGGAAATCAAAGAACAATGACATAATGTCACACGAATGTAAGTGAATGAACTCAAAGAAAGATGACATAAGGCCACAAAGAAGTTTTTGATTTTTCTTCTAATTACTAAAATCAAGTCATGTTAATATTTTTATTTTTTATTTTTTTGAAATGAAGTTTAGTTTAGTTTTGGACTAGTTTATCTGTTGGATAGATGGTAGAAAAGACATAACTACTTTAATATAAATTTCAACTTAACTACTATTAAAAATACAAATATAACCGTAACAATCTAATTATTTTGTATTTTTTTAAGAAATCAATCTAATTATTTTATATATATTTTTAAAAATTAATAATTTTTTATTTTTTAAATAATTTGTTTTAAAAAATTTATAATTTTAATTTTAAATAATTAGATTAAATGCAAGGAATTAAGATGAAATACACTTTTGGAAAAATTTAACTAACTTCACGTAATCCTGATAATAGTTAAAAAAACAACTAAACAACAATTCAAAATAGCAAAATAGCTGCAATATAATAAACACGTCATCTAAACACAGTTTTTTGAGTAGCAAAATAATTGCAATATAATATACACGTCATCTAAACATCTAAAAGATTATATAATATACACAGTTTTTTAAAAGATTATATAATTTAAAATAGAAAAAAACATCTAATATGAAACAAAGTTATAATATAATAATAAACATAAACACGTGATATTTGTACGTTATAATATAATAAACAGAAACACGTGATCAGCTCAAATGAGTTATCTCAATATAGTTTTTTTAAGGCATTATATAAAAAGCATCGATTAGTTAAACTACGTTATAATATAATATAATAAACAGAGACACGTTATCAGTTCAGATGAGATATCTTACACATCACATATAATTGAAAATGGCCAAAAGTATCAAATAGTTAACCGACGTTATGATATTATATAAAGAAATACGTTATCAGATCATACAAGTTATCTTAAACACATTTTTTCAATCAATAATTATTTTATGATATTGTGGATAATCTGGATTCTGTAATAAACACATTTTTCAAAGACATTTATATCTTAGTCATATCTCACGAAAAGTTGACTCTATGTTAAACTCGTCACTGTTATATATATATATATCCCACTTTTGTATAAAATGAAAATTTTGATAAGAAAATCTAAGCCCAAAAACTTTTATGGAAGGCCAGCTCCAAAAAATATATAAAAAATTTATATTTACCTTATAAATATTTTTAATACCAAAATTAATTATACGGTTGAATAATTATATTAATTAATATATTTTAATATACTTTTTTCACTCATACATATATAGAAAAAAGGTGATAAAAAAATTGTATATAGACAATAGAACATAGTAAAATATTAAAAAAAAAATCAATTAAAAACAAATTAATTCAATTAGAGGAGTAATAATTATGCACACAAAACCATTCTTATATTCCATTCAAAGCCAAATTACAAGCCACGTAAATAGTGCTCATGAGATTCAACAAATTTCAAATAATAAATATATTTTTGAGAAAATATCAACAAATCAATCCTACCATCCTACTTATATACTATTGTAAGCATCATTCCAAGTCCCTCTTTAATGCTTACATTATATCATTACAAAGATTAATACAAAAATGACAATTACAATTCACATGTCACAAAACTACAACAACCAACAAACCAATCCTTTCTATATACTATTGTAAGCATTATTACAAGTCTTCCCTTTAATGCTTAGAGTACATCATTACAAATATTAATACAAAAATGATATTACAAATCACATGTCACAAAAATCCAACAACCAACAAACCAATGCTACCTATATACTATTGTAAGCATTATTTTCCCCTTTAATGCTTACATTACATCATTACAAAGATTAATATAAAAATGACAAATTACAATCCACATGTCACATTTTTGTGACTAGCCTTACTTGGCACTTATCTCCATTTTGAAGTCTCACAGACAACGCTCTTCTCACCACCACAATCTTCGAGCTTCCCATTCAACTCATTTAAGACATAACCGCCTCTAA
Organism: Pinus albicaulis; assembly: GCA_034641835.2. NCBI lineage: Eukaryota > Viridiplantae > Streptophyta > Pinopsida > Pinales > Pinaceae > Pinus > Pinus albicaulis. The sequence continues at coordinate 1,007,659,721 of CM076577.1, read as the reverse complement.
CCATATTTGATGAAATTTGTATAATTGTTGCTTGTCTATCTCTCGAAAGACAATCTCAATATTGAATTGTATCCAACAGTCAATTATGCAACTGAACTTTCTACATACATAGATCTCATAGCATAACCTATAATTGATGCTCTTGAAGCCTCAAACACAACAAGACCCATCAACATATAGCAGAATCACACAATGCTCTTGAAACCTCAAACACAACGAGACCCATCAACATATAGCAGAATCACACAATCAAATTAGCGATACATTCTCTTAACATCGAAGTCGAAAACCACTAATTTAATTATATTCTTTTGAATTGGTTCTCCACTTTTTTTCAAAACAACAAATTTTTTTTATAAAAATAATTGTTTGATAGCTGCTTTAGAAAAGTATGCGAATTTCATCATTAGTGTCACATGCTATCTCTAGACCAAATTCCATTGATGGTATTCTTGGATCTCGATATTTTCCTTTTGTCAATATTTCTATAGCAACTCAATAGGTTGGCCATCACCTATCAAGCCTAGCTCATAAATTCTGCATTGTGAGGTATCAATCATAGCACGCCAAGGAACAAAATCAAAACTAATAGTAGCACACTGAAATAAATATTTTACCACAATTTTTTTTTAATTTTACTACCAGTATAAAGAAAATTAATAACCACTGAAACATAATCCAATGTGAATCCCATCAAACATGTTTCCTTCCAGCATAGTTCAGACAAAATTTCCATCTCCACTTCCAAACTCATTTGCAACCCTTACACCTTCACTAGCTCCAAGCGACAAATGAAGTAATTCTTGTCAAATATTGGCCCATCTTCTCTACTGGAAAGAGAACTTGAATTGATCCTGCCCCGGAAAGCCATGATTCCATCATAACAATTTTCATTTCCCTTTCAGTAGAAGATCGCGGACCAGGTGGACCACACGTGAAGGCCACCACCTCAACGAGCACAATTGTAAAGAAAACAAAAATTACCAGTGCACACAACCGTTTCCTTTTAAACTTCTTGTTATAAAGTAGAGGAACAGTCATGATTCACACAAAATTATTAGTATATTTTATTCAAAGCCAAAGTACAAGGGCTCATTACATTCAAGGGATTTTAAGTGGAGAATATTGTGGAGAAAATCTCTCAACAAAAATTTAACAACCAACAAATCAATCCTACCTATATATTATTGTAAGCATTATTCCAAGTAAAATGCGTAATACATTCCATTTTTAATATGAAATTGATATGTAAGATTCAAAAATATTAATAATAATAACATATTCAATATGGGTCATAAATAGAATAAATAAAATATTTTACTATGGAAGATTAAGTAATATTGAAATGTAAGATTTTAACATGGACAATGTTGTGCATAAAATAAAATATTTCAATGTTCCTCCATGTTAAGTAAAATATATATATATATATATATATATATATATATATATATATATATATATTAGAAAGCAATTAAAAAAAATTTGATTGTTGAAATATTTAAAGTATTTTCACTATTTTACATTTTTAGTAAAATTTTGCAAATTTAAGTTGTGTAGTCTACATAATTCAAATATGTAAGGAAACTTTCAAAACATTGCATCTAATTATAAATTTAAAAACACAATTTAAATAATAATAATAAAAAAATATACATGATATATGTGTATATATAGAAAATATTTTAAAATGCAAACCTTTTTAAGTTTTGCAAAAAAATTCCATATAAAAATTTTGATCTTTTAATTATTTTTTAATAATCGATAGATTGGTGGTTTAAGATAGAGCTATTTATAATTGAATTATGCAGTTTTATTTTATTTTTCCAAAAAATAAATCAGATTGTTTAAAATTGTTTCTTAAGTATAACACAAATCAAATTTTGTTGTTCTCAACCATGATATTGTTTTCAAAAAATAAATCAGATTGTTTAAAATTATTTCTCTAGTATAAGGCAAATCAAAATTTGTCGTTCTCACCCATGATATTGTAATAAAATTTATATTTACGAATATAAAATAGAGATGATCCTAAACTTGGAAATATATCCCTTTAGGATTTGAAATGAAAATGAATCCCAAGATTGATGGAATACAATCGATAATCCAAACTCATACTCGAATCCAAATTCTGGAGTTATTACAAATCCATGTATGTTATAGCTATACTTTTTACTATATGTCTCACCTTCTCTACTCTGTAAAATCGTGTCCAACATCAACATTATCACAGATCCTAACATATTAATAAATTGGATTGAAAATATAATTAATAGAAAGAAATATTAGTTTACCTGAACAAGGAGCAGAGTGGAGGAATGGATGTCTTATGCAGCAATATTAAGGTGGGGAAGAAGCTCACAGACCTCCGGACTGAGCGCAAAATCTCCAAAATCGTCAATGGTAGAACAAGGTCCATATTTTATCAAATACGGAATGAAGATTAAGTCATTTTTTAAGATTAGCTTGCACTTTAATTTTCTATGCTTATTTTCCTTATAACTCAACATAGCCCCCCTCCCCCCTCCATGTAATTCTCATAATTAACAATAAAATATTAATAATTGATTGTGAAAGAACAATATTTTTATTAATAAAATTAATAATAATATTTTTTAATAATTGATTGTGAAAGAATAATATTTTTATTAATAAAATTAATAATAATATTTTTATTAAATTGTAAATCATGAGAAAGGATTCAATCTAGATGGTTTCATAGCCTTAATACAAGGACCATAACTACTCACTTGATCTTTCGTTAATACAAATCAAATGACTTATATTCTAGTTCCAAGAGGTAGAATTGGTGCTTTAGTGGTTTAACAGTTGCCTCTCACAGCAAGCATTGCAGGGGTCCACCATCCAGGTGGTTTCACAGTGCCTAGGAAAACACGATTGTGACCTAAATGGCCCTATCCCGGTGGTTTAATATCCAAGCAATCAACACTAGGTCCTTCAAGCATCTTGACCTTCCCTTAAACCAATCATGCTTAGACTCATCATCGAGTGGCCTCGATATAAGAAATGCGAGGAATAACATGCCAGGCTTCTAAACATTGGCTCTTAAACACTTTATTCTAGATTATTCTTCCAACTTAACTTTGGGTCATCTTGCTCTCTTTTTTCGCTAGGCTTCACTTTCATGTGCTTTGTTCTTCCGCTTGTGTCATTCTCTACATGTGCCTTTTTACTAATCTCTTTCTTGTCTTTTATTTTCTTCCTGATGGGTTAGGGATGGGATCCATCCCCCACCGATGCTGCCCCACCCAATCTTGTTCAATGTCTGACAATGTTGGTAGGTCACTGGTAAGGTCGAAATTAAGGAAATTCAATTTGGTATTATGGGCCTATTCTCGACATGCCATAGGAAAACCAACCCACACACAATAGGAACACCATAACCCTCCAAGAATGCAACAAGAACTTAACAACCTTTCCCTCAGAGCTTTGTATTCGTATGTACCTCTAGCCAAGCCATCTAATTAAAATTCACATTTAACTTATTTTACGTTTACAAATAATGTCTCAGCCAGCCATGGCCTCCATGTTGGTGTTACATAGTTAAAATTTTAACATTACAACAACATGGTAATGTGCGGGATGTTGCAAATCCCACCCTCTTAAAGGAATACCGTACTGGGTGTTCTATAAATGGAGGACATAAGCAAAATATGATTTCTATAATTATAGATCTTACATCAACAACATCAACTATGTACTAAGTTGCCACTTTGAGCAATTTTATTCATATTTCATGGTCTAGTTACCTCTCAGTTGCTCAACATTCCAACACATTTCTTCCTGGTTTTTTGTTGCTCATCAAGAATTCCATAAGAAATAAACTTAGTTCATTTCTTTCTGGAGAAAAACCAATGAATTTTTATCCCAATGAGTATCCAAATGATTCTTTGAAAACCAATTCACTCAAGTTTCCTTTTTCGTGCAATCACACACCTTCCAATATTAGGCATCCCCTTCTCTACCTCCCTAGTCCCTCGAGAAATCCATACCTTGGTAAGGCTTCCTTGCATAGGAAGTTTCTTGATGAAGTCTCATATCCAAGGGATCAATCTTGCTTGCTTTGACACTTGACACAATTTTCATTGCATATTTCATAGCGATCATTACATATCACATGGTACTAGTGTCACCACAATGGTATAGTCCTTAAGGTATTCAAATCAACTATGCTTCCACTCCACCATTATGATATTACCATGTTGATGTTGCTGTCATATTGCTGGCGATAAACAACATATATTTGTGGTAAATAGTTCGACATATCACCTATACCATAAGCATAAAATTATTATGTGATTAATCATAAAAAAATTAAATCAAATTAAACCACAATTTCAATAAAAAATATATTTAAAATGATACTTATCTCTATGGTTAGTCTTTGCTTCCATTGGCTCCAAAGGTAATAAGCACCACTCATAGTATTTACCGAACAAACCTTCATCGCGCTCACATTGTAGTGAGTGTCTTTACGGAACAAGCTTCATCATGCTCACATCCTAGTAAGCATGGGGCATATTTTTGTTCCCATCATCTACTCACCTTTCGAAGCTGAGGAAATCCATATTTCAGGAAGTCTACTTGTCCAAATATTTTCTTACATTGGTCCCCATCAACTACTCAACTTTGTGGGCTTAGTGAACCCCCATTCCAAGAAATATACATATCCAATAGTTTTCCTACATGGGGTAATCATTAGAGTATTACAACCATGTACTAGTTTGACATGCTCTAATGCAATGTGCATGGAGCCTTATGGCCATGTAATGATCTGGTGTGCTCCAGTACATTACTCATGGTGTCTTATAGTCAAAGTATCGGTTATTACTTTCTCCCATGAGATAAATAAAGTGACATGAGGTCACAATGCCATCATGAAAATATTCTTCTTGAGCTCCATTATTTGGGCCTGTATCACAACATTTGTTTTTTCATGAGATATACTTAAAAAATTTTAATCGGAAATTTTAACTACCCAACTCTATTTCATTCAAAAGTTGTGTCTCATGGCATGAGACTTTTATTCATGTTATTAGTATCCTTTGTAGGTGGTGTTATTTTTTCATGGTGGCTTCTATCTCACATCCCATTCTAGAACTTTACCTGCAATTTTTTTTTTTAATTAGCCAAAAAATGTCAGTATTCATACACACATTCTTTTCATTTCAAGGATTCACAACATTGTGAAGAGATTTCAATTTTTTTTCACATATATCAATTCTATCAATTTCCACGAAATTAACATGAAATTATGATAACATAATATGGGTGAATCAAATTCATTTTAAGCAATTCATAATACAATTGACGCTTATTTCAACAACCCAATGAATAAAAAATAAAAAATGCATATCTTGAACTCATGAGGTATTTAGCTCTCGATTTCATTTTGCATGCATTACTAAGTCAATTGAATATTTTTGTGGTGAAGTCTTCTTGGCTTAGCCATACTCCTACTTAAGCATCAATGCAAAGCATTCATTGATTTTGAAACAACATATATCAAATTATTTGAAATGAATTATTACCCAATTCTTTTCCTTTACCTTTTTTAATTGCTTTCGTAACTTACTTGGCCACCATTACAAGCGCTTTCAACCAACACCATTACAAGGGGTCTAGTCGGCTTGTAGCATACATGTTGTTGAAATATTCAAGAATTCCAGAAATAATTTCAACCTCACATATTAGCCAAAATTTTATTAATTCAAATATCCTTAAAGGCATTTTTCATTCTGCATTCAATTCAAGCATACCTTCATACATGCTCTCAAACCTGTGCATATTCATTTTGATAAGCATGTGTCATACATGCACACATTCCATTATATATATATATATATATATATATATATATATATATATATATATATATATATGAATCCACTTTTGACCTCTATTATTTTCAAATATTTTTTTACATGACTAGGCTCATATGCTTAAGTATATCATATGCATACTATAAGTCACTGTTAACATCAAGAGATAATTCTTGCATACTTTTCCTGATGGATATTCCACATGACATGGAATCCATTAAATAACTTAACTATGCTACTCAAAATATAGCAAGTAGTATACAATTCACACAATGATAATATTTTTAAGTTAAACCAATCATCTTCCTACTATGATGGTTCTCAACAAATGACCTTTCCAATGGAATGCCATCATTATACCCTTTTCTTATTTTTCCCATGATTCTCATATATATATATATATATCATCCAAGCATAATTTTAATTAAGGAAACTTCCTTATTATGCCATTTTCACAACTATAACATCTATTTCTAGTTAGTTCATAGTGATCAAATCAATCCCTCATGACAAATAATTTCTTCACATATGCCCTCTAATATAGTTATGCAAGGCATGCTTCCAACTTAATTAGAATCTCATCACATGAATAAACTAAGAAATTTTATTAAATCAAGAAATAGGTTTCCTTAAAATTTCCAGCGGGTTTATGGCCAAGTTTTCTTTCTTGAATCTATGGGGTCCCTTCCCCTCACATTCTTATGAATATCAATTGTCTATACACTCATCATTTGTTAGTCAATTAATCTATGAATCAGTTATAACATCTTGATTTCACAACCAATCAAACCTTCTTGATTCCTTGTGTTCAATATCAACTCATATTAGAAATTTGTAACAAACCAAAAATTATATATTCACTTCAATAAGAACACTTAACACAATATCATATGCAAAATTTTTTAATCTAAGTATTCCCTTACAACTTCAAGATCCCAAAAATATTACTAAAAAATTCAAGAGTACTTTTCAGTATTTTATAAAGCTTTTGGGGATGCTCCCTCATCTCTCTTCCTATTTTGAGTTAATTCCTTTAGTATTGTTGATTGTTGGTTCATGTGTCTGGAGTTTAGATGAACTATTCTTCTTTTTCTGTTTGTTATGGAATTCACAAATCATGTGTTCTTCTCCACATACTCAGCATGTTACTAGTTTTCTCTTCTTCCCAACCTTATGAGGTTTCTCTATGATGTTTTCATTACGACACTCTTCTATATATCTAGAAGTTTGTCCCTGTTGCAATAGCCCTTACATTTAGGAAAAGTGTTGTAGTAGCAGTGTGTTTAGATTTCGTATTCTTCTTGTTTTCTAACGAGTCTATTATTTTTTTCCTTGTAACTCTCCAATTCAACTCTCAAGCTCTTCAGAGTATCTATTCCATTAGGGGAACCTCAATATTCTTGCTCATGATGATTCTAGTCCATAATGTTGTTCGTTCCTCTATTTCTTGTTGAATGTTGTATCTTCTTATGTTACAACTATTAGTTATGTCAAGCATAGACATATTAATACATTACCTTATCATGTCCACGCTAAGAATTCTTATCTAAAGTATGTTGATATGATTTTTTTCATACATCTAAAACCCATATTAGTCACATATGCCAAGAAACCAAAGGAAATATTAGCATGTTAGTAACAAAATAAAATTGAAGGGTATATGCATTAATCAAATTTTTGTATTTAATTTTGTCTATGAGTATTTTAGAGTCCAGTGTTAAAACTCTTGCTCCATTATAGTACCACTTCGAAACACCTAATATATCTCTAACCTTTCCTTTCAAGGCACTTCCAGTTCAAGTATTGAACTAAGGCATTATGATACAACTCTAACACAAAAAATTATGTATCAAAGCATCTATATTTATCCCCAAAGGTGCAGTGTTGAGTCTTGGCTTAGTTCTTAAACTAATGCTACACTCTATATCAATGATTTTAACTTTCTCTTTTAAGGCCCATTCAACCCAACTATTGAACCATGCTCTAATATGACTTTGTAACATTCCCTCTAATCACAAGTGCTTATGCGTCCTAATGTGGCCACTACCACATCATCCTTGGTGTGAGGCCCACAATTTCTTTCCCTTATGTGTTTGTGAGACTTTCCTCATTATACAAATTTTGGTCCATATTCCAAATTTTACTGAGGTTTGTAGGCCCAAGTCACACCCAATTGTCACAAATCTCCACCACCTATTGTCATTTTCTGAAAAATTCTTAAAAATAGGGTGGTGGGCACCAAGTAGTGGTAATGTTCCACAATGGAACCATGACTAAGTTTAACTTTGTCCCGTCGGTGTTCCCATATCACATTCACAACACACTAGGTCACAAGTGATGAGCAATAGGTGGTGATAGGGTTCCGAAAAGAGAACTGTGATTAGATCGTTCAACACTATTAGTGTGCTAATTTCATGTTTATCATGCGATAACAATCACTATAAAAGGGAAGTGGGTGGTGCCCCCATGGGAAGAGTTCCATTACTCCTAGATCCACCCTAGTTCTTTTGGTGTCGGCCCCGTTCACACCCATATAGATTAATATCAACCTCCTGCATCCCTGACGAAATATGCATATATAATAAAGAGTTAAACCAGCTAGGTTTAAGAAATCGAAAGGAAAATCATCCCTCCCCCATGTCCTAAGTATTATAACTCAAGGCCTCGAGATTTTGAACTCTCAGTTTTAGCATGATAATTAATGCAAGGGACATATTGAGCTATATATTTTTTCTTCGACTTTAAAAATCAAACAAATGAACAAGAACACATAATTTCTCACTTCCAACATGAACATAATAATAGAAAACATCATCCAGACATGCATTAGATTTACGAGCACACAATATGTCATTCCAATAATGAGCCTAATAGTGAGCCTCATTGCTCAGGAAAAATTTACATTTATAAATACATAAAGTATTATATCATTCACATATGAAAATAATCAACATAGTCCATAAGGAAATATACATAAGAAATTAACACTTATTTGTACATTTAAAGATATATGAAAAATAAAGGAAGGACTTCAACTCTCCACCCAGTTATAAGCGATGCCTATCCAGGGATACTCACACCCAAGGCTTAATCACACAAATAGAATAATTATTCCACTATCCAAGTAGTTTCACAGCCCCAAGGAAAGAACCATAGAAACTCAGTTTATCTCTGATTAAAACATAAGCCTTCACCCAATATCAAATGAGTTTTATCTCAATTCTAAGAGGTGGGATCAACACTTTTGGTGGTTTAACAACTAACTCTCATATAAAGCACTGCAAAGGTCTGCATTCCACTTTCTGGGTGGTTTCAGAGCCCTAATGCAAGGACCACAATGTCCTGAATGTACTCGTACTAGTAGTTTAATATCCAGGAAACTAGCAAAGGTTGGTTTGAGCATCCAGAGATTTCCTATGATTAGTAAAGATTATACTCATCGTCTAGTAGCCCTAATAAAAGAGATACAAGGAAGAGCATGCAATGCTTTTCAACACTATCTCTCATATGTTCCAGTCTAGATCATTCATCTAACTTAGCTCTAGGATTTCCTTTCTCTCTCTTTATGCTAGGATCCAGTTGCATGCTCTTTGTCTTTCCACTCGTAACATTATTTATAAGTCATGACTTTTTTAATATCTTTCATGTATTTTATTTTCTTCTCTATGTAGTCTCTCCATTGTCTCAATCCTCAAGGAGGGGACAGGGATGGGCATCGCCACCCATCCATGCCACCCCATATGATCTTCTTCAATGCCTGAGAGTGTTAGTTGGTCATTGTTTAGGTTGAAATCTAAAACTTATTTAGTGTGGCCATATGGGAATGTTCTTTGCACATCGTAAGAAACCAATACACGTGAACTAGGTAGACCATAACCCTCTCGGGACACAAAAAGGACTAAAAAATACTCCCCTTATAAATTTGGATCTATATGTGTTGAGATTCAACAAGATGATGAGCTTAGTGAAAAGAGTCGCTTTCACTAAGTGGGCCCGTAGGCTATTTTTGGTGCAAGTCTATTTTTAGACATGTCGATCATATTTTAGAAGTTTCAGGATGCTATTCGTGGATGGTTGATCAAGTTGGAAAAATATATGAAATTATATTTTTAGAATATTGGGCGAAGTCTATTTATAGATCGTCAATCTAAAAATAGATGCATGTCGATTATTATTAGCTCTTAATAATAATCAGACTCTAAACAACAACTTATTCTCTTGGAACACTTTAGTTCAGTGCACTCAGCTGCTTGGTGACGAAGGAATTACACTATTCTTAAGGGTTTTAGACTGTACATGGAGGACTCAGTTAGAACTCAAGTGGCAGAGTTATGACACAGTTGGAAGAAGTAGTTATGGAGTTATATTTAGTTTAACTCAATTAGACTCAGTTGAGCTAGTTGTATCTAGTCTAACTGAATGATACACTAGTGAGAGTGGAGTGAATTAATTAGTTAATTAATTCACAAATAATAACTCATTAATCAACTGAACAATACATCAGTTAACTACAGTGCATGGCAGTTTCAGTGGAGACCGGTGGAGAGATAGGTGAAAGGGCAAGATAGACTATCTGTTGTGACTATAGTGATGCATTGATTGCATCACACACACGGTGGGAGTACAATGAGGATTGCGCAATCAATCCAAGAGTAATTTGAATTCATTCAGAGCTATTCTTCAATAGGGATTCCGCAGTGGAGGCAGGCTAGCAGGTGGCAGAGATTGGTGCATGGATTTGCATGATTGGTCCTGATTAGTGTATGACGATTGTATTGTACTGAGAGCTGGTGATAAGCTTTGTATGCTTGTATGATATTTTCATATGATCTCCATGTTACATAATATATATTTGGGGTTTTCAGCTTCAGTATTTCCCGGTTAAAAATTGTGTTATGTGCGATTGAATATTTTTGTTTATGCTTCACATGTGTGTGCAATTAATTTTTCCGCAAAAGATTAACAAGTGGAATAGATTCGATACCTTGCATAAAGTTAAATAGTGTGAGATCAAGTGGATCTTGGACATATGCATGCTTAGTGCATATAATTTCTACATGGTATCATAGCATTGTTGATTGAAGATTGCAATTGTGAAGTGATTTTGTGTTGGTGGAGGGATCGAATTTCTTTACCAAAATATTCTTAGATAAGGAAATCGAGTATAGATTGAAATGTCTTTTGTGGGTTGATATTGGAGTATGCCTTGATGGGAGCTCGAATTACATGCTGGAAGGACGGGATGGAGAGCTGATCTTTGGAGGATGTGGAAATTTGAAGGAGGTCATCGATTGCGATGTTCCTAAGCCGGGATCTAGCGATGCTACATTACTTGATGCATGGAAAAAGAAGACTGCAAAGATGAGGAGGATTATGTTGGAAGGTGTGAAGGACCACATTGTGTCTAGCCTTCACAAGAAAGCCACTCCATTCTTAATGTGGAAGGCTTTGACAGACTTGTTCCAAAGAAGAAGTGACCAGAGGAAGTTGGCGCTTAAAGACAAGCTTAGAAAAATAAAAATGGAGAATGGCGACAGTATTTCAAAATACCTCACAAAATTTGTCCACTGCAAGGATGAGCTGGGAAGTGTGGGGGTTACTGTTGATGAAGAAGACTTGGTGAGCTTGGCTCTCCTTGGGCTTTCTAAAAGTTGGCATAGCTACGAAGACTTTGTCAATGGACGGGAGAAACTGCCGAGATGGGAGTGACTTTGGTCAGATCTTGTGCAGGAGGAGATAAGGCGGGGTACCAGGGATGGATCTTCATCAAAGAATGAAGATGAAGAGAATTCCGCTTTGGTTTCCAAAGCAAGGAAAGGGAAGGGGAAGAAAAATCCTTCTAAATCCTGTGCGAAAGGCAAGAAGCAGGACTTTTCCAAAATGAAGTGTTTTCACTGTCACGAGCATGGACATTTCGCCACTAACTGTCCACAGAAGAAGAAGAATAAGTAGGCTGCTAGATCTGCAGCTAGAGAGGCCTTAGCCTTGCAATTTTAGCTATATTTTTCCTTGATCACATGCTTGGTTTCAAGCTGCATGGGATCGGTTTGGTATCTTGACAGTGGTGCGTCTTTCCATATGATGGGAGACAAAGAGTTGTTTAGTGACTTAGAGGAGAAGGACCTCCAGATGCATATAGAGATGGGCGATGATGGTCGGTACAGTGCGACTGGAATTGGGACCATTACCTTTGAGAGGGAGTTTCGTAATCCATTCTTGTTGAAGAATGTCATGCATGTTCTAGGTCTGAAGAAGAACTTTGTCTCGGTCGCAATGTTGGAAGACAGAGGTTATGATGTTGTTTTCAGTGAGGGAAAAGCTTTCCTTCGACATAAAACAATAGGTCAAACCAAGAATATAGGGGTTCGAATTAAGAATCTCTCCAAGCTAGAGGTAGATGGCTACACTGCAATGGTGAGCAAAGCGGAAGAAGTGGTGAGCCGAGATGAGGGCGAATTATGGCACAGGAGATTGGGCCATCTTCACCATGGCACTTTGAAAAATTTGCAGAAAATTTCTATTGGACTTGCCAAGGGTACTCTTGCGCAATCAGATTAGTGCAAAGGATGTACAATGCGTAATTTTGTGAAGACCACCTTTCATGAGAAGGAGAACCGTGCTTCGGTGATCCTAGAGAGAATTCTCACAGACGTGTGTGGACCATTCTTGGTTGCTTCAACAGCGAAACACAGGTATTATGTGATATTTGTTGATGAATTTTCTCGTAGATGCTGGATCTTCTTCATGCAGAAGAAGAGTGAAAAGTTCTCAAAGTTCTGTGAGTTCAAGGCATTGGTGGAGAAGGAGTCGGGGAAGCAGGTGAAAGTTCTACGGAGCGATAATGGTGGTGAATACATCTCGGGTGAATTCAAAGACTTCTGTAGCAAAGAAGGAATTCGAGGAGAACTCATAGCGCCTCATAACCCACAGCAAAATGGGGTCGCGGAGAGAAAGAACAGAACGATCATGGGTGCTGCACGAGCGATGCTGCATGACCAGGGCCTACCGATGCACTTGTGGGCGGAAGCATGCAACACTGCGGTTTATGTGAAAAACCGTTGTCCTCATAGAGTACTTGGCATGAGTACACTCGAGGAAGCTTTTACTGGTAAGAATCCTGATATTTCTCATTTGCAGATTTTTGGCTCACCTGTTTACGTTCATGTGACGAAGGATGCCAGGAAGAAGTTGGAGCTGACTGCAAAAGTTGGGATATTTGTGGGGTACATAGAAACATCCCATAACTATCGTGTGTATTTTCCAAACAGTCGGATGGCTATTATGCGACGGGATATAAAATTCAATAAGGTGAAAGCCATGAAGTTATCGCTTGAGAGGGAGCTACACTTGCATGCAGAAGAGGAAATTATTGTTCCCAAAGATGAGCCTTTGGATGTGGATTAGCCACAGGAGGAGATTCATGGAGTGGTGGAGTCCACTCATGCAGGACCAAACATCAAACAAGGTAGGAGGCGTACCACAGAAGCTGAGAGACTGAAGGTGGATGCGGCACAAAATGTAGGAGTTCCTACATCACAGCATAGACAGAGATAGTCACCTGACAAATATACTGGATACATGGCTCTTATGAGCAAGTGTATTGTGACAGAGCCATCTTCTTTTGAAGAAGCAACATAGGAGCCCACATGGGTAGATGCCATGGTGGAGGAGTATGACTCCATTGTCAGAAATAGTGCTTGGAAGATTATTCCAAGGCCGGTGGGAAAATCAGTTGTAGGATAAAGATGGATCTACAAGGTAAAGCAAGCTACTAATGGGAGCGTCAAGAAGTATAAGGCAAGATTTTTTGCCCGGGGCTTCTAACAGATTGAGGGGATTGACTATGAAGAAACCTTTGCACCTATCACACGGTATTCTTCCATACAGACCATCCTTGCTCTCTCAGCGTAGATAGGTTGGCACATTCATTAGATGGATGTGAAGACTGCGTTACTTAATGGGATCATTGAGGAAGAGGTGTATATTGAGCAGCCTGAAGGATTTGAGATCTTCAGTAGAAAGTCGCATGTGTGCAGACTCAAAAGAGTGCTGTATGGGTTGAAAAAAGCACCCCGTGCTTGGTACACTTGGATCGACAACCATTTCACTGGAATTGGCTTCACTAAGAGTGAGGCGGATGCAAAACTATACCAGATTGTGGTTGAGGGTAAGCTTTTGATCATTGTACTTTATGTTAATGATTTTATACTAATAGGTGATGAGCAGTTGATACACTCATGCAAGGTTGATCTTGCAAAGGAGTTTGAGATGAAGGATTTAGGCCTCCTTCATTATTTCCTTGGATTGGAAATATGGCAGTGGGAAGGTGAACTGTTTGTGTCTCAAGGCAAGTATGCCCGGGAGATATTGGAGAAGTTTCACATGCAAGGCTGCAAGCCTATCGACACTCCTCTTCCAGGAAATTGGAAGAAAGAGGATGCTACATCGGCAGAGGTAGTGGATGCCACTGTTTATCGACAGTTGGTGGGTTCGCTCATGTATTTAGTCAATACAAGACCGGACATATGCTATGCGGTGAACTAGCTTTCACAAGCGATGGTTGAGCCTACCAAGCTCTTTTGGAAGGCAGGCAAGCATGTCCTGAGATATCTCAGGGGCACATATGAGTATGGTTTATGGTACAGACAGACGGATGAGGTGAAGTTGCATGGCTTCACGGATGCAGATTGGGAAGGAAGCCCAACAGAGAGAAAGAGCACATCAGGAGGGATTTTCAGTATCGGATCTACGGCAGTTTCTTGGTACAACAAGAAACAAAGATCTGTGGCACTCAGTTCAGCGGAAGAAGAATACATGGCAGCAAGTTTAGCTGCATGTGAGGCTATCTGGATGAGGAAGATTCTGGTTGGTTTGTTCGGTTCACATTTAGATCCCACGGTGATTCATTGTGATAATCAGAGTTGCATTAAACTCTCGGTTAATCTTGTGTTTCATGATAGATCTAAACATATTGATATACGGTATCATCATATCATAAATTGTGTGCAGCGGAAGACCATGTTGCTTCAGTACATTCCCACGGAGGATCAGGATGAAAATATTCTAACGAAGGTGCTCACCAGGGGCAAATTTGAATACCATAGAGACAGGATCGGGGTGAAGGATAATCCCTATCTTGTTGAGAGGGAGTGTTGAGATTCAACAAGATGATGAGCTTAGTGAAAAGAGTCGCCTTCACTAAGTGGGCCCGCAAGCTATTTTTGGCGCAAGTCTATTTTTAGACTATGTCTATTTTTAGACATGTCGATCATATTTTAGAAGTTGCAGGATGTTATTTGTGGATGGTTGATCAAGTTGGAAAAATAGATGAAATTCTATTTTTAGAATATTTGGCGAAATCTATTTATAGATACGTCGATCCTAAAAATAGATGCCTACACGATTATTAGCTCTTAATATGTCAGACTCTAAACAACAACTTATTCTCTTGGAGCACTTCGGTTCCCGGTGCACGGATGTAGCTGTAATTTGAAAAGAAGGAATTACGCTATTCCTAAGGGTTTATTGGAGCTATTGCATGGAGGACTTCAGTTAGAACTCAGAGTGGCGGGATTATGACACGGTTGGAAAGAAGTAGTTATGGAGTTGTATTTAGTTTAATTTAGTTAGACTGGGATGAGCTAGTTGTATCTAGTCTAAATGAATGATACACTAGTGAGAGTGGAGTGAATTAATTAGTTAATTAATTCAAAAATAATAACTCATTAATCAATTGAACAATACAACAGTTAACTACAGTGCATGGCAGTTTCAGTGGAGACCAGTGGAGAGATAGGTGAAAGGCCAAGATAGACTATCTGTTGTGACTATTAGTGATGCATTGATTGCATCAAACACATAGTGGAGATGCCAATGAGGATTGTGCAGTAAATCCAAGAGTAATTCGAATTCATTCAGAGCTATTATTCAGCAAAGATTGCACAGTGGAGGCAGGCTAGCAGGTGGCAAAGATCGGTGCATGGATTTGCAAGATTAGGCCTGTATAGTGTATGACGATTGTACTGTACTGAGAGCTTGTGATAAGCTTTGTATGTTTGTATGAGATTGTCATATGATCTCCATGTTACATAATATATAGTTGGAGTTTTTAGGTTCAGGCTTTCCCGGTTAAAAACTGTGTTATGTGCGATTGATAATTTTTGTTTATGCTTCACATGTGTGTTCAATTAAATTTTCCATAAAAGATTAACAAGTGGAATAGATTCAGTATCTTGCATAAAGTTAAATAGTGTAATATCAGGTGGATCTTGGACATATGCATGCTTAGTGCATATAATTTCTACAATATGTCCCTCCAGTCAAGGCTAGCCAATCAGAATTTACATTTAATTTATTTGATGTGTTCACATAATATCTCAGCCAACCATGGCCTCCATGTTGGAACTTCATAATTAGAAATTTAATATTACAACAAGGTGACATGAGGTATGTTACACATTGATTGACAAACATCTAGTAAAAACAGCCGTGCCTCCCACATTCATAATCTTCCACCTACATAATGGCTAGGAGATGTTCCAATGATTAAAATTGTTGATATGAATGTTAACATTAGGGAATCCCATTAGACCTTGCATACTCAAAATTCAAGCATTCCTCGTTTGCCACTAAATAGCGATAAAGCTCCCATGAATTGTAATAATTACCAAAGTGCATTGTTAAATCTCAACCAGGAAAGGTAGAAAGAAAGAGTTGAATATGAGGCCTTAAATATCTACATGGTGAAGGCATCAATAGCCACAACCATTATATATATATATATATTCCTTAAAGTTTTGACAGGATTTTATGAAATTTATAAATTTAAATTATTATGGCAATAGGCATGTCTATTCTAGAATAGCTCTTATAAAATCTCAATTTAATTATCAATAATTGTTATGAAGATTGTAAAGATTTAATTTCCATGGAATATTTTAGAATATTCCTTGTAATAGTCATATTTATTATTCACATTAAAAAAATAATGTCAAAGCTATTTAATCTCACACACTTATACAAATCTATTTGTATAATAAATTAATCTTAATTTTTTTACACAAAACTATATTTTATATTATATTAAACATGAATAATTGTACACATATATATATATATACATCAAACATGTGTAAGATAATCTTGATTCTAACTACACATTCAATTACTAAGGAACATATTCAACCAAATATTAAACTATAAACCATTTTACTCAAATTAAATCTCTTAAATCTAACTAAGAATTTTTATATAACAATAACAAGCGAAACAAACAAAAATGATCTATATTAAAAAATATTAAATATTAAACCTATGATAAAGAATATTAAATATTAAAGATAAGACTAGTAGAAGTTAATATCTAAACACTTAATATGAAATTGCACCATCTTTATATATATCAATTTTTTTTTTGTATTTTTGATAATCTTACCCGTCAAATGTACATTTTTGTATTTTGATTTGGTGCCACTTTCTCTGCCCATAAAATACAACTTCAGGTAACGTCAAATTATACACCTTCATCTAACTTCAATTAATAATGTGTGTTGTGTATGCCTATTATGGACGTTGACTTCTCATTATTGGATCTACGATAATATAAAAATTATTTCATTTCAAATGAAATCGGTGGCAATAATGTTAGCGTTTTCAAACCAACATATTAAGTTGCAATTAGATTATGTAACTTTTACTTTTTCTATGTGTAATTGTTAGGATTAACCTAATCATAAAAGTTAAATGAATGAAGAATAGTGTTTTGAAACGAGGCAACATATTAAGTTGCCATTGAATTATGTAATTTTTACTTGTTTTATGTGCCTAATTATATTTTATTTATTTTATTGTTAGGATTAACCTAAATATATTTTATTTAAGTTGCCATTGAAGTATGTAATTTTTACTTGTTTATGTGCCCAATTATATTTTATTTATTTTATTGTTAGGATTAATTTAAATATAGAAGTTAAATAGTTTCATATATGCTTAGAACACTAGTAGAACCAAGAAAGATAATTATGACAATAGAGTTGACAACAATTCAAATCTCACAATTGGAAGTAAGCTATGTGATTTAAAAGACATTTTGATAATATAAATAATTACAAATTCTTATTTATAAAGGTAGTAACTTAATAAATTTAATCATAATTTCTTTTTATTAAATCTTGAATAAATTTAATCATAATTTCTTTTTATTAAATCTT
Source organism: Pinus albicaulis (assembly GCA_034641835.2). Classification (NCBI taxonomy): domain Eukaryota; kingdom Viridiplantae; phylum Streptophyta; class Pinopsida; order Pinales; family Pinaceae; genus Pinus; species Pinus albicaulis. The sequence continues at coordinate 1,007,641,669 of CM076577.1, read as the reverse complement.
GAATATGTAAAAAATTTATAATAATAATAAAAAAAAATCAAATATTTCATTTTCTTTCTCATTGACAATGTCACTATAGTTATTGGTAAGTATTAGGTAGAGTTCATCTCTAGAAGGGAAAGTTTATTTCTAGTTTCCAGGAGGTAGATAGATTTAGTTGATTTCACATATATTTTTTATTTAACTATCCTCTTAGATTAGTGTGTGAAGGCACTTGACATTAATAGAAAAACGATGGCACAATGCCCAGTGGAGGTTTTTGAATTTTTTTATCTAACTATATGTACCGAAAATCAAGTCATATTAATACCTTTTCTTCCTCTTCTCTTTTTAACTAGGTTGAACCTAGGCTACAACCAACTTATCTATTGGATTGAAGAATTTGACATTTTATTTTATAATTTAAAATAGACATGGATAGATCAACTTAATAAATATAATAGCCTCAATCTAATTATTTTATATTTTTATTTGTTTCAATCAATTTTTTTAAAGAGATTGATAATTCTAATTTTGAATAATTAAAGTACACTATAATTTATCCATGAGGTGTAGACTAGTTAGTTTGAGTGGGGTACAATCCCCATCATGTTTCATATTCAAACCTCATGAGAAGGGGTTGAGGATGAAAGTCAATTTTAGGGGAATTAAACTATTACAAGGAGCATCCAAGCTGGACCCAACCTCTCAAGATCTTGGTCATAACATTCCTAATCTAGGTGGGTATTGGTGGCCACACACCTATTCCACTTGGACCCCCTCCATTGTTCTTTTAGTTTCAGTAATTGTAGCGTAGTTTATTATTTTTTACATTTTTTCAAGTACAAAACCAATTTTGGAGTCGTTTTGATGCCCTAAATGACGTTTTTTGAAAAAGGGAAAACACGAGTCTTTGACTCTTGTTTGCAGTCGAAAGTTGTTTTCCTCAGTTAGCTATTTCTAATGAGGTATCGTACGCATCAAAAGGAGATCGTATGCCAAAGTTACAACCCTAGGAAGTTGATGTACCAATTTACCCCAACAAGTCCCACAACATTTTGGCACTTCATCTCCTAGGGTTAGGTTTTTGGATGCCTAGGGTTTTCCATCATTTCTCAATAATAAAAAGGCATTCGAACCTCATTTCAACACAAATCAGAAGGCATGTAGCTGCCAAATATCTTCTCAAAGATAAGCTACCATCATCTGAGCTAGTATATTTCCATTCTACATGTAAACAATTTTCGATATTTTTTTTATCAATGAATTGAAGTTCATTTTTCACTATAGCTCTGTGTTTCTATTTAAATCTGACTTTCATTTTGTTCTTGCATAAATATGGGCTAGTGGTATTAAATTGGTCTGCTCTTTCTCTATATTTATGTCTATTTCTGCAATGAGGTCGAGGTATAAGGAGTTAGGGCTCGAACTAGTTGAACCTTTCCAAGATTGACCTTCCCAATCCTTGCGACCTCCCTTGGTGGAAGGAAATAAAAATGAGGGAGCAGGAGATCCTTTCAAAATATTTCTCCAAGAAGGCCTTGAGCGACAAAGGAACGTGATGATGGAAAAATTTTCCCATATCATTTGGAGGATGCCCATAGGAGACACATACTCATCCAAAACCATTGTGGAGGTTCCATTCCCTTCAAGGTACAAGTCATTTTTGACATTCCCATTTTTGAAGGCAAGATAGATTCAGATGTAGTAGATAAATGGTTAAGTTCTTTGGAAGGATATTTTTCGATTCATGATTTTTCCAATAGAGAAAAAGGTTACTTTTGCGCTACTCAAATCTTTCCCCCATGTTAAGGACTGGTGGGAAACCTACTGCGAGCAGAGGAAAGAGAGGGAACCCTCACTATTTTCAGTTGCACCCTTTTCTGAGATGCGATCAAGGAACGTGTTGAAGATGCTAGAAATATGTCAATTAAAGGGGTCTCCTCATGTCATGTCTAAATTAGACGTCACACCATTTAGACTAGGAGCCCCATTCGGAGTATCGATCATATTTCCATATATTCTTATATATTTTCCTTGGCTTTAGCTGTCAGCAAGAGAGAGAAGCATGTATGTGCCTTTGATAAAAACAAGTAAGTATGTCTAGTGAATGTTCGGTTGCAAGTGTAGCCAGGTTCTCCTACAATAGACGGAGGAAAGGTGAGTTTCTAAGAGAGAGGTAATAGTACCAAACTAGTATAGGTGCACATAAGAAAAATATAATCGCCTAACATCAAGAAGAATATTCCACATACATGCGACAATTGTTACAACCATTATAGCACATTTTCAATAATATAAGCACTAAAATAACCGAAATAGTTTAACTAATTTAGTACAGGTGAAAGAAAACATGAATCATAAACATTCACATAAAAATATTACAAATATTCAAAATCAATGCATGAAAATGTGTTGGCCGTCAGGCTTCAAGTATTAAGTAAAAGTCCCAAAGTACATAAATACAACAAACATCACCATCTCCAATAGTGGAGCATTGGAGCCATGACTTGCTCCCCAAAAGTACTAACTTTTTCTCTTTGATTCCTTATGGGAGAAGCCAAGGTGAAAAGTCCCTTGCTTGTATAATGAGAGTGTATATATAACTAATGGTGTGATCCTTCACCTCCCTTGTGACTCTTGGAATACCCTCATGAGTGTTTGACTTCTCTATGAGCTTTTGACTTCCTACATGAATTTTCACATTACATGAATGATTCTTGGGCTTCCAATTTAAATTATATTTCTGCATTATAGAATTTACATAATCCAAAAAATGAAGTGGCACATGATGACTCATGACATGACATGGCACTGATGAAATACACTACATGATAACATCACAATGTCAGGCCACTCTTCACTATTGCTTGTTTTGATTACGAGATGTATCGAATACTTCATCTTTGTAAGATATATGATTCTTTATTTTATCAACCCTTCAAAGGGTTGTGAATTAGCAGGAAGTCATAATGCAGTATCTATATTTGATCTTCTATTATAATTTGGCATTCCTTCATCTTCTTTCTTGATGGTAATCTTATCTCTTTATTTGCACGAGTGTCTTCTAGCACGATATCCTTCTCATTTCCCTTAATCATCATCCTGTCATGATTATATAAAGTACCTACAACTGAAATCAATTCACGATAAGATGACATTATTCTGAACATCGCTTTTCTAACACACTTCATGAAATCAATTGTTAGGGCTGAAACTGGTAATTGGTTGAGTGATTGAATCATGGATTGCGTAGTTTCAGATTTAAAGGTCCGGGAACAAGGCTTGAGACTTCTCAATGCACAGTTCAGGATGGTCAGGGTCAAAGGATTGCACAATTGAGGGACTCAAGGACTCAGGTTGGAGGCTTGATCCTTGATACTGTGCAATGCACAATATTGAAGGCTTGGGATGAGTGGCCGCGCAGTTGAAGAACCCAAAAGGTCAAGTTTGAGGCTTGAAGTTTTCCAATGCGTAGTTTATACATGGGAAAATGTTGGGATATTGTGTAGTTGAGGGGTTCAAAAACTCAAGCTTGAGGCTTGAGGCTTGAAGTTTCCCAATGTGCAGTTGTAGAGGCGAAGAGGAAAAGTGATTATGATGTTGCATAGTTAAAGAGCTCAAGGCTAAGTATTTATTCTTGAGACTGTAAAATGCACAAAGAAGGGTGGTTGGAGGCAAGGATTGTCCATTTCTGGAGCTCAGGGGAGAGGATTGAGCACTGAGATTGCATAGTGCGTTGTTCTGGTAGGTAGAAACTATGTATTAAGCAGTGCCAAGAGGAAAGGTTGTTGCTTGAGGACTGATTCTGAACAATGCACAGTCCAAGAGTGCTAACTGAGACGGAGAGGCCTAGTCAAGGGTTTTTTTTAGTTTTAACTTAGTGTGGGATTAGTGAGATAAATTTGAATAGAAAAAAGACTTGAGAATGACCACACAGTTAGATCACTTGATGACACAACATAGGACACTCATAACATATGAAAAACATACTTTCCTCAATGCAAAAATATTGCAACAACTCACTCCAAGTTCGACACTAATGATACACTTTACAACAACAGTGATGACACTTGTGCAACAATTATTGAAACTTTGGAAATGAGTATAATACATATTTACATGATGATAAAAAATAAATATCATAAATATTACCCCTTGAAGCACACCATAACTAACTTTTATACAATGTGCGATACCTAACGTGCTAAAAGACGACATTTTCTACATGAGCAGGAAAATTGTGAACGAAACTTGCAATATCTGAACCATGGTCAAAGAGACACATTCCAAAGAGAATACGACATGAAAGAGATACTAATTAAGGTGAAAGAAAGCAAAAGATATAGTCTAAACTATGAAAATGACACTTGCGAAAGAGAAGGTGCACAATAGTGACAATTCAAAAAAATCACCAAAATTGATGTACAAATGCATCCAAAAGTGATCGATTGTAAATGATGGTGCATAATCACCGTCGACATGGGTTGAAAATTGCATATGCACTCTCTTGATGGAATTTGCTATGGTTTTTCAAGCTTGCGTAAAATAATGTGCTGATGAAATTGTTGTGAACTAAGAATGTGTGAGGATCTGACTTCAACTGATAAAGAAGTGACCACAGAATGACTGATCACAAGATCCATAGCATGCTCCAAAATTCAAGTGTAGGTAAAATTTTGGATGGTGCTTGTCACATCAACCACACCTCTTGGTGACACACTGGTAGAAATCCATATTATTTACCTTGGTTAATTATTTTATGCATGGTCTTGTTATTCAGGGAGTATTGATTCATCATTCAGATTACAGTGGATTCTCCAATTACCATGTGCATAAACATAGTCCCCTTCATTCCTTTACTTGGTTAAACACGAGAAAAATATCAACAATCAAACAATGTTTCAAATCAAGAAAGGGTAATGAATTTTGTGAACTTTATTTTTTTAGAGTATATTTTTTCATCTCTGGTGTTTCTCCGCTACTAACAGGCCTAGACGGTACCCCCGAAAGAGTCACTTCAAGGTCAAAAATATTTTTTTGCTGCTAGCGTGCCTAGATAGTACCCCATCGGAGTTACTTGCACCTATTTGTGCAGGAAGCCTTTTTTCTTCTTTCGCCTTTATTTATTTATTTTATACAATATTGTGCATTGACACTTATTTATTCCATGGGAGGAAGAGGGATCCCGACTTATTAAGAGAAGAAGAGGTTATACCTTCAGAGAAGCATATATAAGATCTCTGATATTGGTTTTCTCATTTGGATTTTCGCATTTTCCTTCTCTACATGACTAAATCATCCTGAAAACACCGAAACATAAATACCTAAGTGTAGGCATGAGGTTTCCATAATAGACATGGAGATCATGGTTCAACACAAGGTTTTCCTTACGCAAGGATTATATTTTCTATCAGAACATCATCAACCAAAATGTGCAACCAAGACAAGAAATAACGATAGAGTGTTATAAAAATGTTGCAGTGTCACAAATTCCTTTTCTATTTCCCCACATCGTCTTCCATGCCCAAATCGGATACCCTTCATGCAAAGTCTCATTAAGAAAAACAAAAAAGAAAAAACACAACAAGGAAACAAATCTAGGAAGAAAAAGAAAAAGGATGCTAAAAAAAAAGATGATGCAAAACCAAATTGAAAAAACATAAGATAAAATACAGAAAATGAATATAGGATGAATGTGCAATTAAAATAATGTGCAGTTAGACCTATTCCTAACCTAACTAGCTAGAAGGTCGATGCCACGTATAATGAAATTTCCAATGTAGCCACCATAGATGTTCCTGACCTACAATCACAAAGACATGATGGATCAAAACTAAGATAAAAAACCATGTAACAGAAAAGATAAAAGCTTGAATATTCTACATAAAAAATTGAAGCTATTTGATGCCTATAGAAAGATATGTCATAACCACTACTTCTAACCATTTCTCGCTCTTACCTTTTTTCTGAAAACTGAAATATAAGGAAAACCTCAGGGGCTTCTTGCAAATGTATTTTCATCTGCACTGTACTCCTTATCAAGCATGAGAAAAGGTCGAAACTTGTTATTTACAATGAAGCTTGCTAGGTAAGATTGCTCCAACCATTCAATGATTGGATCATGAAAATCGAAACAATCCTATTGATAATCCTAAAATATTTGAAAACATGCATTTGAAATTAAAATTTTGGGATCAAGATGAGAACATTGTAATGGAAAATGAATCTGATCATATTGGAAAAGTTTTTCAAGATATCGAGGTCCTGACATAACCATCAAAAAAGGATGAAGTGCCTCTGTTTCTTTACAAGTATCCAAATGGTGAGATAAACCATAAAAATTACTCGATGTGAAACAACCGTCATCAAATATACTGGTGGGAAAATGATCAAACGAATGAAATTTAATATTATGATCAGATGGATTTTTGTGGCAAGGGATTTTCATTTAGAATATAACAAATATAGATTAGTTTGAAAATATTTATGAATGCCTTCAACAGATGAATCATATTCTTTGCATGATAAATGTAACAAATGATTTGCTTGTGACTAGTCACATGTTGTACTGGCATGGTAATCATTAAAGAAAGTTAAAAGGAATGTCAGTATAACAGATACACGAGAGAAATCAAGATATAATGAACACATAAGAGTTTGATTCACAAATAAATCATGCATTCATTAACACTCGGGAGGAGTTCAGGTGTGATGAAGAAAAATATTCATGATATAACATTCACATGAAAAACTAGGAGATGACTATTCTAAAATGAATCTGACAAGCATGATTTCTTTGGCCAAAGATGATTTTTGAAATGATTCACTTTACAGTTCCATGGCTCTACGAGAGATACATATTTCAAAACTAAGATTGATATAAGAGATTTACATGAAGATGAATCAACTGAGAAATATTCATGGATCCGATAAAAAATAAAATCTTGAAATCTTGAAAGGCTACATCTAAAATACCAACGATCTTTCAAGAAGTAATTTTCATCAAGTGAAACCATGCAAAGAGAAGGATTTCACGAGATAAAATAGATATGACTTAGTGCAAGGAAATTACTGGGGTCGTGAGATCCTAACATAACCATCAACATAACTTGAAGTGCTTCAACTCCCTGACAAGTCCAACAAATTTCAAGGATTGTAAAATCAAATTTTGAATATTAAACCATATCATGCACGTTGTGAGGATAACTACTGCCACTGATTTCAATAAGACCACTACAAATCAAATTAAATTTATCCCTGTCACTAATTTGATCATATTTTAAAACTTCAGCAACCATATTAATCAAGTCTAAAGATTCTTCTAATCACAAATATAAAGATGAATGAATCGAGGAAATTTATTGAGCGATCTTATTTGAAAAAATGTCTTTATGCAAAACAAGAGATGGTGAGGGATGGAAAGGATACTCGATGATTTGATTATTTTCTCTTTCATCATGGATATCCTCACCACCTTGTGCCAATTGAGAACTTAACTCATCAGATGAGGAATGTGAAGATAATGGAGTATCTTCATTGCATGTAGATGCATCACAAATGGGAGAGCACAATGGATAGTTAGAATAAGAGGAAGTTTTGATAAGAACATTTTCATTCGCTAGATCAGATTCCAGACCTAATTCTATGAAATCAACATCTTCTGGAGGAACTGCAATATCACTTGGAAAAATTGGGAATACATCATCCCATACAACAATGGATTCAAATTCATCAGGATGATGGTTGTCCAAGACTTCAAATTTATCAGGGAAAACAATTCTATTTGATTCATCACTGAGATTCTTAGATTCATTATCAACCAAGAGTGAAGCAACACCATATTCACACAGAGAAATCGAGAAAAGAGAAGAAAGATCGAAATAACCCTCACCTTCTTGCTCCTCTAGTGTGAAATCTGACTACCTTGCACTTGTTCATTTCTTATATTTTGAAGAGATTGAGTGGGAATATTAAGGGGAAAGGAGTCATGAGAAATAGATTGTATAGGATAACAAGTATCCAAATTAGATTCAAGATTTAAATTATGAGCAATAATATCATATTGCGAAATGGAGAAATTAGTCTTCATGGTAGGCTTCATGAAGAATTCCAGGATATCCTCCATGGGATCTGAATCATGAAAAGTGGAAGTTGAATGAGAAGATGGATTAGGGATTTGATTAGAAGATTTCCAAACTTTATTATGATCGCAAGGGGGCTCCCACACAGGAACTGAAACAAGAGGAGGATAAGGAGCCAAAGGGATAACAAGTTCCTCCTCTTAAATTAGAGGTGTCTCATGATTTACAAGAGTTGACGAAGTAGAAACATTAGGTGGTTCAAGTTCATCATGCAAAGTGATGTGAACCAAATGCTCAAACTTATGCTTAAATAAATCTGAATCTGTGTCTTCTCCAGGTAATTCATAACAAAGGTGAAGGAATCGATCAGATAAATTCTCAACTGACTCATTAGGATTCATTCATAGCTGATTGTTTCTTTTATTAATATCTCGGTAATCATACTTATCGAAGGATTGATAAAGATCCTTGAGGAAATGATGAAAATAATGGATGGAAGCAGATGGTAAGGTATGCCAACATAGATTAACATGCCCTTCAACGGTGAGGAATAAAGCCACACAAGAAAAATCTTCATCATTGATTTTGTAATAGTCACAAAATTTAAGAAAATTAGAAACATGCTTGGTTATGGATGTTCTATCCTCACCATCAAACTTCAATTGAGACAAGTGATAAAGAGGCTCATTAGGGATTAAAATTTTACCATGGAGATAGGTTAGAAAAACATCCTCGTAGTATGATTTCAGGATGATTCATTTAAGATAAAAGATTCAAAATAGACTCAATGGGAACAACTTGTCATCTCGCCCTTGTTCTAATGCCATTTTGTTGATGGTGCTGGAAATCCATCAAGCAAGGGGGTCTCCCCGATGTGAAGTCAAAATTAGACATCACATTGTTTGGAATAGGAACCCCATCTAGAGTATCGACTTGGTTGCCATATATTCTTATAGATTTTTCTTGGCTTTAGCTGTCAGCAAAAGCGAGAAGCGTCTATGTGCCTTTGCGAAAAGAAAGTATTTGTGCCCGGTGAATTTTCGGTTGCAGGTGTATCATGGTTCTTCTTCTGTTTTTTTTGCACACGCACAATTTTCCTATGCACATGCTTGGTATAACCACCAAATGGATTGAAAGCCCTCTTTGATGCTTCTAATAGCATTTTTCAGTCAACATTGTTAGTGGCACCTGAAATTACAAATCGCAATGCTAGAAAATTAGGTTCTAGGACATAAAGGGATTCTCAACGTAATGATTTGCAAAATTTCAATATTCAGGGAGGTTGATCCTGCCTCGGAAAGCCATGATTCCATCATACATAATGATTTTCATTTCCCTTTCAGTAGAAGATCGTGGACCACGTGGAGCACACGTGAAGGCCACCACCTCAACCAACACAATTGAAAAGAAAAAAAAATGACCACTGCATACAACTGCTTCCTTTTAAACTTGTTGTTATAAAGAATTAATGAAAGTGTCCATAACATAATGGCTTGAAGGAACCTACTCCCAATTAATACGGGAATCCGAGAAAATAAATTTAGGCCACCACAACGAATGAACTCCCTGACACAACAGTGAGATTCATTTGTTATTTTTTTTTGTACTCACAATCACACGCAACAAGACAAACCAAAAAGAAATATCAAATTCAACACAGCAGCAATCGGAAAACGTTCTCACACATTAACTACCTTGTGCACAAAACATCAAATTTCACATCTCTTTCATCCACTTGAGCCCTCTCGTGAGGAGTTAAACTCAAATCCGCTCTGATACGAAATTAAAAATTAGAGTAGCAATCATGATGCACATAAAACTATTAGTATATTTTATTGAAAGATAAATTACAAGTGACATAAATAGTGCTCATTAGATCCAACGTATGTGTAATGCATTTTAACATGAACAATGTTGTGAATAAATAAAATATTTCAATGTCTCTCCATGTTAAGTAAAATATCTCAATATCAATTATACATATATGTATATATATTAGAAAGCAATTAAAAAAAAATTAATTGTTGAAATATTTAAAATATTCTCACTATTTTACATTTTTGGTAAAATTTTACAAATTCAAGTTGTGTAATCTACACAATTCAAATTTGTAAGGAAACATTCAAAGCTTTGCATCTAGTTATATATTAAAAAATGCAATTTAAATAATAAAGAAAGATACATAGTATATATATATCAAATATCTTAAAATGAATTTTTTTTGAGTTTTTCAATTTAAAAGAGAGTCGTATATAAAATTTTGATCCTCTTAATTATGGATAGATCAATGATTTAAGATGGAGCTATTTATAACTGAATTATGCCGTTGATATTTTTTTTCAAAAAATAAATCGGATTGTTTAAAATTGTTTCATAAATATACGACAAATCAAAATTGGTTGTTTTCACCCATGATATTGTAAAAAAAAACTATATTTACAAATATAAAATAGAGATGATGTTAAACAATAGAATGCAATGGATCTATTGTTATTTTAATTAAAGTTCTACGTGGTTTTTCCCTAATAGTATTTTTTTCATGGCTTAGTTTATTCGAAAACTTGGAAATATATCCCTTTAGGATTTGATATGAAAATGAATCCCATCATTGATGGAATACAATCCATATCTTATACCAGTTTTTTAAATTCTGGAGTTATTACAAATCTATGGTATGTTATATAGTTACTGTACGTGTCACCTTCTCTACTCTTTAAAATTATGTCCAACGTAAACATTATCACAGATCTTAACAAATTAAATAAATTGGATTGAAACGATAATTAATATAAAGAAATATTAGTTTCCCTGAACACGGAGCCGAGGGGAGGAATGGATGTCTTCTGCAGCACAATTAAGGCGGGGAAGAAGCTTTGGACTGAGTGAAAAATATCCAAAACCGTCAATGGATGTCTTATGTTATATAGCTTGGAGAAGGTCCATATTTATCAAATACGAATGAATATTGAGTCGTTCTTTTAAGTTTTTTCAATACATGCACAGAGCAACCATTAAATAATTTATTCTCCGAAAGGTATATAGTTAAACTGGTAAAAAAAACTGGTTGCTATCGCAGCGTCCTTTCACAAACACAACACTATCGGATTTCCATCAATTGGTAAAAGGGTATATGCTTTTACTGCAGGATTAGCTTGCACTTTAATTTTCTATGCTTATTTTCCTTAACTCAACATAGCCTCCCCCTCCATGTACTTCTCATAATTAACAATAAAATATTAATAATTTATTTTGAAAGAATAATATTTTTTATTAATAAAATTAATAATAATATTTTTATTAAATTGTAAACCATGAGAAAGAGTTCACTATCTAGATGGTTTCATAAGCACAAGGCAAGGACCATAAGTACTCACTTGCCCTTCAAATGAGTTATATTCTAGTTCGAAGAGGTGGAATAGTGCTTTTAGTGTTTTACCTCTCATGGCAAGCATTGCAGCAGTCCACAGTCCACCGTTCAAGTGGTTTCACAACTCCAATGCAAGCATCGCTCCAAGGCAAGTACAATTGTGACCTAGATGGCCATGTCTCGGCGGTTTAATATCCAAGCAATCAACACTAGGTGCTTTGAGCATCTTGAGCTTCCCTTAAACCAATCATGCTTAGACTCATCATCAATTGGCCTCGATATAAGAGATGTGAGGAATCACATGCCAAGATTCTAAACATTGTCTTTTAAACACTATAGACTAGCTTACTCTTCCAACTTAACTTCTGACATCACCTTGCTCTCTTTTTTTTAGTTAGGCTTCACTTTCATGTGCTTTGTTCTTTCGTTTGTGTCATTCTCTACATTTGCATTTTTACTAATCTCTTTATTCTTTCGCTTGTGTCATTCTCTTTACTTGCTCCCATGAGATAAATAAAGTGCCATGAGGTCGCAATGCCATCCCGACAATATGATTCGAGGTATATGCTCCATTATTTGGGCTTGAGTCACAACATTTAGTTTTTCATGAAATATACTAAAAAATTTTAAATTAGAAATTTTAAATGCACAAGTGTATTTCATTCATTAGTTTTGTCTCATATCATGAGACTTCTATTCATGTTGTTAGGCTCCTTATTAGGTGGTGTTATTTTTTCTTGGCGGCTTTTATCTTACATCCTATCCTAGCACTCTACCTGCAATTTTTTTTTTAAGTAGCCAAAAAAATGTCATTATGCATACATACATTCTTTTTATTTCAAGGATTCACAACATTGTGAAGCGATCTCAATTTTTTGCACATATATTAATTCTATCAATTTCCAATGAATTAACATGAAATTATGATAACATCATATGGACACATCAAATTCATTTTAAGAACATAATACAATTAATGTTTATTTCATCAACCCAATGAATCATAAATCAGAAATGCATATCTTGAATTCACGAGTTATTTAGCTCTCTACTTCATTTTTCATGCATTACTAAGTCATTGAAATTTTTTGTGGTGAAGTCTTCATTGCTTAGCCATACCCCTACTTAGGCATCCATGCAAAGAATTCATTGATTTTGAAACAGCATATATAAAATTCAGTTGAAAGGAATTCTTACACAATTATTTTCCTTTACCTTTTTTAATAGCTTTCCATACTCACTTGGCCACCATTACAAGCACTTTCAACTGACACCATTTAAAAAGGTCTAGTCGGCTTGTAGCATACATGTTGTTGCAATATTCAAGAATTCTAGAAATAGTTTCAACCTCACATATTAGTCACAATTTTATTAATTCAAAATATCCTTAAAGGAATTTTTCATTATGCATACAATTCAAGCATACCTTCATACATGCTCTCAAACTTGTGCATATTCATTTTGATAAGAATGCACACATTCCATGTTCTTCTATATATATATAATAACTTTCGACCTTTATTCAACAATTTTTGTTACATGACTAGGCTCATACGCTTAGGCATATCATATGCATACTATAATTCATTGTTAACATCAAGAGATAATTCTTGCATAATTTGGTTGATGGATATTCAACATGACATGGAATCCATTAAATAACTTAACTACGTTACTCAAAATATAACAAGTAGTATACAATTCACATGATAATAATAATTTTAAGTTAAACGACTTATCTTCCTACTATGATGGTTCTCAACAAATGACCTTTCCAATGGAATGTCGTCGTTATACCCTTTTCTTATTTTTCCCATCATTCTCATATATATATATCATCTAAGCACAATTTTAATTAAGGAAACTTCCTTGTTATGCCATTTTCACAATTGTAACATCTATTTCTAGTTAATTCATAAGTATCTAGTCAATCCCTCTGACTAATACTTTATGCACATATACCCTCTAATGTAGTTCTGCAAGGAATGCTTCCAACTTAATTAGAATCTCAGCACATGAATACACAAAGAAATTTTATTAAATCAAGAAATAATTTTCCTTAAAATTTCTAGCGGGTTTATGGCTAAGTTTTATTTCTTGAATCGGCTATGGGGTCCCTTCCCCTCACATCCTTATGCATATAAATTGTCTATACACTCATAATTCGTTAGTCAATTAATCTATGAATGAGTTATAACATCTTTATTTCAAAACCATTCAAACCTTATTGATTCCTTGTGTTCAAGATTAACTCACATTAGACATATGTAACAAACCAAACATTCTATATTCACTTCAATAAGAACACTTAACACAATATCATATACACAAAATTTTAACCAAAGTATTCCCTTGCAACTTCAAGGTCCCAAAATATTTCTAAAAAATTCAAGGGTACTTTTTAGTAGTTTATAAATCTTGTGGGGATGCTCCCTTATCTCTTTTCCTCTTTTGAGTTAATTCCTACGGTATTGTTGATTGTTGGTTCATATGTCTGGAGTTTACATGAACCATTCTTCTTTTTCTGTTTGTTATGGCATTCATGAATCATGTGTTCTTCTCTGCATACTCATCATATTACTAGTTTTCTCTTCTTCCCAACCTTATGAGGTTTCTCTCTGATGTTTTCAGTATGACACTCTTCTATATCTTTAGAAGTTTGTCCCTGTTTCAATATCCCTTGCATATAGGACAAGTGTTGTAGTAGCATTGTGTTTAGATTTTCATATTCTTCTTGCTTTCTAATGATTCTTTAACTTTTTTCCTTGCAAATCTCCACTTCAACCCTCAAGCTATTCCATTAAGGGAACATTAATCTTATTGCTCATGATTATTCTAATCCCTATGTTGTTCGTTCCTCTATTTATTGTTGCAAGTTGTATCTTATTATGTGTTGTCACGCACACAAAACTATTAGTTATTTCAAGCATAAACATATTAATACATTACCTTATCATGTCCACAATAAGAATTTTGATCTAAAGTATGTTGATATGATGTTGCTCACACATCTAAAACCCATATTAGTCACATACTCCAAGAAACCAAAGGAAATATTAGCATGTTAGTAACCAAATCAAATTGAAGGGCATATGAATTAATCAAATTGTATTAAAATTTGTCTGTGAGTATTTTCAGGTCCAATGTTGAACCTCTTGCTCCATTACAGTACAACTCTGAAACACTTAATGTATCTCTAACTTTTCCTTTCAAGGCACTTCCAGTGAAATTATTGAACTAGGGAATTGTGATACTACTCTAACACATACCATTATGTATCAAAGCATATATATTTATCCCCAAAGGTGCAATGTTGATACTTGGATTAGTTGTTGAACTAATGCTCCACTCTATATCAATGATTTAACTTTCTCTTTTAAGGCCCATTCAACCTAAATGTTGAACCATTCCCTAATATGACTTTGTAACACTTCCTCTAATAATAAGTACCTATGCGTCCTCAACATGGCCACTACCACATCATGCCTGGTGTGAGGCCCAAAATTTCTTCCCCATATGTGTTTGTGATACTTTCATCATTATACAATTTTTGGTCCATATCCCAAATTTTAGTGAGGTTTGTAGGCCTAAGTCCCACCAAATCGTCACAAATCTCCACCATCTATTTTCCTTTTTTGACAAGTCTTTAAAATAGGGTGGTGGCCATCAAGAAATGGTAAGGTTCCACAATGAAACCATGAATAAGTCGACCTTTCTCCCATCGATGTTCCCATATCACATCACAACAAGGCTAGGTCACAAGCGATGAGAATAAGCGGTGATAGGGTTCCGAAAAGAGAATTGTGACTGGATCGGTTAACATGATCAGTGTGTTCATCTCATGTTTATCATGCGATAACACTCACTAGTGAAGGGCAGTGGGTCATGGCCCGATGGGAAGAGTTTCATTACTCCTAGATCCACCCTAGTTATTTTGGTGTCAGCCCCACTCACACCCATATAATTTAAGATCTACCTCTTGAGGCCCTGACAACATATGTATATATAATAAAGAGTTCAACCATCTAGGTTTATGAAATCTAAAGAGAAATCATCCCTCCCCCACGTCCTAAGGCTTATATCTCAAGGGCCCGAGATTCTGAACTCTTTGTTTGGGCATGATAATTAATGCAAGGGACATATTGAGATATATATTTGTTCCCAGACCTTAAAAATCAAACAAATGAACACAAGCGCACAATTTCTAACTTCCAACATGAACATAATAATGGAAAACATCATCCATACATGCATTAGTTTTACGAGCACACAATATATCATTAAAAAATGAGCATAATAGTGAGACTCATTGCTCATGAAAAATTTAGATTAATAAATACATAAAGTATTATATCATTCACATATGACAAGAATCAACGCACTTCATAAGGCAATATACATAAGAAATTAACACTTATATATGCATTTAAAGATATATGGAAAATAAAGGAGGGACTTCAACTCTCCACCCAATTATTGGCGATGTGTATTGAGGGACACTCACACCCAAGGCTTAATCACACAACTGTGAAAATTTCTGAATACAGAATTATAGAAACCCTACTAGAGTATCTTGATTTACTTCTCCTTATTATGATTTAAATATCCAAGTTATTTTCAAAACTATTCAGAAAATATTGAAGTAAACACAAATAGCAACCTACACATATACATATCATTTACTGAAAGATATCGCACATATGACAAAGGACACACATGATTTTTTAGAAAAATGACCCTGGAAAAACCCAATGCAGGAAAACCGGAGCAACAACTCTTTGAGGGTTTTATTTATTATGCAGAATATTTTAATACATCTAGGGCAGAAGTAGTTGTTTTCCCCACAGTGAAATTCATGGAACTTGTACCTTATCGCTTGAATACAGAAAATATGGTTGATTCAAACCCTTCAGGAATTACTAAATACGAGCCCTTTCTGGCCCACTAGAACCCTCAGCACAGCTCTTCCAGCCTTTGCGTCATCCTCTTCTGCCTAGTATAGCCTCTGTACAACAAAAGTTGCCCCTACGTCACTCTGAAGGTCTCTGCGATGCCTCTGTGTCACCCAAAAGGGTTTGCATCCCTCTCTGCATGATCTATGCTTCAACTTGTTTGGGCTGCATCCCTCCTGATGGCTTCTACATTGCCTGATATGGAACTGCCTCTCTGATTATGTATTTTCGACCTCAAATCAGAACATTCATTGCCGATCTGCCACTCACTAGCACTTCGATCTCACTCAAAAATTCTCACCAAACCGCGCCCCATAATTTTGACTTTTCTCAAGTGTTGTTACTCTGTGTGTTTTCTCTAACTAACAAAGTCTTACTTTAATACTTTTCTCATTGAGAAATCAATGGCCGTGATCTAATCACTAATAAACAACTAAGATTCGAGAAATCTTGATCCATGTCACTTGGAACACTCTCACCACATGCGTAAATTAATTCACTTTAATTTTTCAATTTCCCTAAGTTAGATTTAGGGTGCCCATTAAAAAATTTAATTATTTGAATAAATTTTATACTGGGTGGAATATCTCCAAACAATTTATGGGTCTTGGAGATATCATGTGTTCTAGCCCCTCCATAAAGTTTCAGAGCTATAGCACATTTGATGCTACCCAAAATCTAAAAAATAACTAGAATACGTATTCCACTATCCAGGTGGTTTAACAACACCAAGGCAAGCACCATAGCCAATCACTTTCTCTTTGATTAAAACATAGGGCTTCACCCAATATCAAATGAGTTCTATCTCAATTCCAAGAGGTGGAATCAACACTTTTGGTGGTTTAACAATTGCCTCTCATGTAAATCACTACAAAGGTCTTCATTCCACTTTCTGGGTGGTTTCACATCCCCAAGGAAAAGAGCACAATGACCTGAATGGCCCCATCCTAGTGGTTTAATATCCAGGAAACTTGAAACAGGTGGTTTGAGCATCAAGAGATTTCCTATGACTAGTAAATATTATACTCACCATCTAGTAGCCTCAATATAAGAGATGCAAGGAATAACACACGATGATTTTCAACACTCGCTCTCATACATTCCAATGTAGCTCATTCTTCCAACTTAGCTCCACGAGTTCCTTGCACTCTCTTTATGCTACGCTTCACTTGCATGCATTTATTATTTCCACTCATGTTGTTATTTATAAGTCATGCCTTTTTTTTTAATCTCTTTCATGTATTTTATTTTATTCGCAATGCAGTCACTCCATTGTCTCGATCCCCAAGGAGGGGACAGGGAGGGGCATCACCCCCCATCCATGCTACCCCATTTAATCTTCTTCAGTGCCTGAGAGTGCTAGCTGGTCATTGGTTAGGTTGTAATTTAAAAATGATTTAGTGTGGCCACATGGGCATATTCTCTACACACCATAAGAAACTGACACATGTGCAATAGGTACAAATTTCCGAATACAAAATTATAGAAACCCTATTGGAGTATCTTGATTTACTTCTCCTTATGATTTAATTATCCAAGTTATTTTGAAAACTATTCAGAAAATATTGAAGTAAACACAACTAGCAACCTACACATATACATATCATTTACTAAAAGATATCACACACATGACAAAGGACACACATGATTTTTCAGAAAAATGACCCTAGGAAAAACCAATGCATGAAAACCGGAGCAAAAAATCTTTGAGGGTTTTATTTATATGTAGAATATTTGAATACATCTAGGGAAACACTAGTTGTTTGCCCCACAGTGAAATTCACGGCACTTGTACCTTATCGCTCGGAGACAGAAAATATGGTTGATTCAAACCCTTCAGGAATTACTAAATACAAGCCCTTTCTGGTCCACTAGAACCCTCAATGCAGCTCTTCCAGCCTTTGCATCATCCTCTTCTGCCTAGTGTAGCCTCTGTGCAACACAAGATTCCCCTACGTCACTCTGAAGGTCTCTGCAATGCCTCTGTGTCACCTAGAAGTGTCTACATCCCTCTCTACGTGATCTCTGCGTCAACTTGTTTGGGCTGCATCCCTCTTGATGGCCTCAACGCTGCCTGGTATGGAACTGCCTCTCTGATTTATGTATTTTTGACCTCAAATCAGAACATTCATTGCCGATCTTCCACTCACTAGCACTTCGATCTCACTTGAAAATTCTCACCAAACCGCACCCCAGAATTTTGACTTTGCTTAAATGTTGTTACTTTGTGTGTTTTCTCTAACTGACCCCAAGCCTTACTTTAATATTTTCCTCATTGAGAAATCAATGGTCGTGATCTAATCACTAATCAACAACTAAGATTAGAGAAATCTTGATCCATGTCACTTAGAACACTCTCACCACATGCGTAAATTAATTCACTTTAATTTCTCAATTTCCCTAAGTTAGAATTAGGGTGCCATTAAAAAAATTAATTATTTGAATAACTTTTATACTATGTGGAATATCTCCAAACAATTTTTGGGTCTTGGATATATCATGTGTTCTAGCCCTTCCATAAAGTTTCGGAGCTATAGCACATCGGATGCTACCCAAAATCTAAAAAATAACTAGAATACGTATTCCACTATCTAGGTGGTTTCACAGCCCCAAGGCAAGCACCATAGCCAATCACTTTCTCTCTGATTAAAACATAGGGCTTCACTCAATATCAAATGTGTTCTATATAAATTCCAAGAGGTGGAATCAACACTTTTGGTGTTTTAACAATTTCCTCTCATGTAAATCACTACAAAGGTCTGCATTCCACTTTTTGGGTGGTTTCACATCCCCAAGGCAAAGATCACAGTGACCTGAATGGCCCCATCCTAGTGGTTTAATATCCAGGAAACTAGAAACAGGTGGTTTGAGCATTAAGAGATTTCCTATGACTAGTAAATATTATACTTACCGTCTAGTAGCCTCAATATAAGAGATGCAAGGAATAACACACGATGATTTTCAACACTAGCTCTCATACATTCCAATGTAGCTCATTCTTCCAACTTAGCTCCACGAGTTCCTTGCTCTCTCTTTATGCTACGCTTCACTTGCATGCACTTTTCATTTCCACTCGTGTCATTATTTATAAGTCATGCATTTTTTTTAATCTCTTTCATGTATTTTATTTTATTCGCAATGCATTCGCTCCATTGTCTCGATCCCCAAGGAGGGGACAGGGAGGGGAATCACCCCCCATCCATGCTACCCCATTTAATCTTCTTCAATGCCTGACAGTGCTAGTTGGTCATTGGTTAGGTTGTAATTTAAAACTTATTTAGTGTGGCCATATGGGCCTATTATCTACACACCGTAAGCAACCAACACATGTGAAATAGGTACAAATTTATAAATACAAAAGTATAGAAACCCTACTGGAGTATCTTGATTTAATTCTCCTTCTTATGATTTAATTATCCAAGTTATTTTGAAAACTATTCAGAAAATATTGAAGTAAACACAACTAGAAACCTACACATATACATATCATTTACTGAAAGATATTGCACATATGACAAAGGACACACATGATTTTTCTGAAAAATGACCCTGGAAAAACCCAATGCAGGAAAACCGGAGCAATAAATCTTTGAGGGTTTTATTTATTATGCAGAATATTTGAATACATCTAGGGAAGCACTAGTTGTTTGCCCCATAGTGAAATTCATTGCACTTGTACCTTATCGCTTGGAGATAGAAAATATGGTTGATTCAAACCCTTCAGGAATTACTAAATACAAGCCTTTTCTGGCCCACTAGAACCCTCAGCACAGCTCTTCCAGCCTTTGCGTCATCCTCTTCTGCCCAGTGCAGCCTTTGTGCAACACAAGCTGCCCCTACGTCACTCTGAAGGTCTCTGTGATGCCTCTGCGTCACCCAGAAGGGTATGCATCCCTCTCTGCATGATCTCTGCGTCAACTTGTTTAGGCTGCATCCCTCCTGATGGCCTCTATGTTGCCTGGTATGGAACTGCCTCTCTGATTTATGTATTTTTGACCTCAAGTTAGAACATTCATTGCCGATCTACCACTCACTAGCACTTCGATCTCACTCAAAAATTCTCACCAAACCGCGCCCCAGAATTTCGACTTTGCTCAAGTGTTGTTACTCTGTGTGTTCTCTCTAACTGAACCCAAGCCTTACTTTAATATTTTTCTCATTGAGAAATCAATGGCCGTGATCTAATCACTAATCAACAACTAAGATTAGAGAAATATTGATCCATGTCACTTATAACACTCTCACCACATGCGTAAATTAATTCAATTTAATTTTTCAATTTCCCTAAGTTAGACTTAGGGTGCCCATTAAAAAATTTAATTATTTGAATAACTTTTATACTGGGTGGAATATCTCCAAACAATTTATGGGTCTTGGAGATATCATGTGTTCTAGCCCCTCCATAAAGTTTCGGAGCCATAGCACATCGGATGCTACCCAAAGTCTAAAAGATAACTAGAATACGTATTCCACTATCCAGGTGGTTTCACGGCCCTAAGGCAAGCACCATAGCCAATCACTTTCTCCCTGATTAAACCATAGGGCTTCACCCAATATCAAATGAGTTCTATCTCAATTCCAAGAGGTGGAATCAACACTTTTGGCGGTTTAACAATTACCTCTCATGTAAATCACTACAAAGGTCTGCATTCCACTTTCTGGGTGGTTTCACATCCCCAAGGCAAAGACCACAGTGACCTGAATGGCCCCATCCTATTGGTTTAATATCTAGGAAACTAGAAACAGGTGGTTTGAGCATCAAGAGATTTCCTATGACTAGTAAATATTATACTCATCGTCTAGTAGCCTCAATATAAGAGATGCAAGGAATAACACATGATGATTTTCAACACTGGCTCTCATAAATTCCAATGTAGCTCATTCTTCCAACTTAGCTCCACCAGTTCCTTGCTCTCTCTTTATGCTACGCTTCACTTGCATGCACTTTGTATTTCCACTAGTGTCATTATTTATAAGTCATGCCTTTTTTTTAATCTCTTTCATGTATTTTATTTTATTCGCAATGTAGTCACTCCATTGTCCTGATCCCCAAGGAGGGGATAGGGAGGGGCATCACCCCCCATCCATGCTACCGCATTTAATCTTCTTCAATTCCTAAGAGTGCTAGTTGGTCATTGGTTAGGTTGTAATTTAAAAATTATTTAGTGTGGCCATATCGGCCTATTCTCTACACACTGTAAGAAACCAACACATGTGCAATAGGTACACCACAACCCTCTTGGAACACAATAAGGACTCAACAATCCTCCCCTTATAAATTTGGATCTGTATGTCCCTCAAGTCTGGCTAGCCAATTAAAATTTACATTTAATTTATTTGATAATTTCACATAATATTGTAGCCAGCGATGGCCTCCATGTTGGCATTGCATAATTATAACTTTAATATTAAAACAATAAGGTGACATAAGGAATGTTACACATAGATTGTAAAACATCTTGTAAAAACACATATTCCTCCCACACTCATCATCTTCCACCTACATAATGGCTAGGACATGTTCCAACCATTCAAATTATTGATCTGAATGTTATCATTAAGGCATCCCATTGGACCTTTCATACTCAAAATTAAAGCATTCCTCATTTGTCACTAAATAGTGATCAAGCTCCCACGAATTGCAATAATTATCAAAGTGCATTGTTAAAGCTCATCGAGGAAAGGTACAAGGAAAGATTTCAATATGAGGCCTTAAATATCTACATGGTGAAGGCATCATTAGCCACAACCATAAACCTGGCTCCGTCTCTTCACAGTTGGATGTAGTCTCTCCTTTTATAACTCGAACCAATGTCATTTCTAGGTTCACCAGATTAGCCATGATACTACCAGGGAGGATAACATGGGTCTTATTTCAAATGAGGAGTATTAGAATTGTCCAAATGCTGTTCTGGGCAACTAGAATCAAAGTTTATTTGTTATATCCTTTTCTTACTTGCTTTTTCTTATTCCAGAGCACGCTTTTATTATAAGTCAGCTCACAATGGTTAAGAGGCAAACAAGAAATCCTCTGGCCTACACATCTGACAAAGGGAAACAAAAGATGCTCCAACCTGAAGAGAAAAATAGGAAAAGAGGGAGGAAGACAAAGCAGGAGGTTTTAATGAACCTATCTTCTATCTATTCACTTGGAAATTCTTCATAGGTCAGACAGTAAATCCATGAATGGGAAAGAGAAATTCAGACAAATGAAGAAGACAATGAGGCAAAAGAAAAAATTTTGGACTTTTTTACTAATCTTGGCAATACCCGAGGTCGACTTTCACTGTTCAATCAAACAATCCACACTTATTGGATTGTAAAGTGCCTGTTAGCAAAGGCAATTCAGAGTATTTATCCTTCCAGAGAGAAGCCAGAACCAAAAATACTAGAATTATTGCAGGACATTGATATTCAGCTGTAACACATAAAGGTCACCCAATACCAAGCCACTAATCGTATTGGTAGAATTGATGATCGTGTTGGAAGAATTGAGAAGTAGCTCCAACAATTGCAACAAGCTGATATGCCAGGATCCACTGCAAAGGATCCTGCCCCGATTGAATCTTCCGATGGATAGGAGCTTAGTTTATTTTACAATATGAATTTTGTTTTTTTGCGAAGGACTTTAGGTCCTAACAGTTACTTTGATAATAGACTAAATAGACAGATTTCTCATGCAACAGACAATAGAGTTAAAATTTTTCAGTTTTGGATGGCTTTCAACGCTTTAAGGTGGCCAACAGACCTGGTTTCCTTCGGGCAAGTTGAGGCCACAAATATTAATATCTTTGTAGCCCACTTTCAAACGATAAATAGGAAATAGCAAGGTAATACTAAAATGACAAATATATATATATATATATATATATATATATATATATATATATATATATATATATATATATAATTTATTATGGAAATAGGCATGTTTATTCTAGAATAGGGCTTATAAAATCCTAATTTAATTATCAATAATTGTTATGCGGATTGTAAGGATTTAACTTCGATGGAATATTTTAGAATATTCCTAGTAATAGTCATATTCATTATTCACATACAAAATACTCACAAAACTATCTAATCTCACACACTTATACTCATATACTTGTATAGTAGATTAATATCAACTTTTATCACACAAAACTATATTTTGTATTATATTAAAAATGAATAATTATACATATATAAATACATGAAGCATTGATGTATGATAGTCATGATTATAACCACACATTCAATTAGTTAGGAGAATATCTCAACCAAATATTAAATTATAAACTGTTTTACTCAGACCAAAGCTCTTAAATCCAACTAACTAATAATTTTCTATATAATAAGAACAAACAAATCACACAAAAATTACATATAATAAGGAATGTTAAATATTTAACATATAATAAAGAATATTACATATTAAACATAAGACTATAGTAAGAGTTGATATCTAAACACTTAATATGAAATGGGACCATCTTTATATATATATCAAATTTACATTTTTGTATTTTGATAATCTTACTAGTCAAATCTACATTTTTGTATTTTGATGTCACATACACACCTATAAAATTAAAAATAAATTACCATACCATTTATAAACATACATTTAACACAACAATTATGGAATAACCACATAAATTATAAGATTATAAAACACACAGTGCATACACGGAGTAGATATTGTATGCACAGAGATCCACTGATTATAAATGTGCAACATAGCATATCTATTTCACATTATGGTTAGAAACTATGATATAATGTTTTGATTCTATATAAATTGTCACCATCACAATTAAAGGTACCTGTGCATAATATTCACATTATTCTTGGTGGGATTATAATTTACATTTGTCCACAGTTTTATTTTCTCTTTCGTCATGGTTAACCCGTAATCATCCCGTACCCTGACATGATTTGGGTTGTAAATATAATTTATGGATTGAACGATTGTTGAGGAAATAAGTGAGAAAAACCTGTCAATGATCTAATTTTTTGTCTTAAACCCTAAAGAATCGATTTTCGATATGTAGAGAGGGGAATTTAGGGTAACTACCCCTGCCCCCAAGCCCTGTCTCAGTTGATTTCATCTTCGCCGAAAGGGAGGTCCGCTGCTCTACAACCTTGTGCCTTCAACCTGCAGGTAATTCCTTTACTTCGGCTTTTGAATAGTCTGTTAGCGAAGGAAATGACAGTGCTAATTATATCTTCATGATATAACCTCTCCCTTTAATTTTTTATTCATTGGTTTGGTTTTTCTGTTAAGTTCTCCCAGCCTAGTAACACTCCTGGTCCCCGCAAGATGAAGCTACCCTGTCACAGCTTATTAGAAATGGGGCTTCAGGTCTTATGTTTGTTCATTCTTTTATCGGTGTATTTTCATTTGGAAAACTCGTTTCAAGGTCTACTTGTCTACTCTCTTATTTTATGTGTGATTCCACAATTTTTATTATTAATTATCCCATTATTCTGAGGTTGTAGGGTTTTCTTTACCCTTCCACTTTTCCTGGCTTGTTGATGGCAAAAATCAACTTAATACTCTGGCTTCCGAGATAAAATCTACGATTTAATGAAGGTAATACACGGTTATCCGATCTCCAAGCTATAAGCGCTTGATTTAACTTTTGTTTTCGCATTTGACTGTATAGATCACTCATTCTGTTATGTGTGCTAGGTTACAGTGAGGAAGGGAGCCTTGCCTCAGTCTTCCTTCATTATGGAGTTTAAGAAAAAGAATTACAAGTTACAGATTTTATTTTTGCTAGTTTTTGGTGTTTGTTTTCATTACCCCGTGCCTCATTTACTGAGGATAACATCCTCTTAAATGCACATGGCATCCTCTGTCTACACAAGCAACGTACCAGTGTTATGATTAAGCTCTATGAGCTACTCTCCTTCAGAGTATTTTAAGCGTTTTAGCTAGATCCTGGTTCTTGTAATTTGTTATGGGGACGTAATTATATCATTTATTGGAGTTAGCTACTCTATTGTATTGAAGCCATTCGGCCTTTCCTTTGACTTCAATACTAGTTTTTTTTTTTTTACTTAGTCAACAGTTAAATATGATAATTGTCCTTGTTTATTTTCAACAGTCTGTATATTTCTCATTTAATTAAAGAAACAATAATTTTGAGTTTTTTCTATGAGTATTTTCCTTTGAATCTTTTATGGAAATTTATAGATGCATTTAGACATGCAACTTTATTTATTCAGTAATCTGTCTTTTCTGTAGATTATTTTTACTTCTTTCTCTTCCAACATTATTTGTAATAAGGATCCAATGTATATTATTGTGAATAATGACCAGGAGACCCTGGACTCAACCCTGACCCCCGGGGTTTTGTCCTAAACTGCCGAGTCTGTATATGATGTATTTTATTACAAAGGTTTTTAAATTCCATGAGATGCTTCCCTACTCTAGGGTTACATATTCTGATTGTCTATAATTTTTGTAGACAATGTTAATAGTCATCCCCCATACTATTCATACAGTAAAAGAAAATAACTGATACTCGATTTCGTAGTACCATTCTGGTGGTTTGGTATAGTTTTTCTTCTATTTTCTTTATTACACTATTATGCATGCAGACCCAAATATTGCCTTTTATTTTCTTTATAAGTCCATTCTCAAAAACCATAACTTCAACCATAAGTATAACCAATACTTATATTTCAAACATTCACAAAGGCTTACATACATAAGTAAATACTTACCTCAAGCCTATATGCACTTAATTGATGTCTCCTCCCAACCTATGAGAGAGGTAATCGTGTCCTCTTCTCCCCTGATGCTCCTCACCAGGTCTTTAGGTAGCAGGAAGATTCTCTAAGTTAAGCCTCAAGACTCTTGTCCAACTTATAATTTTTTGGATTATTAGAGCTCCACTCGTTCCTACCAGCTCTGGACTGATCTATCTGCAATATTCTTATTGCAACCCATCTCTTCATTTTAAGCAGAACCCCTTCCCCTTCTCAGGATTTCCTATTTATTCCCATGGGGTAGGTAAATGTCAGAATTTCCTTTACCCTTTTCACCATGGTTCTTGGAAATTATTTTTACTATTCAGTTAAGTCACTATTTAGAATAATTACTCATATTATTCATTGAATTTTTCCAAAAAGATAAATTTTTGAGTCCTTTCAATCTTACTAACACATAGTCATATTCGTTTAATAATTCAAATGTTTTAAAATAAAAATAAACATAATCAGAAAATAAATCAGGGTATTACAACTCCCCCCCGCTTGAGACAAACACTGTCCTCGGTGTTATTTTCCTCATGAGAATAATTTGGGATAGATCTCTCGAACATAATTTTCATCCTCCCAGGCAGCCTCCTCCGGGCCAAAGTGCTTCCACTGCACTTTAATTTGGGGGATGACTCGCTTCCAGAGCATTATTTCTCTCTAGTCGAGGATACAAAGTGGTTCTACTAGGAACTCGCCGTCCGGCTCGACCTGCAATCAACATATTTACAATTAGTTAAATTGAGTCTTATCTCTTATAATAAATAAAAATGTAAACATAACTTACATGTATGCTTTGCCAGTGTATCACGTGTTTAGGGTCATTTATATATTGTTTTAGGAAATATACATGGAACATGTTATGCACCAAAATATGAATAGGTAGGGCCAACCGATAAGCCACCGGTCCTATCTGTTCCAAGATTTGGAATGGCCCATAGTATCTCGGTGCCAAATTAGCACAAGAATTCCACCTAAAGGTGCTTTTCATGGGCTTAATTCTTATGTACACATGATCACCTAATTCAAATTCCTGGAAATTCCTCTTCTGATCTGCGTATACCTTTTGTCTGTCTTGGACTGCTTTCAAATTTTGTCTAATATTTTTCATTTCCTGTTCAATTTCCTCCAACATATCTGGCCCCAACATCAATCTGGTCTCCAGGCTACTCCAATTCATAGGATTCTGGTATGATGTCACGTACAATGCTTCGAATGGGCTCTTCTTAATGGATTCTTGATATCCATTATTATATGAGAATTCAACTAGATGTATGTATTCTTCCCATTTTGTGGGTTGCTGCATCACATACATGCGCAACATGTCTTCGAGTATTTTATTCACCCTCTCATTTTGTTTGTTAGTTTGAGGGTGGTAAGTTGTGCTGAATTGGATTTGAGTTCCTAGACCCGTAAAAAATGCTTTCCAGAAGGCTGTTGTAAACTTCACGTCTCTATCGGAGATGACGATCCTTGAAATACGATGTAGCCTAAATACTTCTCTCAGAAAAGGTGTCGGCTATTTGTACGGTCTTGTAAATTGACTGCACCGATATGAAATGGGAAACCTTACTAAGCCTATCCATCACCACCATTATTGAGCCATTGTGTCTTTTACTCTTTGGTAATCTGGTGATGAAATCAAGGGAGATAACTTCTGATTTCCACTCTGGTACAAGAATAGGCTGTACTAATCTGGCTGGTGCTGGTGCTCTACTTTAACTTGCTGACGTTCCAAACTTTTAGTTAAATGCTTAGCAATATTTCTGCGCATTCCAGGCCAGAAATAATCTTTTCTAATTGCTGTCAACATCTTTTGATATCCGGGATGTTTCACGTAAGAACTCCAGTGATATTCATCCAATATTAATTCTCTTAAACTCATCTGATTTGGAATACATAAATTTTTGTCGAAAGTTAGAAGTTGTTCATCTTTAATTTCATACTCTGATGTGTTACCTTGCTCATTACCCTCCTTTTCCTGCTTCCACATGAACTGATACTCAGGGTCCCTTCTTGTTGCTTCCATTATTTGCACCTAGAACTTAGATTCTACCTCATTAACGTACAACTCTGTTGATGGGGAAAATCGTCCGGCCAACAGTAGGGGATCTCCCCGGTAGAAAGTCCCAATCAGACCTTGAACCGTTTGGAATAGGGATCCCGTCCGGGGTGTGGGTCCAGCTACCGCTTAAATCACCTTCCCTCTGGTCTCAAAAGAACTCGATCGAACCTGCAGACACACGCTTATTCACATGATACAAGATACATGGTTGATGCATTAAACATGTATGCAACACTATGCGTAGAAAGACAAATAATAAAGCATACACGCCGAAGGAGGTGTTGTCAACAACACATCTTTGGGGTTACGCTTGTAGGCTATTCTGACCACAAAAGAAATAGTTCTTTATGGCGAGACGCCCCTTTTAATTCATGAAAGATAAAATGAAATGCTAAAAAACAAAGTTATTAACATCCATTAAACAAGCAATCAGTCTGAACATCATTAACACAGATACAGGAAACCATAATGCGTGAATGATGCCATTAGAAAGTGAAGCTCCATTAATCAAAATATGTTCTGAAATTGTATAGAAATACACATAGTATTCTCCCAGCAAAACGCATCAAATCCAAAAGGAGTTTCAACAGGTATTTGTATTCATATGTAAAAGGAATGTTGTCTTTCAATACAATGCTATATGACTTTTGAGCCCAAAAAAAGAAGATCGTTACACTTTCCCTGGAGGGGGTTTTATAGATCAAAATTGCCCTTTGGGCTCCCTGACTCTTCGCTTGCCCACCGGTTGAGTTGCCCTGCGACCTGGGAGAAAATTGCGACCTGTGACCTGGCTAGTGAGTGCGACTTGCGACCTATTTGGCAGTGCGACCTGTGACCTAGTGGGCAGTGCGACCTGCGACCTACTGACACTGAGTCATGGCGATGGGCGCGCAATAGAAAGGTTAGGAACATCAATCTTCTTTCCTTTGAGGAAGCCCTGCCAGGTTTGGTATTCTGCTACTATGGGAGAGACTAGAGGGACCTCCTCTTTCAACCGATGCATGCACTCCAGAGAATTCGGGATTAGAGTTTCCTTATTTTGTGAGATCTGGCTTGAAAGGGAGGCGAGCTTGGTGTAAATCCATACTGGCGCGACAAGAAACTGACCCAGATTTTCTTGTGATGCTGCGAGCTCGAGGGCGGAAACAACTTACTTGATGGGCTGCAGAAATGACTGGATTTCTTGATCTACTTTCTCCCAGGTCTTACTTTCGTCCAATGTCCCTAGCGAAGGAATGTGGTGAAGAGTGTGCATCGATTCTATGCCGCTGATCAGGTGGTCGTATGAAGACATTAATTTGTCCAAATCCTTGGATAGCTTGTCCTTGGATTGCATCTTCATCCGAATTTCGACCTTGGCATCTTGTGTATGAATCCAATCATTCTTAGGCAAATGCTCGGGAGCTTGAGGGTATTGCACTGTCTAGTCCATCATTTTATCTAAGGCAGCTGAGGCTTCCTTGAGTTGCTCATGCTTCTGCTTAGTTTCTACTCATGCTCTTACCAATGGGGCGACTGTTTGTTTTATGGTGAACATTTCCCCATACACCTGCCTCATGGTCGCCTCTAATACATCACATTCTTTTAGAACGGCAAGTGGAACTTCATTGACTGGGGGAGCCTTGTTTCGGAGTTGTTGCACCTCTTCTTTCAACACCGACCTCTCCTGTTCCGCCTTCTTCTCCCGCTGCACCGCTGCTCGTAGTCTGTTTTATAGAGAAATGATTTCTCTACTCATTCTGGTGACATTTTCTTCCGTGGCCGTAGCGAAAGCCGTGCCTGCCGATGCTATCATCACGGGATTAGTCCTAGTATCAAGGACTATGTCTTTTCCAGTTCCAACCATGGATGTAGCAGAAGGAATTTGTGCCAGGGACCTTCTGTTCTCTTGCCGGATTTTGAAAGAGAATTGGTCGAATGTGAGCCTGGTGAGGTCGAAGACCTCCTCCTCCTGCCCCTGGGGGGAATTAACATCAGAGAGCATGGTTCCTGTACTACCTAGAGGTACTTCTAGGGGAGACACCTCGATGTCTTCTATCAATTCATCCTCCTCATATTTCTTCTCCTTTTCCTCCTCTTCCCTTTGTTGGCATTCAGCTTCTGCCTTCTCATGCTCTTCTTTCCGCTTTCGTTCTGCTTCTACCGCTGCTTCTATTTCGGCTTTCCTCTTTTGCTCGGCTACAACATCTTGGTCTACTTTCTTTTGGCGTTCAGCTTCTGCTTTGTCAAGCTCTTTCTTGCGTGCCCGTTCTGCTGCGGCCTGCGCTTCTTTTTCCTCCTTTTCCTTCCTGGCTTCCTCGGCCTGCTTCTTCTTCTGATCTGCCTTTGAACTCTTCTTGCGCTTCTCCTCGTACTCTTTTATCTTCTTTTTTCTCTCTTGTTGGGATTTGGCCTCTACTTCTTTCTGTTGGGAAGAGGTGTCAGGCCCCGTGCTGGTCCGGGGATTTTTAGCTAGAGAGGAAGAAGCACCTCCTAACTTATGGCTCCTGTCTTCTAGGCTTTGATCATCCAGATCCTCTTGGCCAGAGTCCGCCCCTGGAGCAAGTTGTCTATCTGCATTGTACCAGTTCCTTCTTTCATCTTCTCCCGGGAATTCTACATGCTGGTAGTTCCATTTGAATTTAGCCTTTTTGCAGTGTTCGGTAACTATCCTCTCCGGGTCATATGTTCGGTACTCTAAAGCCCCAAAGTGATAAATTTTCATCTCTTCTCCCTCTTCCCCTACCTCTCTGAAATATTTAACTATGTACGCACTGATAGTGAGGGGTAGCGCGGACCAGGGCTTCTTCTTACCTTTAGACAGGACACTGGAGAAGCTCGAGGACATTTGGAAGCATACCTCTTGCATGAGCATCTTGTCTGTAACGTAGCGAGGCATAGCATGTGGTGCCCTGAACGAGCCAAAGACTCGGATGAAAGTATATTTGGCAAAGGGAAACCAATGCGCCACTTGGCTTAGAGTCTCCCTGGCTCGCCAAGACATGCAAGGGGCGTCCTGGCCAAATAGTTTCCTGAATAGGGTGGGGATGAATATTTGAGAGATTTTCTCTATATCCTGTTTATACTTGGATTCCTAGAACAATTTGGTTTGTAGATGAATTTCCTGGGTCTGCGTCGAATCCTAGTTATGTGCCCATCCCTCAAAATGCAACCTCGCGCAGACGGCATCCAATAGATAAGAGGCCATATAGAACTCAGAAGGCATTCCTTCATCTGGGGCCAATGCTGAGGACAAGTTTGTATGCATTGAGGAAATCAATATACTAGCCCAGTTGAAATGGGTTCCATGCACCGTTACATATTCCATGATAGTAGCCCATGTGCCATTGAAGGTGGTGGCATCGGGGCGCCCGTAAAATCTTCAAAGCATGGAGGCTACTAGTTTATATACTTTTCTAAGGCTGGCTACCAGATATTCTTGGTCTTTCTTGGCTTTAAACTTCTCGGGCTCCGCCCACCACTGCTTGATAGTGTCGAATACAGGGACTGCATGGGCAAGAGCCCATTCTTCTGTAAAGTTTTCTTCTTGGCGAGGCAAAGAGTAGTAGACATGGGCATCTAAGCCTACGAGTATTGCGAAAGCCTTGCCCTCGCTGTCTCGGATCATGAACTTCTTAGGATCCATTTTCTGTATGATCTAGTCTATCATCTCTGGGCATGGAAATATGGCCGGATGAGCACTTGCGAGATGTAGCTTGGACCTTTTGACTTTTAAGTATACTTCCCAATCCGGGAGATCTTCTGAAAATTCCGTTACGGCGAACTCATGGTACACTTGGTACCATCGCATGCTGTCCCCCTTGGAAAAGGTGCAAAGGGTATCTCTGTATATTGGCGGTGGGGATGTTTGCATGTCCGTGTCTGTATATTCTACCACCACGTGCTTGTCCTTCTTCCGGGACATTGGGGGTGCCATGTCGCTAGAATCTGAGAGGACAGGTATACACTCTGCGTCTGCTTCAAGTTCACCTGTCATATTCATGAACGAATCCCATGATAAGAACGACATGATGATATAAGACCAATTACAGTTTATCAATGATTTTAGCTGGGACACAGGGAAAATTGAAAATTGGTCTACTGGGTCGCGGGGTCGCAGATCATGAGGAAGTGGCCAATATGCGACCTTGCGACCTTGCGACTAGGTTGCAGAGTCGCTGGGTCGCGAACCGTGAAAAATATAAAACTGCGACCTTGCGACCTTGCGACTGGGTCGCTGGGTCGCGGGGTCGCAAATTACTAAAAACCGAGAGAATGCAACCTTGCGACCTTGCGACTGGGTTGCTGGGTCGCGGGTCGCAAAATTTTGAACAGTCTGGAGAATGCGACCTTGCGACCTTGCGACTAGGTTGCGGGGTCGCAGGTCGCGCTAGGGCTTGTCCCGGGGTTTTGGGCGCGCATGGCGTGGAGTGGTTTTCCCTTTAAGTGGAAAAATGCAAAGCCAAATGGGTCAAGATAGAGTCAAAGGATAGCTTTGGGAGTAGGGAAGTAGCCATGAAAGGCTGGGAAAGCAATGCTGATGATTTTGGGCACTGTGAGGGGAAACATGAATCAGAAAAACCCTGAGTAAGAAATACAGACAGTGGTTGAGACAAATTGACAATTTAAAGGATAAGGGTGCCTGAGATTTAGCAAGAATAACCAGGAAGGAAACACCAGGAGGGAAGAAGGAAACTTACCCGGGAAAATCGCGCGCCAGTCGACCTGTCAAAGCCGTTTTTTTCTATCCGCCGCATATGAAAAATGCGACCTAACGACCTCCTTTATATAAAAAGGTCGCACGTGTGGGCATTTAATGAGGTCGCAAGGTTGCAATTTGAGCGATTAGGGAGATATGCGACCTTGCGACCTTGCGACCTTGCAACCTGTGGGTCGCAAGGTCATAAAGTCGCGGGGTCGCGATTTTCTAGAAAATTGAGTTTTGTGACCTCGCGACCCTGCGACCTTCAGGTCGTGGGGTCGCAAGGTCGTGGAGTCGCAGCTTTCTAAAAAATGGAGTTTTGCGACTTTGTGACTTAGCCTTCTGGACTCTTTACTTGGTTTTCTTTAAGTTCAAGGGGTTCCAAAAAATTTTGAAGTGGGGTTTTTTGGAGGGTGTTGTAGAGGCTACAACAAACTCATATATACCATGCAATTTTAGGCTTAATGCATCCACAACTCAATTTTCCTTTCCATTCACATGCTGAATATCAAAATAAAACTTGCTTAGGAATGCATTCCATCTTGCTTGGAAAGCATTTAAATCTGATTGTTTGAAATAGCTGGTCAAACTACTATAATCAGTTCTTGATATAAACCTTTTTCCAAAAATATAGTGTCTCCAAATTCGAAGGGCATGTACTACAACTGTTAACTCTAAATCATATGCAGAATATCTTTGTTCATGATCCTTCAACTTCTTGATTTAATAATGCCCCCAATCCTTCTTTGTAAGCACCTGTGCAAACCTCAAAACTTCCACTAGGGTCTGCTACTTTTAATATTGGAGCAGTATTTAACAATCTTTTTAGCTATTCAAAACTTTTTTTACATTCGGCGGTCCCCTTAAACACTCGCCCCTTCTGCTGCAAGGAGGTAATAGGGAAGGATGTTTTAGAAAATCCTTCAATAAACCTTCAATAGTATTCAGCTAGGCCCATGAATGATCGTATGCCAGCCACGTTCCTGGGAACTCTCCATTCCATGATCATTTTAATCTTTTTAGGGTCCACAACAATTCCTTCAACATATATTACATGGCCTAGATATTGGATCTTCTCTTTATAAAAATCACATCTACTGAACTTGGCATAGAGTTGGTGTTCTTGTAGCATCTTCAGTACCAAACACAAATGTTCTTTATGTTCTTCAACACTTTTAGAATAAATCATAATATCATTAATAAATATTAAAACACATTTATCTAGAAATGGGTAGAATATTCCATGCATCAAGCTCATGAAAGTGGCTAGTGCATTAGTTAATATAAAAGACAACACCACAAATTCATAATGTCCATACCTGGTATGAAAGGTTTTTTTGGATATATCTTCATATTTGATCCTAATCTGATGATATCCAGACCTCAAGTCAATCCTGGAAAACATCGTTGCTCCTTTCACTTGATCGAAAGAACATCAATTCGAGGCAGAAGATATTTATTCTTGATAGTTAACTTATTCAACTGTCAATACTCCATACACATCCACATTGTTTCATCTTTCTTCTTCACACATAGTACTAGTGCACCCCAAGGGGACACACTTGGCCTGATATACTATTTATCCAACAATTCCAACAACTGTATTTTTAGTTTTGTTAATTCGGGCACACTCATTTTGTAAGGTGCTCTTGATACAAGTTTGAGGAACTTTTCGGTACTTTCTTATTTGGCTAGTTCCAGCTAAGCTCACCCTTTTCCTTAGACTGCTGATAGCACATCCTTTCCTTCCTCATTGCTTCATCCATCGTCTTTGGATTTAAAAATTCTATCTGTTCCTCCATGTGAGCGAGTAGGCTACTTAAGAATCATTG
Source organism: Pinus albicaulis (assembly GCA_034641835.2). Classification (NCBI taxonomy): domain Eukaryota; kingdom Viridiplantae; phylum Streptophyta; class Pinopsida; order Pinales; family Pinaceae; genus Pinus; species Pinus albicaulis. The sequence continues at coordinate 1,007,606,959 of CM076577.1, read as the reverse complement.
CACCTTTTCTTTCGCATCTCTCAAGTAGGGTACATATCTTAACAGTGAAGTAAACTTAGTAACGAATTCATCCATAGATAATTGACCCAACTTCAAATCAAGAAATTATATGGAATTTTCATCATAGAATCGTTCTGTTAAATATTTTTCCTTAAAGTATTGTTGAAACTCATCCCAGGTCACATTCTGATCCTGGATCCGACGTACATTTTTCATCTCTTCCCACCATAGTGTAGCCTTCTCCCATAATTGATAAATTTCCATATGGGCTTTGAGTTTACTGTTATACTCATAGACCTAGAAATACTTGTTCTTATTTATTATTTAAGCTTTTGCCATTTCTTAAGCTTCCCCATCAAAAGTGGGAGGCTTAATTTTCTGAAGTTCTCCTTGTACTTCCACTTTTTGTTTCTTCAATTGCTGTTGATCTGACACATTTCCATATTCCTCTTCGTTATAAGTTTTGCCTTTATTGCTTCGTTGAGTATGCCTTACTTTTAGGTGATCATGAGCTTGCTGTTATTGTTCTCCTTCCACCCGAGTGTCCCTGTCGGGGCTAGGATGTGCAGTGGGAGGATTTTTCTTGTCTAAAAGAATCTTAAATATTCTTTCTTTCTACCTCATTAGTCTTTCATTATCACCTCAAACTCGTATCATTTCTCCTCGGAGTTTTTGGACCCTTTCCAACAATATGGTGGTTTTTCTTTGTTGCTCTTCCAGCAATCTCCTGATTTGTTGGTGCTAGTCCACAGTTAACTGAACCCACATTTGAGGATTAATCTTAGGATTAGTCTGAGGTGGAAATTCCCTTGTCATTGTTGTGTATTTTGACTGGATCCTCTCCTCATTACAGTGCTTGAACAAATTTTATCGTCATTGATCTCTCTGTACATTAAAGCAAATGTTAAGAAACACCAGAGTCATCTTTGGTGGTCCAACTGGCCCAGTGTTTAACCTTACTCTGATACCAATTGTCACATACACAAACCTATTAAATTGAAAAAAAATAATTACCATACCACTTATAAACATACATTTAACACAACAATTATGGAATAACCACATAAATTATAAGATTATAAAACACACTCCTCATATACGAAGTAGATATTTTATGCACCGAGATCCACTAATTATAAATACACAACACAACATACCTATTGCACATTATGGTTAGCAACTGTGATATAATGTTTTGATTCTATATAAATTTCCACCGTCATAAATAAAGGTACCTGTGCATAATTATTCACATTATTCTTGGTGGGATTATAATTTACATTTGCACTTAGTTTGATTTGCTCTTTCCTGATGGTTAACTCGTAATCCTCCTGTACGCTGACATGGTTTGGATTGTAAATATAATTTATGGATTGAAATATTGTCGAGGAAATAAGTGACAAACACTTGTCAATGATCGAAGTCGTCAGCTTAAGCCTTGAAGAATTGATGGTCGATATGCAAACAAGGTAAGTTAGTGTAACTACCCCTGCCCTCGATCCCTATCTCAGTTCATTTCATCGTGGCCGGAAGGGAGGTCCACCACTCTACAACCTTGCGCCTTCGACCTGTAGGTAATTCTTTTGCTTTGGCTTTTGAACAGTCCGTTAGTAAAGGAAATGATAGTGCTAAGTATATCTTCACAATATAACCTCTCATTTTAATTTTTTATTCATTGGTTCAGTTTTTCTGTTAAGTTATCCCTGTCCGGTAACACTCCTTCTCCCCGCGGGATGAAGCTACAACTTTATTAATGATGGGTCTTCGGGTCTTATTCATTCTTTTATCAGTGTATTTGCATTTGGAAAACACGTTTCAAGGTCTACCTGTCTGCTCTCTTCTTTTATGTTTCAATCTCTGGTTTTTATTATTAAACCTTCAGTTATTCTCAGCTTGTAGGGTTTTCATTACCCTTCTGCTTTTCCCGACTTTCTAATGGAAAAACTCGACTTAAGACTCCAGCTTCCGAGGTATACGTCTACAATTTAATGAAGGTAATATAGGGTTATCTGGTCTCCAAGATATTACTGCTTGATTTAACTTATGTTTTCACGTTTGAATATATAGCTCACTCATTCTGTTATGTGTGCCATGTTACATCGAGGAAGGGAGCCTTGCCTCAGTCTTCCTTCAATATTGAGTTCCAAAAAAATAATTACAGGTTACATGTTTGATTTTTTCTAGTTTTTTTTGTTCGTTTTCATTACCCCGTGCCTCTTTTACTGAGGACATCGTACTCTTGAGTGCACAAGGAATCCTTTGTCTACAGAAGAAAAACTTCGAGCTTCTCTCCTTCAGAGTCTTTCATGCATTTTAGCTAGATTCTGGTTCTTGTAAATTTTTTACCGAGATGTAATTATATCATTTATTTTAGTTAGCTACTCTATTGCATGGAAGCCATTCAGCCTTTCCTTTGACTTCAATACTGGGTTTTTATTTTACTCAGTAAACAATTAAATATGATAACTGTCCTTGTTTTTTTCGACTTTTCTCATTTAATTAAAGAAACATAGTTTTAGCTATGAGTATTTTCCTTTGAATCCTTTATGGAAATTTATAGATGTATTTAGACATGAAACTATATTTATTCAGGAGTCTGCCTTTTCTGTAGATTATTTTTACTTCTTTATCTTCCGACATTATTTGTAATAAGGATCCTATGTATATCCTTGTGAATGACCAGGAGACCTGGACTGAACCCTGACCCTGGGGTTCTATTCTAAACACCTCAGTCTCTATATGATGTATTTTATTACAAAGGTTTTTAAATTCCATATGCTTTCTGCTCTAGGTTTACATATTGTGTTTGTGTATATTTTTTCTCACAATGTTAATATTTTTCCTCCACACTATTCATAAAGTAAAAGAAACTAGCTAATAACCAATTTCACAGAACCATTCTGGTAGTTTGTTATAGTTGTTCTTATCTTTTCTTTATTACACTATTATGCATGTAGACTAGAATATTTCCTTTTATTTTCTTTATAATTCCATTCTCAGAAACCATAACTTCAACTATAAGTATAACCAATACTTACATTTCCAACTTTCACAAAGGCTTACATACAGAAGTAAATACTTACCTCTAGCCTGTACGCGCTTAACTGATGTTTCCTTCCAACCTATGAGAGATACAAAACTGATGTTTCCTTCCAACCTATAAGAGATACAATCACGTCCTCTTCACCCCCCTTGCTCCTCACCAGGTCTTTTGGTAGCAAGAAGATTCTCTAATTTAAGCCTCAAGACTAATGTCCAACTTATACTTTTCTGAGTTATTAGAGTTCCAATGGTTCCTACTAGCTTTGGACTACTCTGGATCCCTATTAGCTTTGGACTACTCTGTCTGTAATATTCTTATTGCAACCCTTCTCAAGATTTCATATTTATTTCCATGAGGAAAATAACTATCAAAACAACCTTTACCCTTTTTACGATGGTTCTTGGAAATTTTTTTACTATTAGACATATCCATTTAATAATTCAAATATTTTAAGATAAAAATAAACATAATCAAAAAATATATCAGAGTGTTACACATTTGATACGGTATCACTTTCTATGCCCAAAACATAATTCAAACCATAAAATACAACTTCAGGTAACGTCAAATTATACACCTTCATCTGAATTTCATTAATAATGTGTGTTGTGTATGCCTATTATGAACGTTGACTTCTCATTATCGGATCTACAATAATATAAAATTATTTTGATTTTAGTGAAATCGGTGGCAATAAACAAAAGTGATTTCAAAACAACGTATTTTGTTGCAACTATATTGTGTAACTTTCACTTTTGTTATGTGTAATTGTTAAGATTAACTCAATCATAAAAGTTAAATGAATGAAGATTAGTGTTACTTAACGAGCCAAACATATTAAGTTGCTGTTGCTATTGAATTATGTAAATTTTACTTGTCTCATGTGCAATTATATGATATTTTAATCTTAGGATTAAGATAAATATAGAAGTTAAATAGTTACATATACTAGTAGAATCAAGAAAAACAATTACGAAAATAGAGTTCAAAAATATTCAAATATGAGGATTGGAAGTAAGTTATGAGATTTAAAAAGATATTTTGATAATATAAATAATCACAAATTTTCATTTATAAAATGTATTAATTTAATACATTACTTTTTATTAAATCATGAACATGTATAATATTTATAATAATAATAAAAAAATCAAATATAATTATTAGTAAGTATTGGGTAGAATTTATTTTTAGAAGGGAACGTCTATTCTTAGGAAATAATTAAATCAAGTTGTCACTATAATTACTGGTAAGTATTATGTAGAGTTCATTTCTAGAAGGAAAAGTCTATTCCTAGTTTCTAGGAGGTAGTTAGATCTAGTTGATTATATATATATTTTTTATTTAATTATCCTCTTAGATTAGTGTGTGAAGCCACTTGATATTAATAGAAAAATCATGACACAATGCTCAATGGAGAATTTTGATTTTTTTATTTTAAGTACAGAAAATCAAGTCATATTAATATTGTTTCTTCCTCTTCTCTTTTTAACTAAGTTGAACTTAGGCTACAATCAACTTATCTATTAGATTGAAGAATATGACATTTTGTTTTATAATTTAAAATAGACAAGATAGATCAACTTAATAAATATAATACTCTCAATCTAATTATTTTATATTTATATTTTTATTTGTTTCAATGAGATCGAAAATTCTAAATTTTAATAATTAAACTATATTATAATTTATGCATAATATAATTTATGCATAAAATATAGACTAGTTAGTTTAAGTAAGATTGGGTCTCCACCATATTTCATAGCCGTAGTCTAACTAGCCGGAGGAATCGCCCTGAAAATCATGACAATTCCCGTAAGATTTTCAGAAAATCCGGCAGGAATTTTTCTGAATCCATGTTATAACTATCAAAATTTAATATTTTGGGTGTTCTACAGGTTTTTGATTGTGCTGAATCCATTTCCAATGTTAAAATCAAGATTCAAGCACTGTTTCTGCAAGATTTTTTAAATTTTTTTGGCCCGGATTCCGGCCAATTTTGACCGTCCGGGCAATTCCTCCGGCTCGTTAGACAACGCCTATTTCATATTCAAACCTCATCAGAAAGAATTAAAGATAAAAGTGAAATTAAACTATTACAAAAAAATATCCAAACTGAACCCAACATTTCAAGATCCTAGTCAGAGCATCCCTGATCTAGGCGGATAAACAGAAACACGGGTTCATTTCAAGATCCTAGTCAGAGCATCCCTGATCTAGGCGGATAAACAGAAACACGTCATCAGCTAAGATGAGCCATCTTAACATATTTTTTTAAGCCATTATATAATTTAAAATAGCAAAAAAAACATCGATTAGGTAAGCTACGTTATTATATATTAAACAGAGACACGTTATCTGTTTAGATGAGTTATCTTCTACATATCTTTCGAAAGGAATTATATACTTTAAAATAGCAGAATTATCGAATAATTAAACCACGTGGAAAAACTCGTCACTCTTATATATATAAATGGCATTGTTAACGTAAGTGAGAATCTAAGCCCAAAAAATTCGGCAGAAGGTGAGCTCGAAATATTCGGCATCCATTGCCGTTATATATATATAACCGACATTGTTAATATATAAACTTAAAATTTCGATAAAATGAAATCCATTAATTTTAAACATCTCAAACCATTTAAAAAAGTATATTTAGGTTTTGAGATTTCTTTGTTCAGATTTAGCGTAATGTGAATTAAAATGGATTCTGATTCCCTTTTGAATGAAATTAAGGGCATGTTAGAATTCCTATATTTAGGTTATGGTGTTTTTGAGATTTCAAAATACATGGTTTAAATCTCTCTATTGATCACCAGTCGTAAATAATATTCATATCTATATGTGTTTAAAATTATATTAATATTTATGTGTATAAGATTTTTTGGTAAAAATTACATGTAGGAAAATTTTGTTGACTTATTTCATTATCAAGATAAGATGAGAAATCTGATCAAGAAATCTGTTTAAATAGATAAAGACAGCTCCAACTAATTATTAAAAGAACAGCTAGTTTGACTAAAATGAAAAATTAAATAAAACTTTTGTCATATTTTTTTTTTAAATTTTAATTCTATTATATTTGAATATAATCTAATATTAATACTTTTTTAATAATTTAATATTAATACTTTTTTAAGATAATTTAATATTCTTAGTATTTTAATACAATTAAAATTCATTAATAGTTAAAAAAAAAATATAAATAAATAAAAAATAATAATGATAATAATAATTAATTAATTTAATATTACTAAATAAGTAATTTTCAAATTAAATCATAAAGATAATGTTAATAATAAAAATCATACTAATTACAATTAAAATAATAAAATAAAGGGAATCGGAGGAGCGAGAGAAGAAGGAAAAAAAAATATTGAATTATTAAAAAAGTATTAATATTAGATTATATTCAAATATAATCAAATTAAAATTAAAATGTAATTAAAAAAAAATCTCATATTGTCTTGATGATGAACCACATTGTCCACAAAATTTTCTTACATGTGATTTCCATCGAAAGTTCTTATACTCATTTTATAGATCATAGAAGCCAAATTCCTAATATATTAGTATTACAAAAATATTTTAACATAGCTAATATTTTATATAAATAAAAATTTTTGATAAATTTTTTTGAAATCTATCTCTAGTAAAATATTTCAATGTCAATTATGTATATATATGTGTGTGTATTAAAAAGATATTAATAAAATAAATTGTTATTGCTAAGATATTTTAAAAAATTTCAAGTTATTGTTTCCCATTTTTCTTAAGATTTTGTTGGAATTGTAAGTTTAGGTGTAGTTTACACAATCCAAGTGCCCAAAAAGACTTTCATGTCTGTTTATGCATTAAAAAATGCAATTTAAACAATGAAAAATTACACATACCACACATGGTATGTATGTTTATATGTATGTATGTATCCATTAAGTGACTAGAGAAATTAAATATGATGTAAATATTTTTTTAAAGTTTAGGCTAAAAAAAAAACTTGTATATAACAGATTTAATCTCTTCCAATACTTAATAGAACCGTGATTAATATGGATAATAGTTTATAATTAGATTATAATTGAGCTATGGGGTTTTGAGATTTTTTGTTATAAAAATAAAATAGAAACAAATAAAAAAAATATTAAACCCATAATATTGTAATAATTTATTTATTTTTTATGGTAGGGAATTTGGAAACTGTGTAGACAGGTAATCTCTCCAACTTTTTGGATGGTAATTCCATCAATTATGAGAAACGAGAGCGGGTATTGAGAGTAGAGAGTAAAGAAATGCTAGAAAACCTATTAATAAAAAAATAAATAGGATAATGGATAATGATAAATAAAAAAATAAATGTATGTATCCAAATTTTTTTTTTTTTTCAAATAGTTGCTATGGCTTGCAGGGCACAACACTATCTCGTTGTCATCAATTCGTTATTAATTATTAAATAAAATATTACGTACTCACTATCAGCATACAAATACACATTGATGACCAAGTCTTTATCATTGATCCATTCTACCTTGCATTCTATACGCAGGACCTGGTTTCGGATTCGATTAATAATGGTTTCCAGTCTTAGTCACTTTACTTTGCATTTTATATAGAGGATGTGTGACATTCATCATACGATAGTAATTTTTTTTTGTTTTTTTACTTTCTATTATACGATTTTATTACTTCTAATATCACATGTTAATATTGTTTAACACCTTAGTATTACATCATTGTAATAGGTTCTATAAAACATATTAATATAATGGGTTAAATCCATAACTTTTACTTTTCATCTTAACCAATACTATTGTCACATCAATATTGTTATTAGCACCATAAAACAAAGATTACTTGTGAGTTAATCTTGGCCCATCGGGGTACAAAATATCAACCGTAGACTTAATTGATTGGTGTACGGTATAGCACCACATTGAAATTCAAAGGTGTTTGTTTTGATTGGGATTTAGAATGAAATAATTTCATTATTTATATCTTGGTTCACAATTAAATGCTTGAGTACCAAGCGGTACTCCCACCTTACCTCCTCTCAGAATTGCCCGTAGTCTTGTGCAATCTTGAGGTTCACACCTCCATCGCTTACCACCCTTGAATCTCCTCACTCATCGACGGTTGTGAGATAATTTGGCTAGCTTATGGTATTGACCTACCCCCCCAACTCTAACCACTTTCCATTTGCGACTATGTAAGAGCGTCTCAGGCTCTGCAAGCTTGTGGCTTATGTGTCGCCTCCATTCTTCGTTCGATGTCGATTCAAATATGATGATATGGTTCATTCTGTCGCCTCCATTCTTCATTCGATGCCATTTCAGGTATAATGAAATGTTTCCCTCTACCCCTATCGTGTTACAGGGTAATTTTGATTGCAGGCTTCGCAATTTATTATATTTCCCTCACAGTAATAGCTTAAAATGTAACTAAATTGTACCCTGAAGGTTTAATGATTAATGGTTCCTGTACATGGCAGAATACTTAGAGAATTCTTTGAATTTCAAAGTCTGCAGCTTGACATGAGGTTTCAACTTCACTTCAGTAGTAGAGTTTGGAATTCTTCCTCCAGTGTGGTCATTATAGGTAAACAATGACGGTTCGCTTTTCTCCTAAGTGAGAGTAATGAACATCCTCTTATTATTTCGGAGTTTTTCTTTGTTTATTGAGAAATTCCCCCTTTTTTTTGTTTCAGGCTCTCTGCACCAACTTCGCCTCCATTCCTAAGGTAAGTTATTTTGTTTTCTTGTCATTTCATTGTAAATTTATAAACCCTTTTTTTTGCTTATCATTTTGGATTGTTTTTCAAACCCTGACCCAAATTTATGTGTTCAGGTAAACCGTAATCCTGTACCTCGTGGAAATGTGATGATTTTCTCTGTGTGTGCTCTTCTTCACAGTTGACAACTTTTCATCCTTTCCCTTTCAAGGTACCTCTGGTTCTCTAGGAAGGTTCAGTCATGAATTTTTCCCTTTGTTTTCTGGGTTGGAACCCTAAATTTTTGCGAGGGAATAATTTGATGGCTTATTGTGTATAAATATGTCCGAAGCCCCTAGGGCTTTGTTGTAGTTTATTTAGCACTTAGGAATTTCCAGCATTGAGCTGGCTTGATGTATCATTATATTTTATAAATTTGAATGTATTCCTACCATGCAATTAATCTAACAGTGGGTGAAAATGTGAAGTTGGGTTATACTTTTGTGAGAATCAGCGGCATAAATTTTTTTTCCTCAAAAGTTCAACTGAACGTTTGAGAAAGTTCAGCTGAACTATTAGAGAGTTTGGCTAAACTTTCAAAATTATTTCAGCCGAACTCGTTCTGCCATTTATATTGATGGCGTACTGATGGCGTGGGCAAACAAATTTTTGACAAGAGATGCGAAAACCGGTAACAAAAGTTTGGCTGAACTTTTAGTTCGACCGGACTATTAGTTCGACTGAACTTTTAAAATAGTTCGGTCGAACTCTGTTTTATAAATATATCGCCCGTGAACTATTACATGTTTCACATCTTTTTCGCGCGTTTCTTTTGTGATTTTCTGTGGCACTGATGCTCTATTGCATTGTGGTGAGCTTTGTTGAATTGGTGATTTGGAGTTGTACCGCGACGAATTTCTGCGAATTTCTAGGTAAGTGTTTAGTTTAATTGTTTGTATTCATTTTATTTATTGTTTCTGTGAATTTTCTCCCATTTCTCCCTCAAGTTCTCCCTCAAGTTTTGAATGTTTGAATGTTCGTGTACTTCTATTTTTTATTTCATTTTACACTAGATGCAGATATATACATATGCTTGCACTTCCCTAAATTTCTGAATGCAAATATAATTCTGTGTATTCAATTTTTTTTAGGTTTGCACTTCCCTGAATTTTTGAATGCAAATATAATTCTGTGTATTCATTTTTTTTAATTGTTTCTCTGTAAACATAAAACATAATTTGTTTCTTTCCATTTTTTTATTGTTTATTGTTTATGTGCATAAAAAAAATCTAAATTTATAAAATTTATAAATTTTTCTAATTTACTGGATCAAATTTATTGGGCTAAATAATGTATGGTGTAAAGCTATTTCTCCGACTTGCAGCTCGTCGCCACCTGTTTGTTGGTCATAATTGGTCCCCTGCTCACCTTGTGTGGCCCCCTATTCAACTTATAGTGTCTCCACCTTATAAATTCCTATAGGTAGATGGCAACAGATCCCAGACTAATTCCTGTAAAATTTGAAAGGGAATAATTCCTGTAAAATTTGAAAGGGAATAAGGATTTTACAATAGAATAATTCCTGTAAAATAGGTGTTTTTCTCATTTACTGGATCAAATTTATTGGGGTAAATAATGTATGGTATAAAGCTATTTCTTCGACTTGCAGCTTGTCGCCACCTATTTGTTGGTCATGTTTGGTCCCCTGCTCACCTTGCGTGGCCACCTATTCAACTTACAGTGCCTCCACCTCATCAATTCCTATAGACAGATGCCAATAGATGCCAGACTAATTCCTGAAAAAATTTGAAAGTGATTAATTCCTGTAAAATTTGAAAGGGAATAATTCCTGTAAAATTTGAAAGGGAATAAGAATTTTACAACGGAATAATTCCTGTAAAATTAGGTTTTTTTCACTCTGTTTAGTAATGTTGTCTATTACACTGTGGTTGTTTGGAGTGTTTTATAACTCGGGTGCACATTTCTGTGGTTTTCATGATCTTTGACTGTTTTGCACAGAATAAATATTCCACCTTTTCATGATATTTTCATGAATTTAAGCCTCTACAAAAAAGATAATATTTCTTATAATATCAAAACTTCCTTTAAAATGATAATATTTTTTATCATATCAGAATTTCACGAGTTGATCATCCCTAGAAAAGACAGAGTGGCTATCATGATCTCTGCCTGTTTTGCACAGAATAAATATTCCACCTTTTTATGATCTTTTCATGAATTTAAGCCTCTGCAAAAAAGATAATATTTCTTATCATATCAACATTTGATGAGTTGATCATCCCTAGAAAAGATAGAGTGGCTGTCATGATCTCTGACTATTTTGCACAAAATAAATATTCCAGCTTTTCATGTTTTTTTCATGAATTTAAGCATTTACAAAAAAAGGTAATATTTCTTATCATATCAGAACTTCCTTCAAAAAAGATAATATTTCTTATCATATCAGAATTCAAGCCTCTGCAAAAAATATAATATTTCTTGAACTTCATGATATCTATGATTGCTCACCTTTGTTCAATATTGGGTAAAAGGTCATGGTCTCACCTTAATTTCTATTCTAATTCCCTTTCCTAACTTTGATTTTCCTTTTGACCTTTGAGATAAACCCAATCATTAAATATGATAGTCATCCCTTCTAGGGAACTTAGTATGGGTTTCTTAGTGGTTTCCAACCCTTATGATGATGTGAGGTGGTGTTTCAAACATGGGAGTAGCTTGTGTTTGCATGTGATGCTTACAGCCCATGGTTTCTTTTGTGGGTTATAGACGGTTTAGTTCTACCTCCTAATATAAAATTTCTAAAAGGCTTCTCTTTATTCCTTAAAGTCAAAATAGATCTATACTAAGGATTACTCTTTATACGTATTTCTACCATATAAATTCTAACGATAATTAATCACATATGTGTTAAAGTAGAATATGAAATAAGCCCTTTTAACACTTGGCTTGGCTCTTAGGTACATAGATGGGTGGGTTTGGGAATGTGTTTCACATGAAAAGTAATAGGGATGGATTTAGTGGAAACCTTTTATAAGATCAGGACTCAAACAATGAGAGAGAGAAAAAACCTTTTATATTCAATGTAAAACACATGCATTAACATATAATTGTGATATTTTCCCTTCTTTCCAACTTTTTCCATCCTTCTAGAAAAATCCATTTTAATGAAGCAGATATATCCATAGTGATCCACTAATATTTGTTCACCAAAAACTATTCCATTTTGGACTTATATATTTGAAAACTATGCTCATTGAATTTATGCATCTATATCTTTAAACTACTCAACTATTTTATTACACCATAGGAATTATTTCGATATATCTCCCATTTTAATGGGATCTATCACATTTCGAGAAAAACACATTAGCCATAAAAGTTTCCCATTGAAACCAAAAGTGATTTGATACAAAACATAGGTTTTAACCTTTTATAGTTGATTGTTTCAAATATATTTTTAATAAAATGAAAAATATTCAATGTAAAACACATGCACATTAACATATAATTGTGATATTTTCCCTTCTTTCTAACTTAGTGGACATCCTTCTAGAAAAATCCCTTTTAATGAAGTAGATATATCCATAGTGATCCATTGATATTTGTTGACAAACAACTATTCCATTTTGGACTTCTGTATCTCAAAACTATGCTCATTGAACTTATGCATCTATATTTTTAAACTACTTGAAACTATTTTATTACACCATAGGAATCATTTTGATATATCTCCCATTTTAATGGGGTGTATCACATTTCAAGAAAAACACATTTAATAGCCATTAAAGTTTCCCATTGAAACCAAAAGTGATTTGATACAAAACATAGGTTTCAACCTTATATAGTTTAATTGTTTCAAATAGATTTTTAATAAAATGAAAAATATTCAATGTAAAACACATAGTATTTAGAAACAAGAAGTAATTTGATACAAAACATAGGTTTTAATCTTATATAGTTAATTGTTTTGAAAATAGATTCTTAATAAAATGAAAAATATTCAATGTAAAACACATGCACATTAACATATAATTGTGATATTTTCCCTTCTTTCCAACTAGTCCATCCTTCTATAAATATCCCTTTTAATGAAGCAAATATATCCATAGTGATCCACTCATATTTGTTAACCAACAACTATTCCATTTTGGACTTATATATCTCAAAACTATGCTTATTGAATTTATGCATCTATATCTTTGAACTACTTGAAACTATTTTATTTCACCATAGGAACCATTTTGATATGTCTCCCATTTTAATGGGGTGTATCACATTTCAAGAATAAACACATTAGCCATAAAAGTTTCCCATTGAAACCAAAAGTGATTTGATACAAAACATATGTTTTAACCTTATATAGGTAATTGTTTCAAATTGATTCTTAATTTAAAATGAAAAATATTCAAAGTAAAACACATGCATTAACATATACTTGAGATATTTTCCCTTCTTTCCAACTTAGTGGACATCCTTATAGAAAAATCCCTTTTAATGAGGTAGATATATCCATAGTGATCCATTGATATTTGTTCACAAACAACTATTCCATTTTGGACTTTTATATCTCAAAACCATGCTCATTGAATTTATGCATCTATATTTTTAAACTACTTGAAACCATTTTATTACACCAAAGGAATCATTTCAATATATCTCCCATTTTAATGGGGTGTATCACATTTTGAGAAAAAACACATTAGCCATAAAATTTTCCCATTGAAACCAAAAGTGATTTGATACAAAACATAGGTTTTAATATTATATATAGGTAATTGTTTCAAATTATAGATTCTTAATTTAAAATGAAAAATATTCAATGTAAAACACATGCATTATTATACACCATTATGTCTATGTAAAGTAGTGTGAGTGATTCCACGGGTCCTCTACACCCTTCATAGAGTATAATTGGGAGAGGTAGTGTTAACTTCTACAAGTTCTATAGGTAGAGTTTGTAAAGGGCTAGGTAGCCTCTAGATCTCATCTTTTATCAAATGTGACATATCCAGTATATGACCCTACAGTCAATCTCTGTAATAGATACGAATAGAATTTCTTCATTTTAATATCCATAAACCTCAACCACTTTAAGGAAAATTGTGTACATGTGTCATTTCTCCCATAAATTCTTAGGAAAATTTTCTATAGCATGTACATGTCATGTTGGCTTTCTCCCATTAACTTTAAAGCATGTTTTTTTGTAAGTGCATAGAATAATTTTGCAAAGCATGTAAATGTCATTTCTCTCAAGCTTTAAGGCCTAAAACTTGAACCTAAAGTGGCTGAACTCTTATAGAATTTTGAACTTCCATATGACTTTAGTCTGTATGTTGAGTGTTAACTTCTACAAGTTGTAAAGGCAAAGTCTCCAAAGGGCCAAGTAGCCTTTGGATCTCATGTTTTCTCAAAGGTGACATATCCAGTAAATGCCCCTACACTCAATCTCTGTAACAGATCTTTAAATAGAATTTCTTCATTTTAATATCCATAAACCTCAACCACTTTAAGGCAAACTGTGTACATGTGTCATTTCTCCCATAAATTATCAGGAAATTTTTTTAAAGCATGTACATGTCATGTTGGCTTTCTCCCATTAACTTTAAAGCATGTTTTTTGTAAGTGCATAAAATAATTTTGCAAAGCATGTAAATGTCATTTCTATCAAGCTTTAAGGCCTAAAAATTGAACCTAAAGTGGCTGAACTCTCATAGAATTTTGAACTTCCATGGGATTTTAGTCTGTCTATTGAGTGTTAACTTCTACAAGTTCTAAAGGCAGAGTCTATAAAGGGCTAGGTAGACTCTAGATCTAATATTTTCTCAAAGGTGACATATCCAGTAAATGCCCCTACAGTCAATCTCTGTAACAGATCTAAATAGAAGTTATTCATTTTCATATCCATTAACCACTACCACTCTAAGGCAAACCTTGTACATGTGCCATTTCTATTTTCTCAAAGGTGACATATCTAGTAAATTCCCCTACAGTCAATCTCTATAACAGATCTAAATAGAAGCTTTTCATTTTCATATCCATAAACCACTACCACTCTAAGGAAAACCTTGTACATGTGTCATTTCTCCCTTCTCTCATAAAATTTTAGGCATACTTTAAGGCATGTGTCATTTCTATTTCATTTCTCTCTCAAACTCATAAAGGTGTGACTTTTGATATAACTAGTTGTTTTAGTAAGTGAATAAAATTTATTTCTACCACAAACTAAAGGCTTCCTCCCATTAATTCTAGATGTGAATTCTACCATAAACTTTTTAAGTCAAATTTTAAGATAAACCATGCACATGTCATTTATCTCATGATCATGTGTCTTTTCTCCCATGCATTTACAATAAATATCAATTTAATATATATATATATATATATATATATATATATATTTCAGGGATAAGAAAACCATTAAATATGATTGAAAAATGGAAATTATTCATAGAAGTTTTTTGCTATCCCAATCTAGGGAAAGAAATTATTACATATGTGCTTTCCAATATTATGACTAGCACAGTCGTCCAAAGGAAAATGAATATATTGGGAAGAACAAAAAACAACGAGGCATATTATATTGGATTGATAGAAGGCTTGGAAACAACTATGGAGTATGGATCAAATTGAATTGTAGTTTTCACCAATTCTGAAATTGTGTGCAACTAGATGAATGACGTGTACCAAGTTAAGAAGGAGAGGCTAAAAGAAGTGCATGGAATAGCAAACAATATTGTTAGCCAATTTCAATTTTTTAGTATAAGACATTGTTCAAATGTGAATAAGATGTCTGCTGATCTAGTGTGTGGGGTAATGGCAATTCAGAATTCATCTATTAAAGATGAATTAATAGATGAATTAGAATTATACGGGGAAATGTCAATGCAAGATTCATCTCTCAAAGATTAATTAGTTTTGAGACTCTCTTCTTCAAAAATTCAAGATTCATCTCTCAAAGATGAATTAGTTTTGAGACGTTTTTCTTCAAAAATTCAAGATTCATCTCTCAAAGATGAATTAGTGTTGATACTCTCTCTTTCAGAATTTATTGATGGACATTGTAACATATCTTGGATATTTGTGTGTTTTGTACTTATAAATATGTCTTTTTTAATGGCCATGTTATTTTTTCAATTATATACCAAGTGTGCTCCCACCACACCATGTAAAGTGAAACTTGGTGAACTTCACATTTGCAACAAGTGGCGAACTTCGCATTTTTATAAAACTAAAATGCGGGGACTTCAACAAATTTTTGTTTAAATGGAGTTTGTTTAAATGGAATTTCACTTCCTTTTTAATGACAATGTGTTTTTTTCAATTTTATACCAAGTGTGCTCCCACCATATAAAGCGCAATTTGGTAAATTTATCATTTTGATATTTTTTTTGGCTTAAATTGAGTTTCGCACATCAATTAGTGCTTTGAAAGTTATGTTTTACATAATTTGTGTATAGTAAATTACATTAATTTTCTGAAATTTATTTTGAATTTATTTTAAATTCTAGTCATTTAAATAAATAATTGTAAATGTCCACCGTAGATATATATATATATCATGGAGGATGAACGACGAAGATCAATAGAATCTCATATCTCTACAAGAAGGGGGGATCAGGGATCGAGGGATTTTCATGGTATTTAAATATAATCTTAAATCTCCATACATGTGTGTACATATGGAATTCATTTTTTATCGACATTGTGAGTTAAATTAGTCGTTAATAAGTTTCTTTTTTTATATTTTAGTAGATAAGAGGAGAAGGGTATCTACTCCATCCATGGATCATACCCATGGTTCACCCAGTGGTGGTATGGTTCATGCAATTTAATCAATGAATATGTACATGTATTTATATGTATGAATGTATTTTTCAATTGATTATAAATTCGTATTTGTTTATGAAGGTTCTCTCTCGTCTCGAGAGGCTGGTGGCGGTTCAAAACCCCTTAGAGGGCCATCAATAAGTTCTAGTAGGTTGCGTGAAGGTGGTGATATTTATTCCCCCGGAGGCCAATCAATGGCTAGTGGTGTTGGTTCTTAGCAGGGTCGTTCTGGTTCTCAACAGTTTCAGGGTGGGGAAGATGCTAGCCAACCACATAGAGGTTGCCATCAATTTGAATTTATTTTTCATTCAATTTGTAAAAATTTGTTTACATGTGTTTTTTCTAATATACAAAATTTTATATATTGATGCAGAGGCTGAAAATGCTCCAAATTATGGTCATAATAGACGTAGGGTAGAATGCTTCATTCAAGAAGAAGGTTGTCCATCCACCACGACATATCCGACTGACATTTCCAATATACCGTGGGAAAGAAACATGTAGAAATGCATCTTAGAAAGGTGTCAACAACTTCATGCAAAATTGCAGAGAGATCTCGTGTCTTTGACTCTACCTGCTGAGAGTCGACAAATCTTGGAAATAGTTACACATTCTTTAGGCAAACTAGTAGATGTGTACCAAACGCTTGGGCCAACCATGGATACTTTTTTGGATGTCATGAGAAAAATAAAGGAAATAGTGATGGGACCCGATAAATGGGACCTTGTTAAAGAAAGAGTCACAACAACAATGGCAAAGTCTATGTTTAATTTTAAATAAGGGCTGAAAAGAAAGATGCTGAGGGTGCGATATTTCAAGCACCCTGATATAGCTCACTATTTGTATGATAGACACCTTACAACTTACGGAAGACTCTCATGGAACGACAAGGTTCCACTTTATTTTGAAAAATTATTTTATGCAAAATTATTTTTGAAAATGAAACTCAATAACAATGACCTTCCCTCTAAATTTTTTGGTCCTGGGAAAGGTCGATTATGTGACCATAGGGGTGCTAGGCATGATGATGAGTTGCCTCGTCCTGAGCAACCATTGGTTAGTCGACCTATTCGTGTCGAAACTTTGCGATCAAAGATGGAAGCCACTTCTCAAATTAGTCGAGAAGCAAGGGATGACATCATCGACAATGTTCACAGTGGATTGGTTGGAGTCGATGCTTGTCTGAATTGACAAAGAGCATGTGAGAATGCACGCGCCAATTTTGTGTATACAGATGAAGAGATTGACAACATGAGTGTTGAAGATCTAAAAACATATGCAAAGAATTGTCGCAATGGTTGGCATGACCTAATATTTCACGAGGAAGAGGGCATGGGAATGGTATGTGTCAATGCTTAGGATTCAATTATTTTAACACATACATACAATTTGTAATAAATACACACACACACACATATATATATTTACATACGTTTATTTGTATGTACATTAATCTAACAAAAATGTATTATTATATGTTAAGACCATTTCTAGTTGCTACGCTTGATGAATGAAAAAAATGTTAATATCACGTTCAGAGCCTTAGGTTCCAACAATAAAGATGGGTCTCACCATCAAGATATTTTGGCAAATGTTAGTGTTTTTTAAACTTGATATTTTTAAAATAAATAATTGTGCACACATGTATATTTTCATGTATATATAATAAAATGTTTTAACAAATTCTGATTTAGTCCGATGTTTTTGGGATAGAAGTACCTTCTTCTTCCTTAGGAGATGTACCTTCTACTTCCTTAGGACATGTACCAGGTTCACAACAAGTATGGGCAATTTTTCACTTTTAAAATTTATATGTTTTTAATTTATATATATTCCACCTCAAAAAGTTTCATTAAAAAAAGAGATATATCTATATCTTGAGTTATTTTAAATTTTTTGAATTTTAGGTTTTTGGAGATTTTCTTTTGGAGCATCTCTTAAAGAGATGTGTGAAATCCACTTGCAGAAGTATTCGGTTTTTCACTTTTAAATATATATATATATTTTAATTTATAATTTATAAATTGAAGTTTAAAAGTTTTATTATAAACTAAGATCTTGATTTTGAGTTATTTTATACTTAAATTAATTTATTTAATTTTAGGCTTCTATAGATGATTTCTTTTCTCCACGGACTCTAGTGATGGAGATAGGAACATCCACATCATTTCGAACATTTGAACAAGTTGTCTATTTTTTTTCTTTTTAATATTATTGAAAATAAGTTTATATATATATGAATTTTCAATTGAATATATATATATATATATATATATAACTGTACATGTATATTGTACAGTTTACTGTTGGAGACATTCCCATGGGGGAAGTTGTCGCTGACGAGCAACAAATGGAGAGGGAACCTCATGAGGTATTGCCTCATTTTTTTTTTTATATTTTGTTTTTTACATGAAGTTCTATATATTCTCACTGAATTTTAAAACATCAAATTTTAATGTTTGTACGTGCATTGTGTATAGGTTCCCCATGCTTCGCAATATAGCTCGCGGATTTAGACTCTACTAGGAAAGACACTACATCCATCTGTATTTGATGGATGACTTCTAGATTTGATTGAAATTTCTAGTCTTAAATTTACTTGTTTATATATATATATATATATATACTTGATACTTGTGAGATCTACAAATTTTGGACAGATTTTATGTGAACTACATTTGGATAGTTGAACTACTAGTAATGTTGTGATCTATAAATTAATGTTTTGCTTTTGAACTACATTTGGCATGTGAAGTAATGCTGTGCTATAATTTGTTTTTTTTTTTTTTTAAACTTAAGTTTTGGATTGTGGAAGTACATTTGGCATGTGAGGTAATGTTGTGTTATAATTTGTTTGGTTTTTAAAACTTAAGTTTTAGATAGTTGAACTACTAGTAATGTTGTGATCTATAAATTAATGTTTTGCTTTTAAAATACATTTGGCATGTGAAGTAATGTTGTGTTATAATTTGTTTTGTTTTTAAAACTTAATTTTTGGATGGTTGAAGTACATTTGGCATGTGAATTAATGTTGTGATCTATAATTTTTTGTTAAATTAAAACTTAAGTTTTGGATGGTTGATCTACATTTGGCATGTGATATAATGTTAAATGTCATTATTGGATAGTTGAACTACAATTGGAATGACATGTGAAGTAATGTTTTGATATAAACAAAAAGTTTTTAAAACTCAAGTTTTGGATGGTTGAGGTACATTTGGCATGTGAAGTAATGTTGTGATCTATAATTTTTTGTTAAATTAAAACTTAAGCTTTGGATGGTTGATCTGCATTTGGCATGTGATATAATGTTATATGCTTTTATTGGATAGTTGAACTACAATTGGCATGACATGTGAAGTAATGTTTTGATATAATCAAAAAGTTTTTAAAACTCAAGTTTTGGATGGTTGAAGTACATTTGGCATGTGAAGTAATGTTGCGATCTATAATTGTTTGTTAAATTAAAACTTTTAAGTTTTGGATGGTTGATCTACATTTGGCATTTGATATAATGTTAAATGTTTTTATTGGATAGTTGAACTACAATTAGCATGGCATGTGAAGTAATGTTGTGATATAATCAAAAAAAATTTAAAACTCAAGTTTTGGATGGTTGAAGTACATTTGGCATGTGAAGTAATGTTGTGAAGTACAATATATATATATATATAAACAATCATAAGATTCTAGGTCTTGTCAGATGTGTTGAAAACAATCATAAAATTTTAAAAATGCAATCTATAATGTACATATATGTCCATTATTTTTCATCAATGCACATGTATAGAAAAGCTATTTTCAGTTAATTTCATTCTAGAACATATATATCTATACAACATTTTTCATCAATGCACATAGAAAAGCCATTTGAATAGTTAATTGCTTTCTAAAACATATATATATATATATATATATATATATATATATATATATATATATATATATATATATATATATATATATATATATATATAGCCAATACATAACATTTTTATCAATGCATATAGAAAATCTACTTTTAGTTAATTTCCTAGAACATATTCGACCATTGGATAGAAAAATTTTCTACTAGATTTTCTATCAGGAATAGAGATGTGGGTCAAATCCCACCAAAAGTCAGAGAAGTGCTCTGAGTCTCTTGTCTGAAAGGAATCTTCGTACAAATCTATACTGTGGATGATTTATTTACATTCCATACTTTTTACCAGAAAATCCCACAAGAAAAACTATTCACATTCAGTCCGTGTATATATCCAATATGTGAAACATTTTTCATCAATGCACATAGAAAAACTACTTTTAGTTAATTTCATTCTAGAACATATATATTTAGTACATGAAATATTTTTCATCAATGCACATATAGTAAAACTAATTGAACAATTAATTGCATTCTAGAACACACGCACATAGACACACACACACACACACACACATATATCCAATACATGCAACATTTTTCAACAATGCATGTATAGAAAAGATAATTTCAGTTGATCCTAGTGTGCATGTACCAAAACAATTTGTACATGTGCAAACACTTGCACAGATAACATAACAAGGCAACTCAATTTTTAGTTGTGTTATGGAAGTTATAAAACATAATCCAAAGAAAAGAAATTGTTGGGCAGTTCAATCAAAAAAATTCCAATGGAATGCCATCTTCAATGATCCGTTCATGATCGGATTTTGACATTTTCCATTTCTTAATTTTCGTTTTTTTCTTTGATTGAACATGTATCAACTTTATGTGTGCTTCACAGACTAAGTGACGATATTGAAAACTTGTGACATCAGGTTCATAGTCTTCAAAGTAAACAAAATCCCCATTGTGATTATTTTGTCTGAAAAATAACCTTTCAGTATAATAGATCATCTTTCATATGGAAACCCGTGATCATTATAGTTTTCTAATAATTTCATTTTTCATTCAATGCAACACATCAAATAATAGTTCACATTTTCATCATTGTTAGTAGGTGCAATTACATCAAAAGCATCTCCTGCACAATAAAACAAACTTAACAAACTTATGTATTTAAATTTATTTCTAGATCATTATCATTTTTAAGCAATTCAAATGTTACCTTCTCTAATAGGATTAGAAACTTGATCACCATCGGATGATATTGTAGTCTCCTCTGATTGAATTTCTTCAAACATTGCAATGGAAATTTTTCCCTTTGTATTTAGCTCTGTATGTTTCCAATCTTTTACATACATTTTGTTTTCACAAACGTCATTGGATTTTGTGTTGTCTATGAAAACATGACAAAAATAAGAATATTTTCTTTTATCTAATGCAAACACATTTCTCGACAACTTTGTTTCAATTGAATGCAATTTTCAAGTCCCTTTTATTGTTTCAACGTCATTTCCAATTGATCTATCTACTTCTTCGATCCCAAATTGCCAAAAAAAACCCTTATATGGAAAATTCAAAGAAGAATGTAAATATGATATCAAAATACAATCAAAGATAATAAATAAGAGATAATCAAATTGTGATAAATGTACATTGTTTAAAATTAGATATCCAATAAAAATTAAATTGAATGTACCTTCACACTTCCCTAGATCGGTTAGTCTCATGGCTTAGAGTAGCAATGCACCATTGAACAACTTCTTTAGCATCCAAAAGTCGGCTTGTAGAGGGATTCATTTGATATCTTCGAACTGCTCGTTTTATGCATGCCCCTGTACCATCATGTTCTCCTTTTCCATGACCAGTCTCGAAGAAATTCCAACAATGTTTAATGCAAGTTTTCTTACGAAGACAACAAAACCAAAAGAATAATCGTGCAGATTTGAATTGACCTGCGCATCCATCTGAACATATCCAATGTTCATTGAATGTTATTCCACGACTTTTCAAGGAGTCATAAATATTTCAAAAACAATGTTGTACAAGACATATATCATGTGTATGATCATCACTAAAATAAAAGTGATATTCTTTAAAAACATGTTGATTTTTGCTGGTGCTTTCTATATGATCAACATTTTGTTCAGCATGTCTATATAGAATATGGATGAGCATGGAGACTTGGTGAGAATGATAGTATTCACTCTGAATTTCGTTTTGTGGAATAAATGTGTAGTTTTATGCAACATCAATTACTTAAAAAATGGTCCCTGGTGGAAAACATTCACGAGATTTTTCAAATTGCAAGTCTTGCCATCGAGCTCTACGGGAATGCTTGGTGTATTTATAAATTTCTGCCTCAAACTTTCTCCAAAAGTCTATCACAAAAATTTCTTCTTCTCGTAATTCAATTCTTTTAGCACTATTTGCACCTTAAATCAATGTACATGGATATATTCATATCTTCTTTCCATTTTACTCTTGATGTTGGACAATGATCGATCATTTATATCAATACGATATTTTTTGTATTTAGTCAAATTTCCACAATCATCGAATTTTTTACCACCAACACATTTCTTTTCGTAAAATAATTCATCGCTTTCTCTTTCACATAGAATTTGAGATATGAAATCACGGATAGTGGAAGGAGGAGGTGAATATTTCCAAAATTTTCTACCAAAATTAAGGAATGTGTCATAATATAACTGAAATTCCACATGATAATGACAACAACAAGTGTCATGTACAGTGATAGGTTTTACATACCATGGATTTTGTTGAACAAAATCATTGATTGAGACATGAATTTCACGATTCCCTTCTTTGAACTTGTTGAACAACTCTATTTGAGTGGTGTCCAAGAAATGTTTTTCATGTTCTTCGTACTGATTTCGTGCTATTCTTCTTCGCATCACATCCCTTTCATTTGGAGAAACACGTGAATTTTTCTTCCAATATTCATATATTGTTTTTTTAACATTTTATCCAAGTCTATGTTTGTATGGTTGCCTACAAATAGCTCTCCAACAAGCGAGTTCATCATTTACATCTATTTGCAACCGAAATTTCCGATGTTTGTGCAAATTTTTTCATGAGGTTCCTAATGCTTGTGCCATAGATTTTACCAAGCGATTCTCTTTAGTACTTGATGAAACCACTACCATATGTATTTCTCTACGTACAACTGAAACATTTTTATGTCTAGATCTTCTAATCGAATTTATAGCACTATTCATATTTTGTATCACATTTTCCTTCATTTTTTTTTATCTTTTGTTGATTTTCGAATACCCAATAAAGTCATAGCTTCTTTTAATTTCCTTAATGATAGGAGACCTTTCAAAATTTGGGCTTGAACTGTCACAATTTCCTTTATGAGGTATGTATCAAAAATGTGTTTAACATGATATCGTATAACATGGTCAGCTTTTTATCTCCATATGTGTGAGTGTCAACATTTTCTAACATCTCATCATCGACATTGATTTCATTTGTACATATTCGAATGAATAGTACATAATAAGTTTACATATTCAAAAAATAACTAAATTAATAAATTTGTATAATTTCAATAATACGTGCATGTGTTCAACATATATATATATATATATATATATATATATATATATATATACACACACACACACCTTGTGTATTCAATCTCACTTGAATTTCTTCAACATTTTCAACATCTTCAATCATTGTTCAGTATTCCTTTTCACTTTCTTCTTTCAAAATTTTGTGTCTCATCATCAATGTTTTGAGGAATATCTCTATCTGTTTACATTCCAAAATATTTTTCAAATTAGTTGATCAAATAAAAATTAAGCTTCACATTTTACACTAGGAAAAATTTAAATATATCAAACTCGTAATATTTACATTTACATGCCTGCTTCAACTTCTAGTTGAGGTTGATTTTTCCCTTCTATATTTGAGAGTGCTTCTATCTTTCTTTTGTGAGATTGTCTCGTCTCTTCTCTACATTCCTCAGGGTTTCTTTTTCAATCATATTTTCTTGTCCAATTCCTTCGATTTACCATGATAATATAGTATGAAGTTCAAAAAATTTCCTTCAAAAAACTAGAACAAAACTCAAGTAAAAAAACATCACAAAAGATTTAATTTTAAAAAAGCTAATTTTAAAATTTTTGCAAAAACTACATACTTCAATCCAAAACACTTACTTCAAAAAATTCGAGAAAAAAATGTCTTACACAAATGAAATGAAGCTCAAAATATTTCCTTCGAAGTCCTACAAAAAAATTTCATTTAAAAAGTTAGACAAAAACTCATTTTAAAAAATAATTATAAAATATTTACTTCAACCCAAAACACATACTCTAAAAAAATGTCACTTTTAAAAATGTCTCCAAAAAATGTGCATTGAAAATTAATTCTAACTTCTTAAAAAATGGCACTTTAAAAAATACTTCAAAAAAGCCTCTAAAAAAATATCACTTTAAAAAATACTTCCGAAAATGTCCAAAAAATGTCCTTTGAATATTAAGCCTAAAAAGAGTCCTTTCGAAATTAAGCCCAAATCCATACCTTCAAAAAAAATGAAAATTAAGCCCAAATCCATACTTCCAAAAAAATGAAGCCCAAAAAATATCCAAAAAATGTATCACATACCTCCAAGAAATGTCCTTTGAATGTTATTCCAAGAAAAGTCCTTAAACCCAAAACAATTTTTTGCAAAAAATTTCTTTGAATGTACCTCCAATAAAATTCCTGAAACCCAAAACAATTCTTTGCAAAATCAGACCAAGACTTTTGTAAAATCAGACCAAGTGTGCGAAAATATGCGAAAATAATGAATGGTTTTGCGGCAATTTATATTGCCGTGAATTTTTTTTTTGGAGGGGCTCCGTGGTATTTTCTAGTCGACAGAAAATTGGATAAAAGTTTGGATGAACTTTTATACAAAATTTGGCTGAAATTTTATGTCGTTAGACTTGACGGGCCATAGGCGCAAAAAGCAATTCCGCCGAACTTTTTTTAAGGGTTCAGCTGAACTAACAAGTCAACAATTACACAGAACGAAGCTCTGAATACATATCTGCAACTTTGGACTGATTAAACTCCATGAAAAATTTTGAATTAACTGTCAGAACCAAGACAAACATTTTCAAATTTGAATCTACTTTCAGGAAATATAACTTTTATGGAATTTCATAAATATTTACTAATTTTAATTAATTTTGTAATAAAATGGGTGCAAACAAGTTCTGAAGGTCATTATGATTCTATGAAATCATAATTCTATATCTTCCAAAATGCATTGTCAAAAAAATTGAAAAAATTATGGTGCATTACATTGGTCTGTCGTCTCTAATGGGTAGTTTATAGATTTTTAGTTTATACCTTATATGTTAAAAAAATTCTTGCATCGCGAAACATATTCAAAATATACAGTTTTTTCATATTGGACCAGTTCAAAAAATTCTAGTAATTACGATATGTATCCGTTGGCTTTGTAAATATCACGAAACCGAAGTAGACTCTGTCTAGATTGTTGTAACACATTTTTTTTCTCAAAAATAAATTTTTTCAAAGAATACAACATTGCGTATTAACATGACTTCTTATGAATCCTTTGATTGTTAAAAAACACACGCTCAAAGAAACGCTAAGTTGACATATCAAATGTGTATAAAAAAATTTCCAAAAAGTGAGTAATAGAAAGCTAATAAAATTTCTGACAACTTCTTTTTTTATCGCAAAATGAAATTCTAAATAGAAATTTTTTTTTAGCTTGCAGAAAGTTGAAGAACATAAAAACATGAAAGTTTTTTCTCAAAAAAGGGCAAAAAGTGTAACCCAACTTCACATTTTCACTAGTCTTATGCACTAATAATTTTTATAGACTTCAGTTTTTACAGGTTTCCTCAGCTCTATTAATTAAATTTTTTTTATACAAGTTGTACAAGGATTCGAGCATGGATATGCTAATGCTTACTTTGCATTTTTGCTTGTAAATTATGGATGTCCATTTTTTCATTTTGTTATCACTCCACCAGATCTCTAAAGGCTGAGAAAGAGTCCAAATGGAGGTAACCAAAAACCAATCTTTTAGCTTGGTAGCTATCCCTACCAAACTGAAGAGGGCTTTCTCCACAAAATCACAGCCAAGAGGGCTGGATGAATTAGGGTTTTAGGCTAGTTATGAAGTACAGGGGTTTGTTTGAATTTATTTTGCTGGATGGGTGAATTAGGTCAAAGAGGCTCGGTCAGGGACAATATGATAAGGGTTGCAGAGATCTAATGGGGCAAGGTAGGTAGGAAGGCTAAAACTTTAGGGTTTCAGGGTGAGATGGATCAGACTGATGAGGAGCTAGAAAGAGAAATGAAAAGCATGTATTCTTTCTAAACTGAAGAAATTGAACAAATTATGAAGATTTTCCCAAAACAGAGCATGAGAGATGTATTTTGCTTAAAAATTGAAAATAATAAAATAATAGAGATGAAATGGATCATGAATACAAAAAATTCATACATATGTACCAAAGGAAAAAACTATGCTAAATTTCCATACCACATATAACACAAAGAAATAGTTGCAACTCTTTCATTAATTTCCTGCCAAATACTGATTACACTAGAGTCCCTGATCAGTGCAACAACATCAAAGCTCTGAAATGAGTCAAAAATTACAATATATAGACCTCAAAAAACCTCTCCCAACCTCAGGGGTTGAATCCCTAACTAGAGTAGTTGTTCCACCAAAAGCTGAACTGCATACCTAGAGTGTAGGGAGGTCCAAGTGACTCATCCCTAACTTAAGTGAATTGATTGATTACAACTCATGAAGACCTTTTACCTAATTAATTTACCCTAGGTAACTTTAAAAAATCATAATTACATTTAAATCCATGAATTACATTAGCAAAAACATGTTTTTCCAAGGTGGAAATAAAAAATGTAGATAAATTTCAGAAAAAGTATCCCCTGGTCACGATCGCAGTGCCAAATTTAGGTCAAAATTTGATGACATTCTGATGTCCAAATTGAGATCTGGATAGCTCATTATAAATATTGTCTTGTCTAGTTTCCAAAATGTACTTGGTTTCCACAAATGATTAGTTTTAGCCCTCTAAATTCAAATCTACCAACACTGTTTAGGAGTGCAGCGACTGCGTGAAAATGAGGGCAGAGGTGTTTTTGGCCATTTCTCCCTGCCAAATTGTCCAATTTTTCTTTTCAATCTGTCAAAATTAAATGTTTAGGGGCTTATGAATCCAATGGTTCTGGTATTTTTGCATTTGGTGGTCCTTAGGAAAAGCTCAGCTCCTAGAGAAAAATCGCAATGCCACCTCTAGCAAAAGCGCAACGCCTCCTTGCACGCTACTTTTGGAGGCCTTCCCTAACTCCAAATTGAGATCATGATAGCTCGTTGGAAATATATCTCTTATGGCTAAACCATGGACCTATTAGCATATAAAATTATCAAGTATAGCCCCTCAAAAATAAATTATCCCAAGACTATTCAAAAATTTCAGAATAGGGGAGCAAAAATGCATGTGATTTTGTAGGCAACTTTTGGAAGACTTCCTCAACGCCAAATTGAGCTCATGATAGCTCATTAGAAATCTATCTCTATATAGTTATCATTTGACTTATCAATTGATTGAGGTGGATTAAATAAGTACAGTTACAAGTGGCTCAGCACATAGGGCTCAAAAATCAAAATGTTTGAAAGTTTCTCGAACCAGGTTCACATTGTAGATCTCATCATTTTGATTACAACGGTGCAGACGACACTCAAATCCAAGTCCGTATGAAGGAGTTAGGAGCAGTAAAAGTTCTGGGTTGACTTGGTGGCTGGGAAGCCTTAAGGAAGG
This sequence comes from Pinus albicaulis, assembly GCA_034641835.2. NCBI lineage: Eukaryota > Viridiplantae > Streptophyta > Pinopsida > Pinales > Pinaceae > Pinus > Pinus albicaulis. The sequence goes on along the minus strand of CM076577.1, from coordinate 1,007,578,649 downwards.
CACAAATTCGACTTTTTCTGGTCACCGGATTCCGACACGCTCAGGCCAGATTTTGGGCGAAATTTCTTTCTAGTAAATTTGCCTCCTTTGGTCCAAAACCGAATTTTTCAAAAAGGCTCATATTGTTTTAATAAAACAATTTTTCATGCCACTCGACCAAAAAATGTGGTCCCACAGGCCGTGAACCCTGTGGGCCTCTCCTTATGGCACCATATATATATATGGGCCGACAGGGATCGAACCCGCCCGACCTTAAAGGCCAGCTCGCTCCACGGGCGACCCAACTCATCAAAACAAACACACCAACCATTTTTAAACCCTCCGTGTAACCACAATGCCAACAGGAATATGGGATGGGCCGCCCAATGTGGACCCAGCCCTAACTCACCCCACGTGTCTCCATTTCGAATCAGCGTGGGTTCAAAAGTTTAATGCAAGGTTTTAAAAAGAAATGTCACAGTTTAAAAAAAAAAAATGGAAATCGACTTATTTCGAAGGAGGCAGGATTTGACCACCCAACCTCCCTCTAACAATTTCTAAAATTTACCACTAGGAAAATGACCTTGACTTGTAAAGTCTGCCCATGGAAAATACTTAAACCCAGCTTATTTGTTGTGCATGGGGGGGAAGCCAAGCATGGAGAAGGAGCACGATTTTGCAGAAGATTAATGTTATTTTGCAGCCAAGCATGGGCACAAAATCTGAGGAGATGCACAAATTTAAATTTTTATTTGCAGGTACATTGTTGCACGCAAATAAAGGAGGTGGAACCATGATCCAGAAAAGAGCCAGGTGGAACCTTGATTGAGCCCCATTTTTAGGAAGGTGAAATTTTGACTTTGTCCAAATGGGAAAAATTTTATGTCATTTTTGCACTACTCAATGCCACGAGTCTGATGGCATGCTCAGTTTCTTCAGCTGGGTTTTCAATTTTTTAGATACTTTTGGAAGTGGGTTATGTAGGTGTCATATTTCCACAAGTGAGCAGTCATTTTCACATTTTTCGACGCCACAAGATTGATGGCATTTTCAGATTCAGTCGCAGAGCAGTTCAACCTTCAACAAATGGAAGCATGGGGTATATGATGTGGATTCCATGTACTTATTCATTTATTTCTCTTTGAGATGCTTTATATCTTGCAGATCCTGGTTGCTACATGAGTCATGGGATCTTGCCTTGTGTTGTTATTGATGTATTTTCACCTATGGATTTGCATCATGTATGAGATCCCTTTTATGCAACATTGGGGGGATGCTTGTTTTCATATGTGTATTGCTGAGATCCCTTGTTTTCCAGGATTGGCAGGATACTCTTATTTATTACATGTTAGCTATGGTCATACTAATAGGAGTATTTCCTTATGTATGAGAGTTCCGAAGTGGAACATCTCTTAAAGAAGTCAAGCCACTCCCACGTGAGCGAAATTTTTCCTTGTATGTCATAGGGAAACACATCCATGTACATATTCTTCTTACAACACATAATGCAGTGGCCTACACCATCTTGACACCGAGGCATGGAGATTTAGTTCCTCCTGGAAGAACTCCATTATCAAACAATGCGTTCTTATGATTTTTGATCTTGTTCATTTATGTTCCTCTTATTTACAGCTACAATTGTTCATTTCAGTTCATTAACGTCTTAATTAAATTCAATTCTATTTATCAGAAGAAGTAAAAGGTATTGGTTAAGGGTATCAATATCTTACCCTGGATCAAGTGGTATCAGAGCATGTATTCTTTCCAATTGTATTGCAGGCATGAATATTGGAAGTTTGCTGAGTTGATCCATGGAGAATGTCAAGGAAATGTATGAAACCATGCTCAGGGTGCCCAAAAAAGTAGAAATATTGTACGAGGCTTACGAAAAACAAGCAGTAGAGAATGAAGAATTGAAGACCCTCCTACACAAAGAGAAGGAGGACAAACAATAGTTGCAGCTTCGGTTGTAAGCCACAACAGAAGCGTGGGAAGATTGGAAGCACAACAATGAAATTCTGCAAGTCAACAATGAAATTCTGCAAGTAGATCATGATGCATTGAAGGTGTTCCTACATGAAGAAAAGGAGGAGAAGTAGCAGTTGCAGCTTCAGTTGCAAGCCATGAAAGAGACGTGGGAAGATTTGAAACACAACAACAAAACTCTTCAAAGAGATCATGATACGTTAAAATAATTCCTATATAAAGAGGAGGAGGAGACACAACGGTTGTAGCTTCAGCTACAAGCCATGTTAGAGGCATTGATGGAGGTGAAGCGCAACGAAGGCTTACAACGGCGTTCTTCATCTATTTCACAATCAACACCTAAGGTAAACAATGTTGATTTATCTTCAGTTTCTTCACATGATATCATTTTGGTTGGAAGTGTGGAGATACCCATCACAGGTACTGGCATGAGACTCCTCACTAAGATGGGATATAGAGGAGGAGGACTTGGCATTCGTGGCCAAGGCATAACCAAACCATTGGAGGTTGTGCAGTGACCTTTTTATGTAGGTTTGGGGTACACTGGCAAAGGATGTTCAAAGGACATCAAAGGAAAATAGATAATGATGAACTCTCCAAGGAAGAGGAATTATGGGGACACTTTGCCATCATTCCATGATAGTGCATGTTGCAATGAAGAAACTGAGGTGAGCTCCCATCATCATGATCACACCAGAGACCACCCTAGAAGGTATACTAAGTATCATTATTCCGAAGTGTGTTTTAATTATAAGAATGTTGATAACCACAGTCGTAAAATATGGAATTGTAAAACTTGTTTATTTTTTGGTTTAAATAACCATGTGATTTCTGAGTGCTAGAAGAGGATGGCAACACAAAGGAGGAAGAGGCATGAAAAGCCTTCTCCCCAACAGGAAAATAAATCGGTTAAGCAGGTTTGGAGGAAAAAAAAAATTTGCACCCATTGTGACCGAAGTGGCCACCAAAGAGCCACATGCTGGAAAATTCATCCAGAGAAGTGCCTTAAAGAGAAAGTGCCCATGCATACAAAAGTCGAAAGAGCTACCCGACAAGCAAGTCTGCCACAGGGAAACGATCCACTCGCTTTAATAAGTGAGAAGTGGTTCTTACAGATTGTTTTTTTTTCTAGATATGTTAATCTTGTCATGGACATGTTTGTAAATCATTTGTCACATTTATATTATGAAAGTGATGATGTGTTTCCATCACTCTTTTAAGCGACCATGATATTTTTTTTTTGGCCTTTTTTTTATAATTCATGTGTTGGATGTCTTTCATGTAGAAGTGATGATGTGTTGCCATCACTTCGAGATGCAACAATTATGTTTTGGTCATGTTCTATGAGTTGTCTGATGCATTTCTTTCATGTAAAAGTGATGAGGAGTTTTTCCATCACTTCAAAATGAAACGATGAGATCTGGTCTTGTAATTTTGTTGAGGTATGATTTCCATTTTGATGTAAGCTTGACCACCGAATACATGTTATAAACTCGTGGCAAGTATGGAAATTTGGGTAATTGTTGGTCACATTGAGGATGTAATATTCATTGCAGCTTTAGGCAGGTGTTGGCATTCTGATATCGAAGGATAGAAGTGAAGGAGTCTTCGAGGGATGTGCCTTCTCAAACATTTGTGTTGCAAAAAATTGCAGGTGATGTCTTTGTATCTTGATTCCAAAGTACGTAAAGTAAAGGAATATTTAAGGGATATGCCTTTCACACATTTGTGCCACTGCAGTTGCAGGTGTTGGCTTTGCATCTTGATTCCAAAGTATGTAAGGTAAAGGAATATTCAAAAGATGTGTCTTTCACACATTTGCATCATAGAAGTTGTAGGCGTTGGCTTTGCATCTTGATTTCGAAGTACATGAGGTGAAGGAGTCTTCAAGGGATGTGCCTTTTCAGACATTTGCATTTCTATAGTTGCAGGTGTTGGATTTTCATCTTGATTCCGAAGTATGAGTGGTGAAGGAGTCTTCAAGGGATGTGCCTTTTCAGACATTGCATTACAATAGTTGTAAGTGTTGGCTTTGCATCTTGATTCCGAAGTATGAGAGGTGAAGGAGTCTTCAAGGGATGTGCCTTTTCAGACATCACATTGTAGCAGTTGTAGATGATGGCTTTGCATCTTGTTTTCGAAGTACAAGAGATGAAGGAATCTTCAAGGGATGTGTCTTTTTAGAAATCGCATTGCAGCAGTTGTAGATGATGGCTTTGCATCTTGATGCCGAAGTACTCCAGGTGAAGGAGTCATGTGGGGATGTGCCTTTTAAAGACAGTTGCAGACAGTTGATGATAGGTAAAGCTTGATGCTTTCGGAGGACCAAAATCGCCTTACTAGGGAGGATTGATCTGGGTGGATCAAATAGTTACAAGTAAAAGTGGCTCAGCACAGAGCGCTCAAAATTCAAAGTGTTTGAAAGTTTCTTGAACTAGGTTTATATTGTATATCTCATCATTTTGATTCCAACGATGCAGACGACACTCAATTCCGAGTCCGTATGAAGGAGTTAGGAGCAATCAAAGTTTTGGGTTGACTTGGTGACTAGGCAGCCTTAAGGAAGGCGCAAATTCGACTTTCTCCGGCCACCGGATTCCAGCACACTCAAGCTAGATTTCAGGAAAAATTTCCGCCTAGTTAATTTGCCTCGTTCAGTCCATATTGTCTTAATAAAACAATTTTATATTAAAAAAGGTGGCGGGGCCACCAATCCTGCCACCCGACCAACAAATGTGGTCCCACAGGCCGTGAACCCCATGGGCCACTCCATATGGCACCATATATATATATGGGCCGACAGGGATCGACCCTGCCCCGCCTTAAAGGCCGGCCCACTCCACGGGTAGCCCAACTCATAAAAACAAACACACCAACCATTTTTAAACCCTCCGCATAACCATGATGGCGATAGGAGTATGGGGTAGGCCGCCCAATGCGGACCCAGCCCCAACTCACCCCACATGTCTCCATTTCGAAATAGCATGGGTTCAAAAGTTTAATGCGGGGTTTTAAAAATAAATGTCACGGTTTAAAAAAAAAACAGAAATCGAATTATTTTGGAGGAGGCAGGATTTGACCACCTGACCTCCTTCCAACAATTTCTAAACTTTACCACTAGGCCAACGGCCTTGACTTGTAATGTCTGCCCACAGAAAATGCATAAACCTAGCTTATTTACTGTGCGTGATGGGGAAGCCAAGCATGGAGAAGGAGCACGATTTTGCAAAAGATTAATGTTATTTTGCAACCAAGTATGGGCACAGAATCTGAGGAGATGCATGGATTTCAATTTTTATTTGTAGGTACATTGCTACACGCAAATCAAGGAGGTGGAACCATGAGCTAGAAAAGAGCGAGGTGGAACCTTGATTAAGCCCCATTTTTAGGAGGGCGAAATTTTGACTTTGTCCAAATGGGACAAATTTTATGTCGTTTTTTCACTACTCAACGCCATGAGTCTAACGGCGTGCTCAGTTTCTTCAGCTGAGTTTTTGATTTTTCCGCCACTTTTTTGAAGTGGGTTATGTAGGTGTCATATTTCCACAAGTGAGTAGTCATTTTCACATTTTTCGATGCCACAAGATTGATGGTGTTTTCAGATTTAGCTGCAGAGCATCTTAGCCTTCAACAAATGGAAGAATGAGGTATATGATGTGGATTCCATGTAATTATTCATTTATTTCTCTTTGAGATGCATTGTCTTGCAGATCCTGGTTGATACATGAGTCGTGAGATCTTGCCTTGTGTTGTTATTGATGTATTTGCAGCTATGGATTTGCGTCATGTATGATATCCCTTTTATGCCACATTGGTGCGATGCTCATTTTCATATGTGGATTGTTGAGATCCCTTGTTTTCCGGGATTGGTGGGATACTCTTATTTATTACATGTCATCTATGGTCATACTGATAGGAGTCTTTCTTTATGTATGAGAGTTCAGAAGTGGAACATCTCTTAAAGAAGTCAAGCCACTCCCGCGTGAGGGAAATTTTTCCTTGTATGTCATAGGGAAACACATCCATGTACATATTCTTCTTACAACACATAATGCAGTAGCCTACACCATCTTGACATCGAGGCCCAGAGATGTAGTCCCTCCTGGACGAACTCTGTCATCAAACAACGTGTTCTTGTGATTGTTGATCTTGTTCATTTATGTTCCTCTTATTTACAACTACAATTGTTAATTTCGGTTCATTAACATCTTAATTAAATGCAATTCTCATTATTAGCGGAAGTAAAAGGTCTTGGTTAAGGGTATCAAGATTTTACCTTGGATCATCAAGAAATTCATTTGGAAACTCAATCAGGGAGAAAATTTGATTTTCGCAAGGCTACTCCAAAAGTACAACAACTCTCTTGTAGAAACTGTATTTTGGACATCTCTCAAAAACCATAACACGCATGTAAAAAATGAAGGATTTTTTTTGTTCCCTGGCCTATGGTGGAAAAAAACCTCTATCACTTTCGTAAAATTCACCTTTGTTTGGTCAGAAACATACTTTGAAGAAAAAATGGCCATATGTGTGGCAAATGATTTATCCCTTGGAATGATTTATTGAAAAATGATGGCGACATGATGTTTATGAGTTGGAATGGCCTCATACTTGCTGATATGACCTCCCTTATGCCTCCTCTGTTCATAGGTATCTGATTCCATAGAAAACCCTATCCTCATAGGAGAGGAAATTAAGGTTTAGTGCTTCTGGAAAATGATGATTTTGAGTGATAGGAGTGGTAGGAAGTGTTTAGGAACACCGTTGCCTTTTGGAAATTTGACTAATTTGGCTAATGGAACCTTGAGTATGCAACTACCTTGGAACCATGAGAACTTATTACATATTGAAAAACATAAAATTACATATTTTAATTGAAATTAAATTTACAAATCAACTTTTCATATTAAAATGTATTTATTGTCACTCTCTTACTTGCCGGTGTTTTATGCATACAGATGGTAGTTTGATGGACCTTGAAAACCCTGAAACCTAATGAAAACCCTAATTGAATTAACTTCATGGTGACATGACTGAATATGTGATAAAATCTCATGAATGATGTACACTCATCAAAGTGATGAAATGAGCAAGCAAGTAATGAAATTTTTGAATAGAGGTTTTGAACTAAGGCTACCTCTAGTGACCAAATTTTTGCATGATGACCGAATGGAATGACACAAATTTTAGAATGGGACCCTAATATGATATGAAAAGAGAAATTTTGATCACTAATGGCAGGATGAAAATACTAACACTAACATTGGCTCCAGGTGGGGATGGTAGCTCCTTAGAGGTGCCAATAAAATTGTATACCAAGTGCCTATTAATTGGGCATGGAATCAAAAGCTAAAGACTAATTAAATACTAGAACATTTACTTAATAAACTGACTCAAGACTGACTCAAAATTGACTAAAAACTAACTGAAAAAAGATGCTCATAATTGAACTTATTCAACAAAGCCTACTCTAACTGATTCATTCATCACCTGATCAAGTGAAATGGAACAACCAATGTAATCATGTAAGAATTATGGGTGCTAGTTGAATTCTTTGCAATGTAGGTTTCAACCCTGAACAGAAATTATCTACACACGAATCTTATAACAGAAAATAAACAATAGCGAGAGCATAAAACATAAAATAGATAAACACAAAGATTTTCCCTTGGATCCCAAATCGGGACGACCAGCTTGATTTTTCATTATATTCCTTTTAGTGTTACAACACATATATATACATGTCGAAGCATAGATAAACCCCAATCCATTAACCCTGGATTAGAACATAACCGTAGTTCCCTTGACTGGATCTACAAAATACTCCCACTTGTTGTTTTCTTTCCACAGGGGGGCATAGGAGAGCTTAGTCATTGGGCCAATTCTTCAACACCCATTTTTTCTCTACACCAAGAGAACTTCTGAGTGCTCACAGACTTCGTCAATGCATCTGCAACATTCTTCAAAGTGTCCACCTTTACCAGCAACACCCTTTTAGCCTCAACCATATCTCTAACAAAGTGATATTGAACATCAATGTGCTTTGTCTTTGAATGATAGGCAGGGTTCTTAGCCAAGAAAATTGCACTTTGGCTATCACAGTCTATCCTTATAGCTTGTTGTACCAACCCCATACTTGAACACAATCTCTGCAACCAAACTGCTTCCTTGCTTGCATGAGTGGCTGCTATGTATTCAGCCTCTGTAGTTGAAAGAGCCACTACAGACTGACTTTTACTCATCCAACTGACTGAGCCTCCAAATAGGCTAAACACATACCCACTTGTAGATCTTCTTTGGTCCAGATCTCCAGCCCAGTCTGCATCAAAAAAACCATGAATGTCCAACATTCTTTCCAATCTTGGTCTTCCCTGGTAGCACAAGCCATAATCACTAGTGCCATGTAAATATCTGAAAACCCGCTTCACTACTGTCCAATGCTCCTTCCCTGGGTTTGACATAAACCTGCTCAATACTCCCACTGCATGTGCAATGTCTGGTCTAGTACAGACCATTGCATACATCGGGCTACCCACTGCACTTGCATATGGAACACGGGACATATAATCCTCTTCTTCTTGTGTCTTGGGACACTGTTCAGCAGACAGCTTTACACCTACAGGAATAGGAACATTCACCGATTTACTATCCTGCATATTGAACCTCTGCAATATAGTCTCGACATACTTCCTCTGGTTTAACCAGAGCTTCCTCTTTGCCCGATCTCTCTTAATTTCCATGCCCAAAATATAGTTTGCAGTACCAAGATCCTTCATGTCGAATTTGGAGAACAGTTGGGTCTTCAAATCTTGGATAATTTCTTTATCATTTCCAATCAACAACATATCATCCACATACAAGACCAAATAAATAACACGGTCACCAATTAATTTAAAATAAACACAGTGATCCTCCTTGCTTCCGGTGAAGCCAAGTCCCCGTATATAGGTATCAAATTTCTGATACCACATCCTTGGTGACTGTTTTAACCCATACAGAGACTTCTTCAACCTGCATACCAGTTCTTTCTTACCCTTCACCATAAAGCCTTCAGGTTGCTTCATGTAGATCTCCTCTTCTAGATCCCTGTGAAGAAATGATGTCTTCACATCCATCTATTCTATCTCAAAATCAAATGCAGCAGCAACAGATAAAAGTAATCTAATAGAAGTAACCTTGGCAACGGGAGAAAAAATATCACCAAAATCAATTCCCGGCACCTGGGAATAACCTTTTGCTACCAACTGAGCTTTGTATTTCTCCACCTTGCCTTCTACATTCACCTTCTTCTTAAACACCCATTTTCTCCCAATGGGATTCCTTCCATCCGGCAACTCCACCAGATTCCATGCCTCATTTTTGTGCAAGGATGCCATTTCATCAACCATGGCCTCCTTCCAGAGTTTTCCATCCTCGGAATCTACTGCCTCCCTGACAGTTCTGGGATCATCATCAGTTATAGTTAAGGCAAAACCTGAACAGAAAGCGGATGGACTATACCTTTCTGGTTGCCTTCTTTCCCGAACTGATCTTCTCAAAGCTGGAGTTTGTGGCTCTTCATCTTCTGAGTCTTCTTCTGTTGTAGAGTCGGATTCATCCTCCTTTAGCTCAAACTCTATCTTCTCAGGTTCCTTTGGTAGGACTTCATGTTTAACAACATATTTCACTTCTCTAAACACCACATCTCGGCTGTACACAACCTTCCTTGTTTCTGGGTTCCAAAGCTTGTAACCCTTTAAGCCATCCTTATACCCAATAAAGATGCACTTTTCAGATTTATTATCCAACTTGGTCCTTTTCTCCTTTGGAACATGTACATATGCATCACATCCAAATACCCTTAGATGTGAAAGAGAGGGTTTCTTACTAGTACATACCTCATGTTGGGTCTTATCCTCCAAAGCTGATGAAGGTGATCTATTAACTAAGTTACATGTAGTCTCCACTGCCTCTGCCCAGAATTCTTGTCCTAACCCGGTACCACTGAGCATGCTTCTTGCCTTTTCCATTAGTGTTCTATTCATTCTTTACGCAACTCCATTTTGCTGAGGTGTATATGGAGTAGTCTTCTGCCGTGCTATACCACACTTCTTACAGAACTCTTCAAATTCCTTCTTGCAGAACTCCCCACCATTATCTGTCCTCAACGCCTTTATCTTCTTCTCTGTCTGGTTTTCAACCAGAGCCTTAAATTCTTTAAATTTGTCAAAGACTTCAGATTTCTTCCTCAAGAAATATATCCATGTATTCCTTGAGAAGTCATCTATGAATGAAACATAGTACACAGACTTTCCCAGTGATGGAACTGACACAGGCCCAAACACATCACTGTGCACAAGTTCTAATGTCTTGTTTGCCCTCTTAGCACCAGAAGGAAAACTCACCCGATTCTGCTTCCCATATACACAATGTTCACAGAAATCGAAATCCAGAGAGCAATTAGACATACCTTCTACCATACAATTTCTATGTAGTATCCGAAGGCCCTTCTCTCCAATATGTCCAAGCCTTTGATGCCATAGCATGGTCTTTCTCCAGAGACAGCTAAGCTTTCCGCTCCATTTTTAGGAACCACATAACTGTTACACCCATCAATAAAAGTGCTACCTTGTAGCTTGTACAGAGTTCCAGTCTGAACTCCCCGCATTAATACCAGTGCTCCCCGAACCATCTTGCAGGCATCTTTCTCAAACACTATTTTTACACCTGCATCATCCATCTTGCTTACAGAAATCAGATTTCTGGCCAATGCAGGAATATGCAGAACACCAGGAAGTGTTCTAATCCTCCCACCTTGCAGCTTCAGCTTGACCTTTCCACGTCCGACGATTCTGGCCTTCCTATCATTCCCTAGGAAGACATCACCACCATCATATTTCTCATACTCGCAGAACCACTCCCTATGGGGAGTGAAGTGAAAGGATGCACCTGAGTCAATCAGCCATGACTCATGATCTACATGTGTATTTGAAGAAGAAGCCAAATACACATCCCCACCTTCATCCGAGGTGGTTTTTGCCTCTGCAGAAGGACCTTCATCAGATCCCTTTCCTTTCTCAGGAGCTTTAGATCTGCATTCCTTTTTGTAGTGTCCTTCCTTTCCACATTTCCAGCACACCTTTACAAACTTTCCAGGAGATTTAGATCTTCCTCTAGATTTAGATCTCCCACTCGAAACCTTATTCTTGTTTCTATTTTGGGACCTTCCTCGTACAGATAAGGCATCTCCATTTTGACCCTCCATATTTATCCGTCTCATTTCCTCCGACAGCAAGGCTGAGACAATGTCATCAAAATTCAAGGTAGTTGTGTTGCTACCTATTGCAATAACCAGACTGTCCCACGAGTCTGGTAGAGAACACAACAAACTGATGAACTTATCTTCATCTGAGATTTTAATATCAACAGATGAAAGTTGACTTACCACAGTATTGAAGGCGTTCAGATGCTCTGTCACCGAGTCTCCATCCTTCATCCTCAGGTTATACAGCTTTTTCCGCAGGAACAACTTATTCACCAGAGACTTAGATTGGTACAAAGTCCCAAGTTTTTCCCACAAATTATTCGTCGTAGCTTCCCCGGATACATTCAACAATACTGAATCTGAGACACACAACCATATTGTGCTCTTAGCCTTTCGATCCAGTTTCTTCCAGTCTTCATCTGACATTGTCGTTGGTTTAGTATCTGGATCTACCGCGATCCACTGATCTTTATCCACCAGCAGATCCTCCATCTTGAGCTTCCACAACTCAAAACTCTGACCATTAAATTTCTCGATCTCTATCTTTCCGCCGCTCGCCATCTTCTTTCACAGCAAGAATCGATCCCGCAGATCTCCCACTGAATAGGGTCTACCATAGGCCTGAGCAAAAAACCCTCAACAACAAAGGCATCCCCTTGAAGCCGAAACAACTCCAATACCAAATGTAGGTTTCAAACCTGAACAAAAAATATCTACACACGAATCTTATAACAGAAAATAAACAATAGCGAGAGCATAAAACATAAAACAAATAAACACAGAGATTTTCCCCTGGATCCCAAATCGGGACGACCAGCTTGATTTTTCATTATATTCCTTTTAGTGTTACAACACATATATATACATGTCGAAGCATACACAAACCCCAATCCATTAACCCTGGATTAGAACATAACCGTAGTTCCCTTGACCAGATCTACAAAATACCAGGGGCCGAAAACCATCGTACCCCAAAACCATGTGCAAACTCATGCACAAAACATGGGTGAGTCCACCTATGAGTGGGACATACCAAAAACTTTAATAGGCGTGCCGGGGGACATTTGCTTGAGGGACACGCCACCCCACAGACCTGCTACGCCCGGCGCAACGTACAGTGTGTAGGACTAGTCGTGGAAAGAATATAACACATACCCAACATGCAAGTGCTTTCTTATGAGCAAGAAGAGAGAACTACTGAAAGGCAACTCCCATGAAAACTTGTCAATAGATTGAATCTTAGTGAAATTTCAAAGCATGAGCCCACCAGCTGACCTCAATAATGATGCAAAAGGATTTTCATAGGAATATCTATTGATTTATGGCCCGTCTAATACATTACTACTCTGATCTAAGTAGTCTTCATACCTTGATTTTAATTTTTTCCTAACATCTATGATTTCTTCCTTTGATGACCGCAACAAGTTGACAAAAGGATTCTGAAACTCATGAATAACTAATTTTTCCTGATGATAAAAAAAAAAGATGAATATTCTTCATTATTCTCCTGATATGACTGTAACTATTTATATGAGCTTTGTAATGAGACTCCTGCTGAACAAGACAACGAAGTTAGCTGCCAGATCAAAGTTTTGTCATCTGCACTTAGAATCTCATAACCAATTAATGGAGAAGGACTTTGACTGCAGATGTTATCCAACACATCAACTATTGGGTCATGAAAAACTTGAAAATAATGCTGCAAACTATTTTCCATTGGTTTTAATAACACTACATGACTTTCTATAGTTTGCTCATCCTTTGCTTCAGAGAAATTATGAAAATTTTCCTTTAAAAAATGAAATGCTTCAAAACATAACGACACATAATCATCTTGCATAATTTGATCATATGTTTCAGCTTCCAAGCCTTTATCTACAATTTCAAATTCAATGGAACTTGGTGGCTGAAAATATAGAGCTGAGGAGTCTTCATCAAGGATTTCATTGCCCTCTTGATTGTCAAGATCAAAACTTAATGTTTACTGATTTTTGATTGCATGAAAGTTGTCTCTGATGAATTGAAATGAAGTAAAACAAAGAGGCAGAGATCCTTCACTTACTTCCAAAATTTCTGCACTTTCCTCCTCACTCCCATAGCCGATATGCATCTGTTGATCACTGTATTCGAGTTGCTGAAACTGAACTTCCTCCTCCCACAAACGAGATGCTGATTGGTCCGCAAGATTAGCTTATGTTTGGAGAACATAATTTTTGTCATACTAATCATACTTAGGCAAATCATCAAAATAAGGAATGTCATCTAACGTACACATTAGATCAACATATGTTTCTCCTCGGATTGATCTACAAATCCATTTTTTGATCTATGGTAGCTGGGATTAGTAGGAAAGTGTTTAGGGCCAACAAACTCTTATTTTTTTGCAATAAGTGGGTCGTCGTGATCTTGAACAGAAAATACATCTCTCATGGTGATCTTTTGCATCATTTCCTCTATTGTACTTACCAAAATGTCAAGTTTTACCTCTGAATATGTCAGTTTCTCTGCACTTTTATCCCTCTCATCTTCCTTCATCTTTTCCCTTCTGATCAACAGATTAGCCTCTGAATCTACTGCATTGTTCCACATCTCTTCACGTGTTGCAAGGTTCCTTTCTCTCAGTTGAAAATCCATTATCGGATTAAAGGAATCTGGATAATTTAAGATTCTGAGCCAGGAGGAGGTCTTATATTAGCAGGTATCAAAAAATAGACTTGATTGAATTTGGCAGAAAACTATTGTACTATCTCCCCTCGCTGTCTTTTCATATGGTCATACTTTTCTAGGATTGGGAAAGGGTTTTCTTTGATCACCCACTTGTTGAGGAAAACTTTGACAAACTACGGGAAATATGAGAAGCTCACAGCAGGCAGGTGTTTGAACCAACTCTTGAATTTTCCTTGCAATGAAAGAGAAAACAGCCTAATACTGACATCCTATTCATCAACTTCAAAAAGTTCAAGGAAAGTCTCAAAATTGTACATATATCTCTCAGTAGTGATGTTGTCACATTCACCATTAAACCTTGGCAGATATAGGTAATGAATTTTAGGGAAATCATGGAGTATAGGAGGTAAGATTAGTGGTTTGTATATATCTAGAATTTTGAATTTTACAAGGTGCAGGAGTATGTACATAAGCTTTAGGATCAGTCTTGATCTCTCGAGGTTCATCAATTTGAATATGGTCTTCATATGATTCGGAAAAAGTGTCCAGGCCAAGATCAAAGGCTTATGGGGAATTTGTATTTAAAACCTTCAAAGTAGTAGAATCCAACGTAGGTCCATGATATTTTATGAAATGTAATATACCTTGAAAAAAATTTCTGTACATTCTCAGGAAAAGAGAAGAAATATTTCATGATAAAGAACATGATGTCTTGAATGAAAGTGCAAGTTGAATACCTGATCTTCCCATGTTGTCCTTTCATATTTATTTGTAAGGTTCATCCCCCAGTTGAGTCTTTGGATTTGATTTTGAAACTAATTTGGAGATGCCAGGTGGATGATTTCAACCTTTGTGTGCTCGATCACTATCCACCATTAGCAATAAGATATGACATTTTTCATTCTTTCACGGGTAATATTTGTATTTTCGGTCCCCGACAACAACGTTTGTATGTAATCACTCCACCAGATCTCTAAAGGCTAAGAAAGAGTCCAAACAGATGTAACCACAGACCATTCTTTTATCTTGGTAGCTAGTCCTACCAAACCGGAGAGGGCTCTCTCCATAAAATCACAACCAAGAGGGCTAGATGAGTTAGGGTTTTAGGCGAGGTATGAAGTACACGGTTTTGTCTGAATTGATTTTTCTGGATGGGTGAATTAGGTCAAAGAGGCTAGCTTAGGGAAAGTAAGATTAGGGTTGTAGATATTCAATGGGGCAAGGTAGGTAGGAAGGCTAACACTTTATGGTTTTAGGATGAGATGGATCAGACTTATGAGGAGCTAGAAAGAGCAAGGCAAAGCATGTATTCTTTCTAAAATGAAGAAAATGAACAAATTATGAAGATTTTCCAAAAACGAAGCATGAGAGATGTATTCCTATTATCAACCTGAAAATCAGCATATAATAGAGATGAAATGGAACATGAATACAAATCATTCATACATATGTAACAGAGGAAAAAACTATGCTAAATCTCCATACCACAGGCATCCCAAAGAAATAGTTGTAACTCTTTCATTAATTTCCTGCCAAATATTGATTACACTAGAGTCTATGATCAATGCAACGACATCCAACCTATGAAATGAGCCAAAAAGTACAATATATAGACCTCAAAAAACCTCTCCCAACCTCAGGGGTCGAATCGCTAACTTGAGGAGATGTTCCACCAAAAGTTGAATTGCATACCTAGAGTGTAGGGAGGTCCAAGCGACTCATCCCTAACTTAAGTGAAATTATTCATTACACCTCATGAAGACTTTTTTACATAATTTATTTATCATAGGTAACTTGAAAACATAATAATTACATTTACATCCATGAATTACATTAGTAAAAACATGATTTTACAAGGTGGAAATAAAAAATGCAGAGAAAATTCAGAAAAATTAGCCCTTGGCCAAGAGTGCAGCGCCAACTCAAGTCAACTTTTGAGGAGATTTATGATGTCCAAATTGAGCTCAGGATATCTCATTGGAAATCTTATCATGTCTAGTTTCCAAAAATGTACTTTTTTTCCAAAAATTATGAGTTATAGCCCTCCAAACGTAAAATATTCCAACACTGTTCAGGAGTGTAGTGACTGCGTGAAAATGAGGGTAGAGGTGTTTTTGGCCATTTCTCCCTGCCAAATTGTCCAATTTTTCTTTGAAAAGTGTCAAAATTTCATGTTTAGGGGCTTCCAAATCCAATGGTGGTGGTCATTTTTATTTTGGAGGTCCCTAGAAAAAGCGCAGTACCTAGGGAAAAAGCGCAGTGCCACCTCTAGCAAAAGCACAATGCCTTCAGGAAAAGCGCAACACCTCCTTGCAGGCAACCTTTGGAGGACTTCCTGAAATCCAAATTGCACTGATGATATATTGTTAGAAATATATGTCTCACTGATATATAATTGACCTATCAAGCATTTAAAATGATCAAGTATAGCTCCTAAAAAGGAAATTATCCCAATACTGGTCGAAAAGCGCAGAATGGTGGTGAAAAAATGAAGTGTGCTTTTGAAAGCTACATTTGGAGGCCTTCCTCAACTCCAAAGTGATCACATGATAGTGAATTGGAAAGCCCTCTCTGTCTAGTTATCATTTGACTTATCAAGAAAGTCATTTGGATACTCCATCAGGGAGAAGAAATGATTTTCCCAAGGTTACTCTAGAAGTATAGCAACTCTCTTGTAGCAACTATATTTTTGATATTTCTCCAAAACCATAGCAACTGTGTAAAACTTGAAGGAGGTTTTTGTTCCTTGACCTATGATGGAGAAAAAAGTATTTCAATATTTTAAAATTCATCCCTGTTTGGTTGGAAACTTACTTTGAAGCTAAACTTGCCCTATGCATGGAAAATTATTTTTCCCTTGCAATGACTTCTTAAAAAATGATGGAGACATGATGTTTATGAGCTAGTGTTGTGAAACCAGCTCCAAAAATAGAAGAAAAGAGATATCAACACCTTAGAAATAAGCCACTTCGAGGGGACCACCTCCAATAGATTACATGAATGAACAATTCTTGGATGATTCAAATTACAAAACCTCCTTTCTATATATAGGAGTCCATGGGGCCATAATGTAATATTAGTGGGGTCATAATGTAATCCTAGCCGACCTAAAAATAATAATTTAAGGGCACAATAATAAAAATATGGGGGTTACAGGGGTACAATAATAACAATAAGGGGGTTACACTAACAACAATAAGGGACTATACTAGTAATATAGGGAACTAACATGCCCCTCTCCTTCAAAAAAGTGTTGTCCTCAATGCTTGAGTAGCTCTGGGTGCTTCTGTATAAAATTCTCATCCTCCCATGTAGAATCTTCAGTGGGTAAGTTCTTCCACTTGATGAGATACTCTGAAATTGATCGATTTCGTAGCTGTCGAGTTCTTGTTTCCATGACCGCTTCAGGTTCCAATATGATTTTTACTTCCTCATCAAGTTCTGGCAATATTGTTTGAACTGGAAGATTTTCACCTATAACCTTCTTTAAGCATGAAACATGGAAAACTGGATGCACTCGTGAAGAAGCAGGAAGCTCCAATTTGTATGCCATAGTACAAATCTTTTGCAACACCTTGTAAGGACCATAGTACTTTGGCGATAATTTATTATCCTTCTTAGATTGCTTGAGGGACATTTTTTTGTATGGTTGTAGCCGTAAAAATACCCAGTCTCCTACATCAAAACTTCTCTCGCTGCGATGTTGATCTACCTATTGTTTCATTCAATTTTGTGCCAAATTCAGGTTATCCTTTAAGAGCTGGAGAACTTCTTGTTGATGCTTGATGTGATCTTCCACTGCTTGAACCTTCGAATTTTGTCTTAAAGATGATGTGATGGATGGTGGATGACTTCCATAAAGTGCCATAAATGGCATCATTTTTGCTGCAATATGGAAGGAAGTGTTATACCACCATTCAACGAGAGGTAACCACTTGACCCATTGTGTTTGTTTATCATATACAAAACAACGAAGATATCCTTCCAAACATTTATTTACTATCTCAGTTTGACCATCAGATTGAGCATGATAAGATGAGCTATGAGTTAATTGAGTACCCAAACAAGAAAATAACTGCGTCCAAAAATTTCCAGTAAAAATGGGATCTTTGTCGCTCACAATAACCCTTGGGTTTCCATGTAGCTTTTGAATTGTGTCCATAAATGTAGTAGAAACTCTACTTGCTTTAAATGGATGAGATAATGCACAAAAGTGTGCATACTTTGTAAGTTTATCAATTACCACCATGATGACACTCTTTCCTTTGGACTTAGGTAAACTTGTGATAAAATCCATTGAAATCACTTCCCAACGTTTACTTGGAATGGATAAAGGTTATAGAAGACCCGGGGTATTAATTGTCTCAACTTTATTTTGCTAGCAAATCAAACATTCTGCCACAAACTTTTGAATATCAGATCTAAGGCCATCCCCAAAAAATTCTTTCTTCACCCTATGGTAAGTTTTTAAAAATACTGAGTGTCCTCCTAAAGGAGAAGTGTGCAATTCCAAAATAATCTTTTGTTTTAGTTGGGAATTCTTACAAAGATATAAGTGATATTTGTACCATAAGGAATCATTTTTCCAACTAAATGTATCAGATGTACTAGGATCTTGCCGCAACTTTTGAATGAGTGTCCACACTTCCTTGTCCTTCTTCCATTCATCCCTTGCTTCCATTATCCAATCTAGTTGGATAATAGAAATGGCACAAAGCAATGCTTCCACCTCTTCATTCTTTCTTGAGAGTGCATCTGCAACAACATTTAGCTTCCCTTTTTTGTATATTATTTCAAATTCATAACCCAACATCTTTGTGACCCATTTTTGCTACTCTTTTGAAGATATTCTTTGTTCCAAAAAGTGTTTAAGACTATCATGATCAGTTTTTACCTTGAAGTGTCTTCCCATTAGGTAAGTTCACCATTTCTTTAGTGCATGTAGTATTGCTAACATTTCCTTCTCATAAATAGGTTTCTGTAAATACTTTCCTTTGATTGGACGACTTTCGAAAGCAATGGGTCTTCCTTCCTGCATTAAAACTGCACCAATTCCATTTCCTGAGGCATCACATTCCACAATAAAGGTTTTTGTGAAGTCTTGCGTAGCTAAGACCGGTGCTAGGCACATTGCCTCTTTAAGATGTTCAAAGGCCTTAGTTGCTTCAGGAGTCCATGAAAATGCATCTTTCTTCAATAATGTTGTTAGAGGTGCTGCTATTCTTCCATAATTCTTAACAAACTTGCGATAATACCCTGTTAAACTGAGAAATCCTCGCAACTGCTTTATGGTCGTGGGGACTTTCCATTCCTTAATGGCTTTAATTTTGTTAGGGTCTACTTTAACACCCTCGTGAGATATAATATGACCCAGATATTCCACCTCTTGTACTCCAAAGAAACATTTGGATGTTTTTTCATATAATTGTTTCTCCTGCAATAGTTTGAGCACCCTGTCAACATGTTCAACATGATCCTTCCAAGCCCTGCTATAGATTAGTATATCATCAAAAAATACTAGCACAAATTTTCTAAGGAAGGGTTTGAAAATGGAAATCATCAACCCTTGAAATGTAGAAGGTGCATTGGTAAGGCCAAAAGGCATGACCAAAAATTCATAATGACCCTCATGAGTTTGAAATGTTGTTTTTGGAATATCTTCAGTCTTCATTCTAATTTGATGATATTTTGAACGAAGATCCAACTTGGTAAAATAAATTGCTCCATGTAATTCATCCAATAATTCATCAATCAGAGGAATGGGAAATTTATCTTTAATGGTGAGCTTATTGAGCTCCCTATAATCCGGACACACACACCATGATCCATCCTTCTTGTGTACCAATAATATAGGAGTAGAGAAATAATTTTGAATAGGTTGAATTATACCAGCCTCTAACATTTCTGCAATCATACGTTCAATTTTGCTCTTTTGGACATAAGGATATCTATAAGGCTTGATGTTTGGATGAACACTTCCTGGAATCAAATGAATAGCATGATCATGATGACGAATAGGTGGGAGTCCTTTGGGAGTTTCAAAAACCTTGGAATGATTGTCCAAGACTTTTTGGAGATCTGCAGAAATAGATGATTTTGATGTTGTAACTTTTAGTGAGCATAATTGTGAAATTACGCCTTGTTGTTCTTTCTTTAGAAGATTTGTTATGACATTAGAGCTTATTATATCTCCCGGCTTAACTGCAATACCCCGTAATTCGACTTCCTTTCTTTTTGAAAAAAATTTCAAGAAAAATTCTTGAAAATTAAAAGCTACCGTCCCCAAAGATTGTAACCATTGTACTCCTAGTACAACATCACCACCTCCCATAGGAATGGAAAGAATTGGAATATTCAATACATATTCCCCCATGGTTAGCTTGGTATTATGGCATTTCCCAGAGCAATTTATAGCTCCTCCATTTGCGACCATCACTTGACATTCTGGTGCTGGGTATAGGAAACAATTCAATTCCTTGGCTACCTTACAATGAATAAAATTATGGGTACTACCTGAATCAATCAACACTATTACCTTTTTCTTCTTGATATGTCCTTCTATCTTGAGAGTTTGAGGAGTGGTAATTCCTGCCAATGCATTGCACGATATGGTCGGACTCATTTCTTCCTCTTCTAGGGTTGGTTCCTAGTGTATATCCTCTTCTTGTTCATTTTCTTCTTCCTCTTCACAATCTATGTAAAATAATTTCTTCTCAGCACACTTATGACCTTTAGTGTATTTTCTATCACAACTATAGCAAATCCCTTTTGCTCTTTTTTCTTCCAATTGTTGTGGTGTCAGCCTTGTAGGTTGTGGAAATCTAGGCGTAGCAACACTTCCTTCTTTATAGAATTGAGTGGTAGGCTTCCTTGTCGCCATTATTTTACATTCAACTTTTCTTGCCAACCTGAATGCCTTCTCCAATGAATCCGGTTCCAAAACATGAACTTCATGTTGGATGTATCCTTTAAAGTTCCTATGAAGAGATCAATCTTGTGTTCCTCTGGAATATCAGTTACCCTTATATTCAATTTTTGGAAGTCCTCAATGTGCTGCCCCACTAAACCCTTTTGTTTGAGATTTATCAATTGGCTAAAGAAGGTGTTACTCTTTGTATCCTCATAATGTGCTATCATTTCCTCCGTAAAAATTGACCAAGTGACAATTTTTTTACGGGAGCAAAGCCATTGATACCATACAAAAGTATTTTGTTCTAAATGTAAAGTTGCAATGCGTACCTTTTGTGTGTTTTGCACGTTATGGAGATCAAAATATTGCTCCATCTGTAGTATCCATGTTACAGGATCCTTTCCATCAAACTTCCTCATATCCATTTTTGGAATATGGTGGTTCTTCCCACCAACATTCGAGTTTATGAAATCAGGATTAACATTTATTTTGTTCTCATCATGAGGTTCTTCTCCTATATTTCCGCCATTAGGAATCATTTCTGGTTTTAAGCTTGTCATCAAGCCTTCCATGTATGCTTTTAGATTATTCTTCATGTTTTCCATGTTGTCTTTCATGTCATCCATCTTAGCTTCCATGCCCACTTCCATGCCATCCATCTTAGCTTCCAAACCATTCATCTTAGCTTCCACACCTTTCTTCAAACCATCCATCTTAGTTTACACGCCTTTCTTCAAAACTTCCATGTCATTTTTTGTTGCTCTTTGCGAGAGCGAAATTTGTTGTACTTGCTCTTGTAAATTTGATATGTCATGTTGCCATTCTTCGTCTTCATGAGTCATAGTAGAGCTTTCTAAAGGCTTAATGGGTGTTGAATTCTTTTTAGAAGGAATTTCAGAACCCAATACTGAAATATATTCTACAATATGCCCTTGGAATCAATTCAACTTGATTCTTCAAACAAGACTTATGCAATTCAAAAAAAAAATACACACCTTTTACTTGCTTTTGAGGAGCTCGATATTGAAATTGACTTATCTTTGTACTTGCAGATCCTAAATATTTGAAATTCGGCCCTATAGTAGTCCCTTGAAGCTTCTTTCAAATGCCACAGGTATGACGTGATTTGGATTCTTCAAGATAATGTTATGTCCAATCTCCCACAATGACCTAATTATGGACTTGTTCAGTAGAGCAAACTTGTACGACTTGCCACTTGTCACTGTTTACTCCTTTGGCTTTGAAATTTATAGATAGGAAACTAAAGTCCGTATGCTTCTAGACACTTTTTATAGAATTCCAATCCGATACTCAGAAAGAGAGTTATGAAGATTTTCCCACGATCACCTCTTTGAGATGAAATTACGGAACCTAAAAAAGACCTAAATTACAAATATCGTATCTTCGAAAATATTGCGAACCAAGCTCTGAAATTTTGAGAAGATGTTCCTTAGGATTTCGGCTTCTCTCTCTAAAAATCTCATCTTCTGATTCTTCGTAGAAAAAAGTTATAGCGAAAATGCCGCGATGATATTTTTACGTGAAATTCAGGAGCCTGCAAAAAGCCCTAACTTCAACAGATCATATCTCCGAAAATATTGCAAACAAAGCCCTGAAATTTTTCAAAAATGTTCCTCAGGATTTTGGCATCACACTCTAAAAATTTCAGCTTCTGAACCTTCGTATAAAAAACGTTATTGAAAAAATGTAACGATGACCTGTTTGGAGCAGCGAAACCCTAGAATCCAAAGCTCTGATACCAAATGTTGTTAAACCAACTCCAAAAATAGAAGAAAAGGGACATCAACTCCTTAGAAATAAACCACTTCGAGGGGACAACCTCCTATACATTACATGAATGAAAAATTCTTGGATGATTCAAATTACAAAACCTCCTTTCTATATATAGGAGTCCATGGGGCCACAATGTAATCTTAGTGGGGCCACAATGTAATCCTATCCGACCTAACAATAATAATTTAAGGTCACAATAATAACAATATGGGGGTTATAGGTGTACAATAATAACAATAAGGGGGTTACACTAACAACAATAAGGGAGTATACTAGTAATATAGGGTCCTAACAGCTGGAATGGCCTCATAATTGCTGATATCACCTCCCTTACACCTCCTTCTCAAATGTCTCTAATTCCATAGAAAATCCTAGCTTGACGGGAAAGGAAATTAAGGTTTAATGCTTGTGGAAAGTGATGATTTTGAGGGATAGGAGTGATGGGAAGTGTTTAGGAACACTCATGCCTTTGGAAATTTGACTAATTTGGCTGATGGAACCTTAAGTATGCAGCTACCTTGGAACCATGAGAACTTATTACATATTGAAAAACATAAAATTACATATTTGAATTGAAATTAAATTTACAAATCAACTTTACATAGTAAAATGTATTTATTGTCACTCTCTTACTTGCTGTTCTTTTATGCATACAAATGCTAGTTTGATGGACCTTGAAAACCCTAAAACCTAATGGAAACCCTAACTGAATTAACTTCATGGTGACATGACTAAATAGGTGATAAAATCTCATGAATGATGTACACTCAGCAAAGTAATGAAATAACACTGTTACCGATGAAATAGGTAACCTGACCTCAAAATGGGAACTCTAGCCCAAAAAGACTCAAAAATATGAAAAAACACCCCAAAAAAAAAAAAAGTGTATTCCAGAACGCACTTGGTTTTTTTTTGAAGGTCAAATTTCAACATTTTATAAAATTATGTTAAAAACAAAATTGTTTCTTGAAAAAAGGATTGAAAAAACACCCTCAAAACAAAACCAGTTGATGCTGGAATAACAAAAAAAAAAAAATTGTGTAATATTTTTTACATTTAAAAAAATAGAAATAACATTTTTTAATTTTTAAAATTCAAACATTAAAAAACCTAAAATTTAAGAAAAAATTAAATTAAAAAAATAAAAACATTTTAAAGCTTAAAATTTAAAAATATATAGGAATACAAAATAAAAATAAAAACAAAATAAAAATTTTAATTCAAACATTAAAAAAAAACCTAAAATTTAAGAAAAAAATAGAAAGTAAAAAATAAAAAAAAATTTCAAAATTAAAATTTCAAAATATATAGAAATAAAAAAATAAAAATAAAAACAAAATAAAAATATTAAATTAAAAAAAAAAAGTTTAAAAAAGAAGGAAATTATAAAAAATTAAATATATAAATTAAATTTAAAAAAGAAAAAGAAAATGTTTATTAAATTAAAAAAAAATAAATTTAGAGAAATATATTAAATTTTACTAGATTTAAAACTTTAAAAAAAAAATTAAAAAAAAAAAACAATATTATATATATATATATATATATATATATATATATATGAACTTAAATTAAAAATATATATATTAGATTTTATTAAATTTTAAAAAAATGGTTAATATTAAAATAACAAATTAAATTAAAAAAAAAAAACAATATTAAATTTTAATAAATAAATGAATAAACAAATAAATTTTGAAATAAAAAATAAATTTTAAATATAAAGAAAAAAAAAACATTGTTAAAATAAAAAGTTAAAAAACTTTAAAAATCAATTAAAATTGAAAAATTGAAAAAAAATAAATTAAAAAAATATATTATTTAAAAAATAAAATAAAAAACAAATTAATTTGAAAATATTAAGTTTAATTTAAAAAAAAAAAATCTAATTTTAAATACACAATTTTAATTGAAATGAAAAAAATATAAAAATTTTATGTAACTAAAAAAATAATAATAATAAAAATAAAAAATAAAAAAGAAAGTGTTAAATTCAAATAAAAAAAAATTAATAAATTACTAAATTTTAAAATTAAATGAAAAAAATTAAACACAAAAATTTAATAATTAAAATATGGAAAAAAAACAATTATATAAAAGAAAATACAAAATTAATAAAAATTATTAACAAAATTTAGAAAAAAATTAAAAACAAAAAAATGTGAATAAAATTAAAAATCTAAAAAAATTCAAAAAAAAATGTAAAAATTAAAACAATTTAAATTTAAAATAAAAAAATTTGAATTAAAAAACAAATAATTTTAAATTTTTTGAATTTAAAAAAAAAATCAAATTAAAAAAAAATATTAAAAATTAAAAAAAATAAAAAAAAAAGAATTTTTTGATTGTGGTGGCGCTGCCAATCGGCATCCCGCCCAGGTGGCGGTGGAGGCTGGCCACTGGGCGGGAGACTAATTCTGAGAGTCGCCCTCCCGCGACGAGAGGCCGATTGGACGGGGAGGCCGACGAGGCCGCAGGAGGGCGATTCCCCGGACCCGCCTGTCGCGTACAGGGAGGGTGATTCCCGGAATTGGCCTCGGCGCGGAGGGCGAGTCCGCAGATTCGGCCTCCCGCCACAGAGAGGTCGATTCCCGACTGGCCTCCCGCCTGTGGCGAGGCCGCCGCCGGGCGGGTGGGGGGTACATGCAGCCTTTCTCCACCCCGCCTAGTAACGCCGGCTCCTCCGCCGCCCCTCCGGGGCGGGAGGTCGATTGGCGGCGCCACCACGATCAATTTTTTTTTTTATTTTTTTTTATTTTTAATATATTTTTTTTTAATTTGAATTTTTTTTTTTTAAATTCAAAAAAATTAAAATTATTATTTTTTTTAATTCAAGATTTTTATTTAAATTTTAATTTTTTTTATTTTTTATTTTTTAATTTAATATTTTAGATTAATTATTTTTTAAAATTTAAAATTTATTTATTAAATTTTAATTTAATTTAATTTCTTTTTTTAATCTTTTAGTTTATTTAGTTTTTCATTTTTAAAATTTATAAATTGTTTCATTAAAAAAAAAAAAAAACAGTAAATTTATGGATATTTGTTTTTTAATTATTTGCACGTGGTTTTTTTCATTTTTTTGTTTTTTAATGATAGTTTTTTTTGTTTTAATTCTTTTATTTTAATTTTCTTTTTCTATTTTGAATTTTTTTTTTTTTTTTTTCTAATTTGTATTTTTTTTTCTTATTATTATTATTTTTTTAATTTAAATTTTTAAATTTATTTTTTTCTTTTTTGTATTTTATTTTTTATCTAAATTTTAATTTTGTAATTTAAATTATTTTTAAATTTTCTATTTAAATTTCTTTTTATAATTATATGGTTTTTTTTAATAACTTAGAAAAAAAATGTTTTTGATGTTTTTTTTTTATTTTTTTGGTTAATTTTTGTTTTTTTCTTTAAATTATGTGTTTTTTTTTCAAATTTTGTCATTTCTTTTGATATAATTTTCGAATATTTTTGCTTTTATTTATTTATTTATTTTTGTTTAATTTTTTTAATTTTATGAGTTAATTTTGTTTTTTCTTACATTTTTATTGGTTTTCTTTATTGTTTTTATATATATATATTTTTGATCTAAGTTTTGTGTTTTATTACCAACATGAAAATCACCACTCTAAAAAAAAAAAGGTTGATGCTACATCAATACGTTTCAAAATTAGAATGAAAATCACCTCTAAAAAAAAAAAGTTGATGCTGCATCAATACAGTTCAAAATTAGCATGAAAATCACTAACATTTTAAAACAAATATTCATACTTCATAAATAAAAATATTAGAGTGTCAAAAATGTGCTCCAAAAAAAAAAAGGTGATTCTGCATCACCACTTTTCAAAATCGGGTGCTTTTTATGCTACCAAAAAAAGGTAGGTAACAGTGCGGTTACCCACCTCCTATTTCCATCGGCAATGTTTAAATGATCCAACAAGTAACGAGATTTTTGAATAGAGTGAGGTTTTGAACTAGGGCTACCTCCAATGACCAAATTTTTGCATGATGACCTAATGGAATGACAAAAATTTCATAATGGGACCCTAATATGATATGAAAAGAGATATTTTGATCACTGGTGGCAGGATGCAAAAACTACCACTAAGACATTCAAAGATCCCCTAGTAAAGTGTGATGGTTTCGCTTAGTTGAATATCAACATTTATCCCGTCCTTATGGTAGAGCATTATTTTGTTATACTCTTATTTATTTATATGCCGAGCACAAGCATGTTGTTTTTCTTCTCTTGTTAATATAGTGGGCTACTTATATGTTTCTTTCTTAATAACAGAATAACTACAGTTATCTTTAGTTTGCTAGGGTTTCTCTTTC
This sequence comes from Pinus albicaulis, assembly GCA_034641835.2. Classification (NCBI taxonomy): domain Eukaryota; kingdom Viridiplantae; phylum Streptophyta; class Pinopsida; order Pinales; family Pinaceae; genus Pinus; species Pinus albicaulis. The sequence continues at coordinate 1,007,551,743 of CM076577.1, read as the reverse complement.
ATATGCTCTATTTGCCCTTGAAAGGGTTTGTTGTTTACAATACCAAACTGTTAGATAATTCCATATAATAAATAGTTGTTTTTGCTCAATTTGTACTTATTTTTTATAGATATTAATATTTTTTACTGCATAGGGGTTGATGTCCATACCATCATTATATTTGGGTTAGCTCTCTGTAAATCCGTAGTCTGTGTAAAGTACTATTGTAGAAGAGGGTATGAACTGTACAATGTGTGGTTCCATCTCTGGATAGACCAATAATCCCTTCCATACACTATCCTAGCTCTACCATTTTATTTTGTTTAGTCCCTTAGATTTACTCTACACACATACAAATGTCCTTTCCTTGACCAGTACATTCAATATTGTATATAGAAAATAAACTGTCTTGCAGTGACTGAATTAAATAAAATATTTCTATGCTATTTATACAATCATTTATTCTATCCAACAAACACAATACACAATTATGATCTACTGTAATTAATTCCATAGTTATGGAGACAAACCATTTATCTAACTAGTAATCGCATCAAGGTATTTCTATATTTATTAACACCAATTTAAGTTATTTATCTCACTTTAGATAGCCTCCCAACCATGAGAGAGCAAATTACGTCCTCAACTCCCTTGTGATCCGCACCATAGTAGGACTTAGATAGAAGTATTTTTGGAGTAGACCTCAAGGACCTCTGTCCAGTATTCTCCTCTAGATTAAGGCTGCAGAGGTCCACTGGCTCCAACCATCTCTGGATTACTCTCACCCTCAAGTCTTCTGGCTCTTCTCTTACTTCACAGAACCCCATTTCCTCACTAGGATTTCCTATTTATCCTCAGAGGAAAAGGTATTTATCTTTAACTGATTTTTCCTAACTCCCATGGAATATTGGAAATATTTACCATCAGTTTTATGGAGACCATAACATAAATAATTCTTTATTCAAAAAAAAAAAGATCATGTCCATTACTAGATTAAATTTACTTGCTAATCCTATTTAAAAATTAAATGCATAATTATTTAAAAAAATTAGTTTAAGGATTAATATGGGTGTTACATATTCCCCCACTGGAGATAAACACTACCCTCGCTATTTTATTCCATGTCAGCAAATAGTTCTGGGTATGCATCACGTACAAATCCTTCATCTTCCCATGTAGCCTCCTACTGGACAAAGCGCTTCCATCGCACTTTAACTTGGGTGATGAATTGCCTCCATAGCATTATTTCTCTCTACTCGAGAATACGTTGAGGTTATACCAAAAATTCATCCTCTAGTTTGACCTGAAAATAGCAAAGTCTTAAGTTAGTTAATATAATATTTACCTCCTTTGGAGGTCTAGTACTCAGTTTTATTCCTACCTAAATGTTTTGCCAATTTATTACATGCTTTGGATCATGCACATATAGTTTCAATATTGATACATGAAACACATTGTGCACCCATATGAGACTTCGTAATACCAATCGATATGCCACTGGTCCTATTCTTTCCAAGATTTGGAAAGGTCCACAGAACTTGGGAGTAAGCTTGGCACATGAAGTCCACCTTAAGGTGGTTTTCTTGGGTCTAATTCTCACATACACATGATCACCCACTTTAGACTCCCAATATGACCTCTTTTGGTCTGCATAAACCTTCTGCCAGTATTGGGTAGCTTTTATATTCTATCGAATATTCCTTACTTCTTGTTCCAGTTCAGCCAACATTTATGGAACAAGCATTATTTTGGTTTCTAGACTGCTCCAGTTAATGGGAATTTGGCATTGTATCCTGTATAAGGCTTCAAAGGGGCTCATCTTAAGAGATTCCTGATATCCATTATTGTATGTGAATTCTAGTAGATGTAAATATTCTTCCCACTTTGTGGGTTGTTGCATCACATACATGTGCAACATGTCTTCTAAGATTTGATTCACCTGCTTAGTTTTTCCATCCATATGTGGATGATATGTTGTGCTAAATTAGATCTGTGAGCCTAGACCGATGAAAAATACCTTCCAAAAGGCTGAGGTAAACTTTACATCTCAATCTGAGATGAATTTTTTCGGAATACCATGCAACCTAAAGACTTCCCTCATGAAAATTTCCGCAAAATGCATAGTTTTTTAATTGGATTATACTGGAATAAAGTGAGCTACTTTTCTCAGCCAATCTACAGCCACCATTATAGAGTCATTATGTTTCTTTGACCTTGGTAGACAAGTAATAAAATCCGACGATATGACTACCCATTTCCATTCTAGTATAGGTATAGGCTGCAAAAATCCTGCTGGAGGTTGCTGCTCCACCTTGACCTGTTGGCCTTCCATAAATTTAGTCAGGTATTCAGCAATATTTTTTCACATACCAGGAAAAAGGTAAGATTTCCTAATTGTTGTCAGCATTTTCTCGTAAATAGGGTGTCCATAATAAGTACTTCAATGATACTCATCCAAGATCAATTCTTTAAAACTCATCTGATTTTGGATGTATATATTTCCTCCAAAAGTTAAAAGCTTCTCACTATTAATCTTATAAGCTGATTTATTTTTTTGATATTTTGATTTGTATGTTTTCTGCCATAAAAATTGATATTCAGTATCCTTCTCCATTGCCTCTCTTACCTTCTCCTGGAACTTAAATTCCACTTGATTAATTTAGAGTTCATACACATAATGTAATTTTCTACTTAAGGCATCGACAACATGATTTTCCTTACCTTTAACATGATGAATCTTGAAATAAAATTCGCTCAGGAATGCATTCAACCTTACTTGGTGACCATTCAAATTAGCTTGTTTAAATTAGCTAGTCAGTCTACTGTGATTGATCTTTAACAGAAACCTTTTTCCCAACAGGTAATGTCTCCATACCTTGAGCGCATGCACTACTGTTGTCAATTCTAGATCATAAGTGGAGTAATTATGTTCATGATATTTTAGATTCCTTGGCTCATATGCAATGAACCTTCCGTCTTGTGACAATATTGCTCCTACTCCTTTACAAGTATCGGTGCATACTTCAAATTCCTTGTTTGGGTCATCTACCCTTAGTATAGGTGCAGTAGTCAGCAATTGCTTTAACCATTCAAAGCTGGTTTGACATTCACTGGAGAGAGGTAATAGGAAAAGAAATTTTTGAGAATCCCCCGATGAAATGCCTATAATATTTGGCCAATCCCATAAAAGAGCATAAATCTTCTACGTTTTTGGGAACCCTCCATTCCATAATAATCTTTATTTTTTCAGGATCCACCGCTACACCTTCAACGGAAATGACATAGCCTAAATATTGGATTTTCTCCTTGTAAAAGTCACACTTGCTAAATTTCGCATACAATTGATGCTCCCTCAACATTTTCAATACTTATCATAAGTGTTCCTTATGTTCTTCCATGGTCCTTGAGTAAATTGATATATTATAAATAAATATCAGAACAACTTGTCAAAAAACACATGATATATGCCATGCATCAAACTCATGAACGTTGTTGGTGCATTGGTTAATCCAAATGGTAAAAACACGAACTCATAGTGCTCATATCAGGTTTAGAAAGTTTTTTTGTATATGTTCTCATCTTTTAAACAAATTTGGTAATAACCAGACCTTAAATCTATTTTTGAAAATACAATCACCCCTTTCAGCTGATCGAAAAGATCATCTATTTCTAGTAGCGGGTACTTTTTCTTAACTGTCAATTTATTAATATGCCTATAATCCATGCACATTCACATCATTCCATCCTTTTTTCTCACAAGAAACACTGGTTCTCCCCAGGGGGATACACTAGGTCGAATATATCCCTTGTCCAACAATTCATGTAGTTTCATTTTTAATTCTGTCAACTCAGGTACACTCATTTAGTATGGTGCTCGTGACACTGGTGTTGTCCCGAACATTAATTCAAAAGTGAAATCGATTTCCCTATTTGGAGGTATTCCTGGTATAATTTCTGGGAACACATCCATAAATTCTTGTACCACTGGTATATTTTCTAGCATGGGGGTCTTATCCTTATAATTGGTGAATCCCACTTGGATAGAATAAATTTGGCATCCCTTTCTAATGCATTTACCCAGCTGGGATGTTGTGATAGGATGTAATTGGATTGGTTTATTTATTCCTTGCACCTCATGGTGTGTTCCATCTTTAGCCTTGAAATAAATAATTTTCTCTTTACAGTGTACTATAGACCAATGCCGCTCTAGCTAGTCCATTCCCAATAGTATATCATAGGAACCCAAGGGTAGAATATTTAATTCAACCTTTATCTGTTGATTTCCAAATTCTAAGGGACAATTTGACACTTTAGCATTAACTCTTTTCTCTGACCCAGTGGCTAATTATACCAGCCAGGGACTCTTAAATTTCTAGCTCTACAAGTTACAGTTTTCAACTATCCGGGGGTTTACATAGCTTAAGCTAGCACTAGGGTCAACCAAAATGGAAACAATTTTGGAAAATAGCTTACCTTCAAGTTTTATCATGGTCGTCTAATAATCTGCTTGCTCGTCTTCAAGGGATGTGTTAATTCTTGGTATATTTCGAGCAACAGACCCCACCGTAGAAGCTTCTTGCAGGTTGGTTGTTGTTTCACTTCTCCCACGATGAGGAAAATTCTTATAATAATGTGCCTCAGCACATACCCAACATTGTAGAGGTGGTTTTTGGATCTACCCATGCTTTGGTCTACTGGAAGCTTCTGTGGGTCGATCCTCTGTTGGCCATTTTGGCTTCTACTGATTTCTCCCATACTACTTACTTGCTGAATTTCTTGCACCATTTTTAAAATTTCCAGATCTTTTATTCTTAAAATTTGAAATTTTTTCTACCCTTCCTTTGGCAGCCAATTCCTACATGTTTCCCCCTTTACCTTAGAATACTGATAGCAAATTCGTGATTTTCAAATCACTTCATCCTTATTCTTTGGGTTCACGGGTTCGATTCTTTCCTTCATGTGAGTAGGCAAGCTACACAAGAATTGTTGAAATTTTGTCTTCTCATCTCTCAGGTATGGTACATATATCAAAAATGATGTGAAATTAGCTATGAATTCGTCCATTGACAACTGTCCCAATCTCCAAGCATGAAATTCTCACGATTTTTCATCATAAAAAAGCTACGTTAGGTACTTATCCTTGAAATATTGTTGGAATTCATCCCAAGTCACATTCTCATCTTCAATATCACAAATTTTTTTAACTTCCTCCCACTATAAAGTAGCTTTCCCCCTCAACTGATAGATAGACAAGCGAGCTTTGAGTTTTCTGCTATATTCATAAACTTGAAAATATTTGTTGATGTTAATTATCCATGCTTCTTCTACCTCTTTGGCCTCTCCATCGAATGTAGGAGGTTTTATTTTTTGAAACTCACCCTGCAGTTCCACTTTTTGATTTTTCATCTCTTCCTGATCTGAAACATTCCCTGACTCTTCTTCATTACATATTATGTTTTTATTGCTTAGCTGTCTATGAATTCCTTCCAGCTTGTCATCAGCCTATCGTCGTTGTTCACTTTCTTCTCGGGTATCCCTTTCAGGGCTCGGTTGAGATGTCCCTTGATTCTGCCTACCTAAGAGGCTTTTAATAATCCTTTCTCGCTCTCACATCAACCTCTCATTATCGCTTTTTACCCGAACCATTTCTTCCTGCAATTGTTGCATCGTATCCAACAGTATACTCATTTTTCCATTGTTGTTCTTCAAGTAATCTAATGGTTTGTTGATACTGATCCATGCTCAGCTACACCCACATTTTTGGGTTCATCTTTGGATTAGGTTGGGGATGACATTCCCTAGTAGTTCTGGGTTCTTGGTGTGCTAACTCCCTTCTCATTGTATCCTTTTAAAATTCTGCACACAATTTTACACATGAGAATTGTTATTCATGTGACCCATCTAGGTCCCAGTGTGTCAACGCCGCTCTAATACTACTTGTGACATTCATCATACAATAGTAGTTTTTATTTATTTTTTACTTTCTACTATATGATTTTATTACTTCTAATACCACATGTTAACATTTTTTAACACCTTAGTAAATTACATGATGGTAATAAGTTCTATAAATCATGTTAATATAATGGGTTAAACCCATAAATTTTACCCTTCATCCTAGCCTATACCATTTTCAGATCAATACTGTTATTAGCACCATAAAAAAAAATTTACTTGTGAACTAATCTCCGCCCGTCGAGGTACCAAATACCAGACTTAGAATTAATTGATTAGTGTATTGTATACCAACACATTGAAATTCAAATTTTTTTGTTTTGATTGGGATTTAGAATGAAATGATTTTGTTATTGATATCTTGGCTCATAATTAAATTCTTGAGTACCAAGCAGTACTCCCACCTTACCTCCACTTAGGATTTCCCATAGTCCTGTGCAATATTGAGGTTGACACCAACATCGCTTACCACCGATGGATCTCCTCACTCATTGATGACTGTGAGATAATTTAGCTGGGTTAGGTTATTGACCTACCCCCTCAACCCTGACAGCTTTTCATTTGAAACTATGCGAGAGCGTATCAGGCTCTGCAAGCCTGTGGCTTATGTGCCGCCTCCATTCTTCATTCGATGGTGGTTTAGATATGATGATATGGTTCATTCCTCCACCTCCATTGTTCGTTCGATTCCATTTCAAGTATACTGAAATGTTTCCCTCTACCCCTATCTCGTTATAGGGTAATTTCGATTTCAGGCTTCACAATTTATTATATTTACCTCACAGTCATGGTTTAAAATGTAACTAAGTTGTATCCTGAAGGTTTAATGATTAATGGTTCCTGTAGATGGAAAAATATTTAGTGAGTTATTTGAATTTCAAAGTATCCAGCTCGACACGCGGTTTCAACTTCACTTTGGCAATAGAGTTTGGAAGTCTTCCTATGGAGTGGTCATTATAGGTAAAAATTGACAGTTCAATTTTCTGTTAAGTGAGAGTAATGAAAAATATCTTCTTATTTCAGAGTTGTTCTTCATTTACTGAGAAAATCCCTTTTTTTTTCAGGTTCTCGCCACTGACTTTGCTTCTAGTCCCAAGGTAAGTACTTTTGTTTTCTTGTCGTTTCATTGTAAATTTATAAACCTTTTTTTTTCGTTTATCATTCTGGATTTTTTTTCAAACCCTGACCAAAATTTTTGTGTTCACGTAGATTATAATTTTGTTCCTTATGGAAATGTGATTATTTCTCTCCACGTGCTCTTCTTCATAGTTGACAAATTTTCATGCTTTCCCTTTCCAGGTACCTATGATTCTCTAGGAAGGTTTTTTCATGAGTTTTTCCCTCTGTTTTCTGGGTTGGAACCTTAAACTATTATGAGGGAATAATTTTATGGCTTACTGTGTATAAATATTTCTGAACCCCCTAGGGATCTCTTACAGTTTATTTAGCACTTAGCTATTTCCATCCTCGAGCTAGGTTGATGTATCATTGTATTTTATAAAGTTGGATGTATTCCTACCATGAAATTAATATACTAGTCTTACGCACTAAGAATTTTTACAGACTTCGTGATTTAAAGGTTTCCTCAGCTCTGTTAATTTTTTTTTTTTTATACAAGCTGTACAAGGATTTGAGCATGGAGATGATAATGTTTACTTTTCATTTTTGCTTGTCAATGATGGCTATTTGTTCTTTCATTCAAAGATCCATTTGCTAGTTTTTTCATGGTTACGGTTTAGTTGAATACTCAACATTTATCCTGCTCTTATGGCAGAAAGAATTATTTTTTTATACTCGTATTTATTTTTATATGTCAGAGTACATGAATGCTGTTTTTATTTCCTATGTCAATATAATGGAATACTTATGTGTAGGGAAAATTTTAAGGATGGAAGTTTATTAAAGTTTAGAAACCTTGGTGAATCTTACTGGTCCCCAATATGTAAATTGTAAAAAACTTTTATGATATTTTTGTAAAAATATTTAGGTTTCTAATTATTCTATATTAGTATACATAAAATTTTGGCGATTTTTAAGGTAAAATAACTTTATACTATAAACTTTGGGCGAATCAATTTTCAAAAAAATGGAAATTGGCGAATCTTTTTTTTTGAAAAAAACATGGAAAATTAGCCCACCTGTGAATATTAGCCCCTAAAATTTTCCCTGCTTATATGTTTCTTTCTTAATAACAGAATAACTACAGTTATCTTTAGTTTGCTAGGGTTTCTCTTTCATATGCTCTATTTGCCCTTGAAAGGGTTTGTTGTTTACAATACCAAACTGTTAGATAATTCCATATAATAAATAGTTGTTTTTGCTCAATTTGTACTTATTTTTTATAGATATTAATATTTTTTACTGCATAGGGGTTGATGTCCATACCATCATTATATTTGGGTTAGCTCTCTGTAAATCCGTAGTCTGTGTAAAGTACTATTGTAGAAGAGGGTATGAACTGTACAATGTGTGGTTCCATCTCTGGATAGACCAATAATCCCTTCCATACACTATCCTAGCTCTACCATTTTATTTTGTTTAGTCCCTTAGATTTACTCTACACACATACAAATGTCCTTTCCTTGACCAGTACATTCAATATTGTATATAGAAAATAAACTGTCTTGCAGTGACTGAATTAAATAAAATATTTCTATGCTATTTATACAATCATTTATTCTATCCAACAAACACAATACACAATTATGATCTACTGTAATTAATTCCATAGTTATGGAGACAAACCATTTATCTAACTAGTAATCGCATCAAGGTATTTCTATATTTATTAACACCAATTTAAGTTATTTATCTCACTTTAGATAGCCTCCCAACCATGAGAGAGCAAATTACGTCCTCAACTCCCTTGTGATCCGCACCATAGTAGGACTTAGATAGAAGTATTTCTGGAGTAGACCTCAAGATCCTCTGTCTAGCCTTTTCCTCTAGATTTAGGTTGTAAATTTCCACTAGCTCCAACTAGCTCTACATTACTCTCACCCTCAATCCTTCTTGCTCTTCTCTTACTTCACATAACCCCTTTTCCTCACTGGGGTTTCTTGTTTATCCTCAGAGGAAAAGAGATCTGTCTTTAACTCCTTTTGCCTAACTACTCTGGAAACTTGGAAATCTTTACCATCAGTTTTATAGAAACCATACCATAAATAATTCCTTATTCAAAAATAAATAAATCATGTTCATTACTATATTAACTTTACTTGTTAATATTATTTAAAGATTAAATACATAATTCTTTTAAAGAATTATTTTAAGGATTAATCCGGGCGTGACAGTATCTAGTCTCGAATTGAGTTAATAATGGATTTGGCTTTATTCTTTAGTTTTATTCTTCTAAGTATGTATCTGATTATGAATTGAGAGTTAACAAATATTATGAGAAGACATATGAAAGGATGTGAAGATGGAAATGGTTTTAAAAATTACATTATTTGATTGCAATTCAAATCTTTATCTATTTTTTCTTCAATTATTAAAAAAAAAAAAAAAAACCTTCACCTACCTATACTTTTCATAATTAACAATAAAAAATTTAATAATTGATTTTCAAAAGAAATAATACCGCATATGTTGGATTAATAAAATTTAAATAATAATTTTTAATTAATAAAATAATATTAATTTTTATATAAAATTTAAAAATTAAAATAAAATTTAATTTAAAATATTATTATAATGAAATTATAATAAATTTGTTTAATTAATAAAATAATAATAATCATTTTATAGAATTTGAAAATTAAAGTAAAATTTAATTTAAATATTATCAAAGTTTTATAATGTAAGTGTGTGCGTGGTATATATGAATTGAGTAAAATGAAACCCTTTTAAACATTATTCCATTATTTAAAAATTATTCATTAAAAAGTGAATTATTGAGTAATTAATTTTTTTTTAAATTTTTTTATCTTATTTTAATATTTAATAATTTTGTCAATATTATCTATAATTTTAATTAAATAATATTAAAGTGAATTATTTAAGTAATCAAAATTATTATGTTAATTTAGTGGTTAAAGCCTTTATTTGTAGATATCATTTTTTATTTAACTAATTAAAATTATTATGTTAATTTAGTGGTTAAAGACTTTATTTTTCTATTATTGCTAGGGTTATTTTACAACTCAAAATGATGGCAATGTGTGATTCCTTCCATACTCAATGTGGAGTTGACATGTGTCTCTCTAAAATCAAAAGAATATAATATTCTCTAAATAGAAAAGTAATGTAGTTATAATAAAAAATAAAAGATAATATACATTTAATTAAAAGCATTAATAATCATCAAAAATCCCAACCTCACTATGTTGGGTGGATTTGTTGTGAATATTACAATAAATGTGAGTAAAATATTTAAATCTTATACTTTTCAAAAATATTTGAATACAATATTTAAATAAACTATTTGAAGATCTATGTTAACTCATTTATGTAGATATCAACTTTATATATATATATATATATATATATATATGTATATATATAGAAAAAAAAAATTAAAAATCAAATTTTAATGTTGTATATAGTAACATATTTTATGTTAAAATAGAAAAAGTAATTGAAAGTTAAAAAGTAAAATTAAAATAAAAATACTTATAAAAAGAACAAGAGTATAATTAATTCAATTCTAAATATAAAATTGATATATGATATTTAGAAGTATTCAAAATAATAATAAAATTAAAGGCGAGCCATCAATAAAATATTTTAATATGAAAACATTAAAAGTGGGTCATCAATAAAATATTTTAATATGCAAACATTAAGTAATATGGATGTATATCTAAAAATGTATTAATAAAAATAAAAAAATTATACTTACATTTATTTTGTCAAATTTTCATGAAGTCAGTAACATCCCTCGGTAAATCTCATGTAAAAATAAATGATGGTATTTACCTCACTCAATAGTTGTAAGAGATTCCATACCTTGATCATTTCATAAAATATTACAAAGAAATATCAAGTTAAATACACCATAACTAGCTAGAACTTATTACATTAAGCATGACATCATTTACCCACAAATCCACGAACATTAAGTATTTGCAACGTCTTTGTGATCTGTTTGTTTCCATAGAGGATTATCCTATAGTTGACATTCCTTCAACCTGCATGGATCACTACCTCATTTATTTCCATAATGTTAAACATAATCTATATTTGGATACATCACAATATTTTTCTACAACTACTATTGTCAACAAATTTTGATATCATGATTAGATAAAATATTAACCAAACCAATAATAAATATGTTTTAGTGATCTTTCAACATCTATTCATGTACATACATAAAATGTAAACAAAATATTGTTACTTGCCTCCTTAACAACAATGGACATGCATCAATTGAAAACACATAACTATCAAAACATGTCTATTTATTTTTATATGTGTATGGTTATGAAACATGGTTTTCTATTTATTTTTATATGTGTATGGTTATGAAACATGTTTTTCCATCCATAACTCGCTTGTGCAAGGTAGAATACATAAATATTACAAAGGCATGATCACTTGTCTCTTTTTCACATGTATCACGAGAAGGGAAACAACTACATTCTATTTCTACCCAAAAAACACAATAATATTAAAGAACCTCCATGGTTATTACCCTCTCTTCACATAAGAAGAGGGAAAAATTTCCAATATAAATACCATATTAACTATTATTCTCCTCGCCGAAGCACACATTCTTTTCCAAAGGAAATCCACTACAACTATTCTTTTAAATGATATTAGCACCTTAACTATGATCTTTGTGCATGTATTTATATATAAAATTTATTAAAAAATAAACTAACCCCTCAGTTATTTTTTTTGTGTATGCAATCATGTATTCTTTTCCAAAATAAATAATACAACACATCTTATTCTTATGCATGTGAGTGCATGTTATTTTCCAAAAAAGAAATATCATAATATATATTATTCTTGTACATGCAAATGCATGTTCCTTTTCAAAAGCATCTTTCCAAAAGAGAGCTACTCACAATAGTTATTCCACATGCAAATACATTCTATATTCCAAATGAAAACAAGCATAATAGTTATTATTTCTTACATGCAACTACATGTTATTTTCCCATAAATCTAACACACTCACTATTCTTCCTAAGCATGTGGATATATATTTACATTTTTTTTTTCCAAAAGAAAAGTAAAATAACATTTATTTCTTCTTGTGCATTTATATACTACTTATTCTTCTTCAGAAAAAAACTAATTTACTAGTTATTATATCTATGTATAAAACTGCATAAACCCCCTCTAGAAACTAATGTATTAGGGTGAAAATGTGAAGTTGGGTTACAGTTTTGTGAGAATCAGGGGCGGAAATTTTTCTTCGGCAATAGTTCGGCCGAACTTTTTGAGAAAGTTCAGCCGAACTCGTTCTTCCATTTAGATTGACGGCATGGGCAAACAGATTTTTTGCCAGAGATGGGAAAACCGGCAACAGCAGTTCAGCCAAACTTTTAGTTCGGCTAGACTATTATTTCAGCAGAAATTTCAAAATAGTTCGGCCGAACTCATATTTTATAAATATATCGCCCGTGAACTATTCTCATTTTTGCACATTTCTGTTGTCATTGTCTGTGTTTCATGCATTTCTGTTTCTTCTGCTATGTTATTGATCATATTTTGTTGAATTGCTGTGGTGACATTAAGCGAATTCTGTGGCGCTGCTGCTGCTCTGTTTCTGATCATATTTTATTGAATTGCTATAGTGACGTTAAGAGAATTTCTAGGTAAGTATAATCCACCAGTTTTACTTCTATGAAACCATTGAATGTTATCTGTTCTAAGAGAATTATGGGATTTCTAAGCTACTCTTAGGGATTTAGTGAAGTGCAAAAGCACTGCTTAGTTTTTATACTTTGTTTTTTGGCTTTTTACAATATTACAATTGTAATTGTGCAATCATTGCAAAATTTTAGTTAAATCTCTGTTTGCAGACATTGGTGATAAGGGGACTTGAAACTTATTTCTCAAGTGTGTTTTATAGGGAAAAATATCCAAGTCTCAAAAATTGTTAATATTTCTGTATCAAGTAGCAATACACCCTAGTCAACCTTTTTGTTAGCAGGAAAAAATAGTAGATTTTCAATTGAAAGTAGAATGCCTCGGCTATACCTAAAAGGCCATTGATTCACGTTTTATATCGCTATTTTATATCTCCGTGAAGCTAAATTTAGGGTATTAGACAAAAAAACATTATTTTTGGTCAATCAAAAGTGGTGTAAATGAGGATTTTTGTTTTGTCTCAGCTTAAAGTCCCCTTTGCGTTCAACCAAGAACTCGACTAAGCTGACCCCGATAGCATAATCACTCCTAGAAACTTTTATTTTTTTACCTTTGTTGAAATAAAATTGAACATTATCATTACCTGCTGCTTTATTCTCTTCTTGAACTTGCATAGTAGAATCAATCTGTTGAATCAAAGTAGAGACCCTAACGATGGATAAATCCTATAAAGGATTGAACACTACCCCAAGTACATGAATCATTACTGCCTCCAAAGTATATTGACCCAACACATTAATATGTTTTAAATTCTAGCTGGATAGACGAGCCATATTCTGCTCTAGATATTTCTTAGCAGTAATAAGCTCAGGACCAATTAAAAGTTTAACCAATCCAGGAACACTTTTAAAAACACTTTTTTCATCGAAATGTGTAGTCATATCTTCTATTATTTTCTGTAAAATAAAAAACTCTTCCTGGCTAAAAGATTCACCATTAGATTTATATTCTTTCAAGCTAATAAACAACCTGATAACCTCATGGTGATAGAGAGAAACATTCGACTGTATATAAGAACTAGATAAAGACTTATCAATCTTGATGTAGAAAGTATTCTAGAATAACTCAATAGTTTGTCCCCGAGTTAAAGAATCTCCAGGCTGTGGTACCTGGCTACCATCACACACAGAATAATCCTTGTCAGATCCAAAATCATAATCACCAATCAAAGAAAATCCATTATTACTTGAACCACAAGAATAAGCATTTAGGAAAGATGAAAAACCAAATGAATAAGAATTTAGACAAAGAAAACAACCTTGATTAATATCTGTCTAATCTCCTATGTAGATGCACCATTAATATAGATAAAATCAACAGATACAGTATAGATGACAATAGACAAAAGCATCATGATTTATAGTGCTAAAACCCATAGAATGTATAGCCCTAGGGAAAACATCAGGATGGACAAGAATTCCTATAGAATCTTATGAGAAACCAAGGTAAGAAATAAAAATCCATTTAAAGAAGCATTTATTCTACTTGCCTTGGGTTGATTCATACAATAACAACAACAAAAGACACAGATTGTTGAGGACCACAATTAGTCATTATTGTTATCAGTTACAAGGAGGAATTGAAATAAATCTTCCTCTTGAGTTAGATGACAATCCTTAGTTCAGCTCTCTGTATTGACAGTTAGCTGCTGATTCATACAATAGCAGCAACAAAAAACACAGATTGTTGAGGATCACAATGTAATCAGATATGTTTTCAGTTACAGAGAGGAATTGAAATAACTCTTCCTCTTTAGTTAGATGACAGTCCTTAGTTCAACTCTCTATATTGACAGTTAGCTCAAAAGATTTATTAGGGGAATACAGATCAGTTTAAGCAAAGGGAAACAAATCATCTGCTGTTAACTATCACTATCACTTTACTTTTAGTAATAATAGTAATGGTTACGTATTAGTTACTGAATAATATTAATCTCTGGAAACCTGTAATCTAACCAGTCATCCCATATTATAGAAACATTGCTTATCTCTACTAATTTTTTATCATGTAATTGTATCGACTTCTCATATTCACTGTGCTCTAATTACATATTGATAGGCCTAATAAGTGGTTACAGAAGATTCCAGAATATACTTCAAAACCAAAAGTGATTTGATAAAAACACATTAGCCAATAAACAAACCATTGAAACCAAAAGTGATTTGATACAAAACATAGGTTTTAACCCTATAGAGGTAATTGTTTCAAACAGTTTCTTAATTTAAAATAAAAAATATTCAATGTAAAACACATGCATTCTTATACACCCTTATGTCTATGTAAAGTATTTTGAGTGATTCCACAGGTCCTCTACACCCTTCATAGGGTATAATTGGGACAGGTAGTGTTAACTTCTACAAGTTCTATAGGAAGAGTCTGTAAAGGGTTAGGTAGCCTCTGGACCTCATCTTTTATGAAAGGTAACATATCCAGTAAATGCCCCTACAGTCAATCTCTGGAATAGATCTAAATAGAAGTTTTTCATTTTCATATCCATGGTCTCAAACAATGAGAGAGAGAAAAAAATGTTTTATATTCAATGTAAAACACAAATTAGCCATAAAAGTTTCCCATTGGAACCAAAAGTGATTTGACACAAAACATAGGTGATTTGATTCAATGGTAATGTGCATCTTGAATATCTAGCCTAGTTATGTAATTGGTATGACATCATTTTATAAAAATCTTTTGTAATGAAGCAAATATATCCATAGTGGTCCACTTATATTTGTTCACAGACAACTATTCCATTTTGGACTTTTATATCTCAAAAATATGCTCATTAAATTTATGCATCTATACTTTTAAACTACTTGAAACTATTTTATTACACCATAGGATTCATTTCAAAACTATGCTCATTGAATTTATGCATCTATATTTTTAAACTACTTGAAACTATTTTATTACACCATAAGATTCATTTCGATATATCTCCCATTTTAATGGGGTGTATCACATTTCGAGAAAAACACATTAGCCATAAAATTTTCCCATTGAAACCAAAATTAATTTGATACAAAACATAGGCTTTAACCTTATATAGTTAATGTTTCAAATAGATTTTTAATGAAATGAAAAATATTCAATGTAAAACACATTCACATTAACATATAATTGTGATACTTTCCCTTCCTTCCAACTTAGTGGACATCATTCTAGAAAAATCCCTTTTAATGAAGCAGATATATATCTATTGTGGCATTGATATTTGTTCACAAACAACTCTTCCAGTTTGGACTTTTATATCTCAAAACTATGCTCGATGAATTTATGCATCTATATTTTATTACAACATAGGAATCATTTTGATATATCTCCCATTTTAATTGGGTGTATCACATTTCGAGAAAAAAAACATTAGCCATAAAATTTTCTCATTGAAACCAAAAGTTCAATTTGATACAAAACATACAGGTTTTAAACCTTATATAGGTAATTTCTTCAAATAGATTCTTAATTTAAACTGAAAAAATTCAATGTAAAACAAATGCATTCTTATACACCCCTATGTCTACGTAAAGTAGTGTGATTTATTCCACGGGTTCGTCTACACCCTTTATAGGGTATAATTGGGACAGGTAGTGTTAAATTCTACAAGTTCTATAGGCAGAGTCTGTAAAGGGCCAGGTAGCCTCTGGATCTCATCTTTTATGAAAGGTGACATATCTAGTAAATGCCCCTATAGTCAATCTATGGAATAGATCTAAATAGAGTTTCTTCATTTATCTCATGATATTGTGTCATTTCTCACAAGCATTTGCAATAAATGTCAATTTAATATATATTTTTATTAATTTTGTTTTTTTTCTCAGGGATAAGAAAACCATTAAATATGGTTGAAAAATGGAAATTATGCATAGAAGTTTATTGCTATCCCAATCCAAGGAAAGTAGTGATTACATATGTGCTTTTTAATACTGCAACTAGCAAAGTCGTCCAAAGGAAAATGAATATATTGGAAGAACAACAAACAATGAGGCATATTATATTGGATTGATAGAAGGCTTGGGAACATATATGGAGTATGGATGAAATGGAATTGTAGTTTTCACCAATTATGAACTTGTGTGCCACCAGATGAATGGCATGTGCCAAGTTAAGAAGGAGAGTCTAAAATAACTGCATGGAATAATAAACTATATTGTTAGACAATTTCAATTTTTTAGTATAAGACATTGTACAAATGTGAATAAGGTGTCTGCTGATCTATTGCGTGGGGAAATTCAAATTCAATATTCATCTATCAAAGATGAATTAATGGATGAATTAGAATTATACGAGGCAATTTCAATGCCAGATTCATCTCTCAAAGATGAATTAGTGTTGAGAGACTCTTCTTAAAAAATTCAAGGTTCATCTCTCAAAGATGAATTAGTTTTGAGACTCTCTTCTTCAAAAATTCAAGATTCATCTCTCAATGATGAATTAGTGTTGAGACACTCTCCTTCAAAATTTACTGATCGACATTGTAACATATCTTGGATATGTGTGTGTTGTGTACTTATAAATCCGTCTTTTTTAATGACCATGTGTTTTTTTCAATTATATACCAAGTTTGCTCCCACCACACCATGTAAAGCACAACTTGGTGAACTTCACATTTGTAACAAGTGGTGAAATTCACATTTTTATGAAATTAAAATGCGGGGACTTCAACAAATTTTGTTTAAATAGAGTTTCACTTCTTTTTTTAATGATAATGTGTTTTTTTCAATTTTATACCAAGTGTGCTCCACCATGTAAAGCGCAATTTGGTGAACTTATCATTTTTATAATTTTTTTTTCTTAAATTGAGTTTCACATATCAATTAGTGCTTTGAAATTTGTGTTTTACATAATTTGTGTACACTACATTACATTAATTTTCTGAAATTTATTTTGAATTTATTTTAAATCAGTCGTTTAAAAAAATAATTGTAAATGTCCACCGTAGATATATATACAATGGAGGATGAAAGAAGAAGAATATCAACAGAATCCCATATCTCTACAAGAGGGGGGAATTAGGGATTGAGGGATGTTCATGGTATTTAAATATAATCTTAAATCTCCATGCATGTGTGTACATATGGAATTAATTTTTTATCGACTTTGTGAGTTAAATTGGTTGTTAATAAGTTTTATTTTTTATTTTTTAGGAGCTAATAAGAGGAGAAGGGTCTCTACTCCATCCATGGAGCATGCCCATGGTTCACCCAGTCATGGTATGGTTTGAACGCAATTTAATCAATGAATATGTACATGTGTATTTATATGTATGAATGTATTTTCAATTGATTATAAATTCATATTTTTTTATGAAGCTTCTCTCTCGTCTCGAGAGGTTGGTGATGGTTCAAATCCCCTTAGAGGGCCATCAATAAGTGCTAGCAGGTTTCATGAAGGTGATGATATTTATTCCCCTGGAGGCCAATCAATAGTTGGTGGTGCTAGTTCTCAGCAGCGTCATTCTGGTTCTCAACAGTTTCAGGATGGGGCAGATGCTAGCTAACCACATTAAGGTTGCCATCAATTTAAATATTTTTTTCATTCAATTTGTACAAATTTGTTTACATGTATTTTTTCTAATATACAAAATTTTATATATTGATGCAGAGGCTGAAAATGCTCCAATTGTTGGTCAAAAAATACATAGGATAGAACACTATGTTCAAGAAAAAGGTTGTCCACCCACCACAACTTATCTGGCCGACATTTATGATATACCTTGGGAAAGAAACATGGTGCAATGCACCCTGGAAAGGTGTCAACAACTTCATGCAAAATTGCAGAGAGATATCGTGGCTTTGACTCTACCTGCTGAGAGTCGACAAAGCTTAGAAATAGCTACACATTCTTTAGACGAACTAGTAGCTATGTACTGAAATCTTGGACCAACAACTGATAAATTTGTAGAAGTCATGAGAAAAATAAATGAAACAGTAATGGGTCCCGATAAATGGGAGGATGTAAAACAAAGAGTAACAAAAGAAATGGCAAAGTCAATGTTTACTTTCAAAGAAGGGCTGAAAAGAAAGATGCTGAAGGTGCAATATTTCAAGCACCCCAATATAGCTCACTATTTGTATGATAGACACCTTACAACCTATGGAAGACTCCCATGGAATGACGAGGTTCCTCTTTATTTTGCAAAATTGTTTTATGTAGAATTGTTTTTGCAAATGAAACCCAATTACAATGACCTTCCATCTAAATTTTTTGGTCCTGGGAAAGTTTGATTATGTGACCATAGGGGCGTTAGGCGTGATGTTGAGTTGCCTCTCCCTGAGCCACCATTGGTTAATCAACATTTTCAGGTCGAAAATTTGCAGTTAGATATGGATGCCAATTATCAAATTAGTCGAGAAGCAAGGGATGCCATCATCGAAAATGTTCATAGTGGATTGGGTGGAGTCGATGTTTGTATGAATTGATAAAAAGTACGTGAGAATGAACGCGCAAATTTTGTGTATTGTACAGATCAAGTGATTCACAACATGAGTGTTGAAGATCTCAAAATATATGAAAATAATTGTCACAATGGTTGGCAAGACCTAATTCTTCATGAGGAAGAGGGCACGGGAATGGTATGTGTTAATGGTTAGGGTTCAATTATTTTAACACATACATGTAAAATTTGTAATAAATACACATGTATATGTATACATTTATTTGTATGTACATTAATCTAACAAAAATGTATCATTATATGTAAAAACACCATTTGCAGTTGTCACACATGATGAATGACGAAAAAGTTAATATCACGTTTGGAGCCTCTGGTTCAAACAATCAAGATGGGTTTCACCATCAATATATGTTGACAAATGTTAGTGTTTTTTAAGTGATATTTTTAAAATAAATAATTGTGCACACATGTACATGTACATATATAATAATAAAATGTTTTAACAGATTC